>CABEGB010001128.1:46747-162818 GCA_901521435.1 Crematogaster levior
ACAACCTTCAACTTCAACAACAGTAGACAAAGCAACAATAGTGAAACCATGTACAGAAGAGAAAAGCACAATGATATCATTAAAGCGAATATATGATTCACCAGAAAAATGCAGATTAAGACAACAAATCAAGTATTTAAAAAAGAGTCATGCAAAAAAAATAAGATGTTTGCAGCAAAATTTACGTCGACGCATGGATCAAATTATTACATTAAAAGACATTTTGTATACGTTGCAACAAAAACTACTAATAACTGAAAACCAAGCTGACATGTTACATAATCTAGGTGGGTCTAATAAACTTTTTAAACGTTTACTTAAAAAACAAAATAATGAACGTGTGCCTAAACAGTATGAACCACAATTACGTATATTTGCACTAACACTCCATTACTATTCTCCACGTGCTTACGATTACGTTCGCAGTCAAGTTAATTTATGTTTGCCACATTCAAAAACAATTTCATCGTGGTATAGAACTATAAATGGTAATACTGGCATTTAGTTCAGAAGCTTTAGAAGCAATTAAAACACGTGTAAAAAATACAGAATATATCTTATACGGCAGTATTACATTCGATGAAATGGCAATTCGTGAACACTTAGAGTATGATGGTGTACGTTTCAGTGGCTATATTGACTTAGGTTGTGATATTGCTTGTGATGATAGCACTTTAGCTACAGAGGCTTTGGTTTTTATGGTCACATGTATAAATAGTGCATGGAAAATTCCTCTTGCTTACTATTTTGTGAAGGGAACATCTTCAAAAGAGAAAAGTAACTTGCTTATGGAATGCCTTAAAGCTGTGCATGAGACTGGCTTAAAAATAATTTCTGTAACTTGTGATAGAACAGCAACAAATTTAAGTGTGTTTAAAACTCTTGGATGTAATTTTCAAAATACTTCCTCATTACAGACATCATTTCCTCATCCAATTACAAATGATAAGGTTGTAGCGTTTCTTGATCCACATGCTGAAATTAGTCCGTAATACTTTTGGAGACATCGGTACTTTAGTTGACGTTAATAATAACATGATACAATGGTTACATATAATAAAATTACACGAAATACAAGAAAACGAAAAAATGCATATGGGTAATAAATTAAGAAATGCACATGTAAATTATTTTAAGCAAAAAATGAAAGTGCGGTTAGCAGTTCAAGTATTTTCTAAATCTGTTACGGATTCACTTTTACATTGTAAAAACAATTTAAAGCTAAACGATTTTCTGTTTTGCGAGGGAACAGTGAAATTTCTATCAATATTCAATGACTTATTTGATATTTTAAATTCAAAAAACATACATCAACCTGGGTTTAAACAAGCTTTAAATTCAAAAAATATTGAATTAGTAAAAGAAAAGTTTCATGAATGTAAATCTTATATTTTATCATTAAAATTGAAAAGTGGCGAATTTGTAATTAATTCTCGTCGAAAAACTGGATTTCTAGGTTTTCTGATTTGCATTGAAAGTGCATTAATATTGTATGAAGAATGTAATAATTCTCATCGAAAAACTGGATTTCTAGGTTTTCTGATTTGCATTGAAAGTGCATTAATATTGTATGAAGAAGTGTGTAAAAAGAATATGTTTTTTAAGTATATACCATTTTATAAGTTAAGCCAAGATCATATAGAGTTATTATTTGGATGTTTAAGACATCATGGAGGAGGAAATAACAATCCTACTATTAGGCAATTTAAAGCAGCCATGAAAAAAATCTTAGTTCATGCAGACATACGTAGTTCTAATATTGGAAATTGTATTCCTTTAGAGGAAATTTCTATTTTACATGTAACGTCAGCTAACAAAATTCAACAGTCGCAAGACATTATAAATTCCACTTCCAGATTAGCACGATTTTCTGATGAATTTGATAAAAATAATAGCGCTAATAATAATGAGGAATGTACTCTCTCACCATTAATTAACGATCACAATTATATTACCGATATTAGAGAAATAACAGAGTTTTCTAGTCATATTATAGAATATATCGCTGGCTACATTGTAAGAAAATTGAAAAAAACTTTATTATGCGAAACTTGTTTGACCGTACTAGTAGCACAAACAAAAAAAAATAATTTAATAGATACAAAAAGTTATGGACGGCTAACACAACCTTCTGATGAAGTAATAAGAATTGCTCGTAAATGTGAAGCAGAAATTCGTTGTGCTATTCACGAAAGCAAAACATTTATGAAACAAAAATTTAATGGGCATTATTTAACAAATCAAATTTTACAACAATTTATATACACTAATTTATTTCCTGATTTGAATGAACACATACATGATCAGTTTGGCATGGAAAATCATGCTGTTCATTTAACTCGAACAATTGTCCAAAAATATGTCAAAATTCGACTACATTATATAGCTTTAAATAATATAGATAAACAAAAATCAAACAGTCAAAGGCACTTTTTAAACAAACTCACATTATTTAGAGGACAATAAATATATAATAGTTTTATAAATAGTATAATATAATAAATATATAACATATAAGTTTTCTTTATATTTTTGTATTAATTATAATTCTATATCTCTAACATAACTAATTTGTAATAACATAATAAAAATAATAAATAATTACATATATACATATAATGGTTGTAACTTTTTTTAAGTTAACAGCTTTATTTATGTGTTGACCTTAATATGTATTTTACATGTATTTTATATTAATAAAAATATATATAATATATGAGAAATATAATTACGTATATAAATAGAAACATTAAAATAATATATATTAAATAATAATATAATATTAAAGAAATATATTAAATATATTAATATACTCTTATTTGCCAAATTGATGTAAATCCAATTTCTTAATTGCTAAGAAATAAACGTTTCGCGTTCGGGCTTATAGAAAAATCAAAATAAATAAGAATAACTTTCTTTCTTTATATTTAACTCTTTGCAATGCCAAGTTACTTTTGATGATATCTCTAAAAAAATTACCTTTTTAAAAAAAGGTAAAAAAAAGGTGCTAAGTCCGCGTCAAAAAGTATCTTTGCAAAATAGTATAGTATTATTAACTCTAAAAAACTATTAAAAAACCTATTTCCAAAAAAGTGTGATATTAATCTACACACATAAGTTATTTTAATCCAAACAAAATGGTTTATTTTAAACCATAAAAAAACTATAAGTTATTTAATTATACATTCTATAAAAATAATGATATCAACAAAATTGTGCTAAGTAAAAATAAAAATTAAAAAGAAATATTTTTAAAAAAGTTACAAAATAATAAAAAAATAGTTTTAATTTTTTTTAGTATATCCTACTAAAATACTGATATCGAGAAATAAAAAAAAAAAAAAAAACAAATAATGTAAAAATATAAAATTAAAAATTATTTACAAAAAAATAAAAATTAAAAAATTAATGAAAAAATATAAAAATGTATATAAAAATTGAAAATTAATATAAAAATAAAAAATTTAATTGAAGACTTAGCGCTGCTAATTTTTAAAATAACATTTTGTAGCAGAGCTAAGTCTTTTAATTAAATTTTTTATTTTTATATTAATTTTCAATTTTTATATACATTTTTATATTTTTTCATTAATTTTTAATTTTTATTTTTTTGTAAATAATTTTTAATTTTATATTTTTACATTATTTGTTTTTTTTTTTATTTTTTATTTCTCGATATCAGTATTTTAGTAGGATATACTAAAAAAAATTAAAACTATTTTTTTATTATTTTGTAACTTTTTTAAAAATATTTTTTTTAATTTTTATTTTTACTTAGCACAATTTTGTTGATATCATTATTTTTATAGAATGTATAATTAAATAACTTATAGTTTTTTTATGGTTTAAAATAAACCATTTTGTTTGGATTAAAATAACTTATGTGTGTAGATTAATATCACACTCTTTTGGAAATAGGTTTTTTAATAGTTTTTTAGAGTTAATAATACTATACTATTTTGCAAAGATACTTTTTGACGCGGACTTAGCACCTTTTTTTTACCTTTTTTTAAAAAGGTAATTTTTTTAGAGATATCACTCTTTTTTGTACATCAGTTCGATTTTTTGTGTATATATAATATACACATGTGTATATGTGTATTTATAATATACACATATAATTTTTCTACTTATACTTTATTCTATTTTTTATACTTATACTTTATTCTATTTTTTATACTTATACTTTTTTCTATTGAATACACAATATTTATTCATACTTATTTATACTATTTATTATATTTTATTATAATCATTATCATATATTTGTGCACGGTGTAACGAGATCCTTTTAAGAAGTAAAACTGTACTTTAGCTGGATGTGATTTACAAGGTCTAACGAAAATACGCTTGAATAACTTTATTTATTTATTTTTTTTAACATATTTTTATTGAGAACACGTATATTTTTATTGCGAACATTTATATTTGTACTTTTATAGTGTATAAAATAGAAAAAAGTATAAGTATAAGAAATAGAATAAAGTATAAGTAGAAAAAATACATGTGTATATTATATATACTTTATTCGAAATTTTTTAACTAATCGGTCTGATAAATGAAAGATTAGAGAATAAGTAATAAGTGAAAGAGATAGAGTGAATGCGTGATAACGAGAGCGAAAGAAAATTTGTGTTATTGCATGTGCAAATACAATAATAATGTCTCGTCGCCGCTAATAACCTAGCTTACTTTTATCAACGTCACTTACTGTCGATCGATTATCGACGTCACTTATTGTCGATTATCGATCATACTACGTTATAGTAAACGTGTCCTAAAAACGACGTCCTGTATAACACATTTCTTCACCCCTCATCGCTGCTCCCCTTGCCAACACTTTAGCACATTTCTTCGTCCCTGACCGCGGCCCCCCTTGCCGATACTTTAGCACATTTCTTCGCTCCTCACCTTGCCAACATTTCCAGAGCGTCACTAGCGCGATCTGATGTCGAATGCCACAACAGTAAAATCTGAGCGGTCGACGACGACCAAGACGACGACGTTTCTTAAATGATATTTTTCACATTTGGACTTTGCGTCGTAATAGCTCGATTTATAGAGCATGTAACCCAAAAATAAAAACACTTTTATTATATAATTCGACCCCGCTCTATCGATTGAGACTACTTAGAAGTCGATCCGTTGAGCGGATATATGAAAACCAGAAATATTGAGTGCTCTCAACTGACCGACTCGCGTAATAAGACACGGTAGTGTCTTGTGCTTGCGCGGACTTAGCACAAGACACTACCGTGTCTCTTGATATACTTGATTAATTTCGAAATAGTCATATATGTAATACTCCTATATTGCTAGTAGAGCTTCGAGGACGGTGCAAACACTACGGCGCAGACATATATGAGCCTCTCTTTCTTCTCGAGTATTACAGCTTTGTGCGCATGCGTTGGCTTTTCTTAGACGACCAATGGAATGCCGTACAAATCAAAAGCGCGTATAAACGATTGTTGGTTAGACATCAACTTAGAGAATTTGATAACGGAAATTGTCTTTTTGATAGCGTAGACATATTACACGTTAGTTCTAATGTCAAGAATATTAAATGCCCGATTGGTGAAATGCATTGTTTACGCAAATCCATTAACGCATTAGAAGAGGAGGGGATTAACAACCGCCCCAGCGACGCTTTACCGCATGCGCATAGCGCTGCAGAACTCCAGAAGAAAGAGAAACGAATATACGTCTGCACCGTAGTATTTCCACCTCTTCCACTCATTGCTCAGATAGGATACTAGCAATATAGGAGTATTACATATATGGAAATAGTGCTTCAAACGTCTTGAAACTATTTGAAGTAAAGGTACTGAGTATGCCGTAGCCAATGAAAATTAGGCACAGTTACCCCCCGCACTTCGGCTTCACTCCCCTCGCCTATCTTACAGGTTTGTAATCGGTCTCTATATTCCTATGTCTATGTCCATGACAGCCTTCGCACCAATAGGGTTAAATTAAATCTGTGAGTAGGGGTACGTTCCAAAATCTTACCCGGGTGACTATAACACTAGAAGTTGCTATAGTATATGTCACGTATGCTATAGTACTTCTAGTATTATAGTGCACCCGAGTAAGGTTTTGGAACGTACCCTAGAACAGTCTTATGAGTGTTACAGCCAGATATCGACGCTGTGATTAGCTAAATGCGAATTTACGATTGCGGTCAATACGGTTGGCAATCGAGTTGACCTTTATAATCACTAGTGATATGAGCTATAGTCAAATAGCTTGATAATAGGGGTCACATTTTTTTTAAATATTTTTCGTATGTCGATTAAAAGTACACATTTTTGTTCAAAAGAAATTTTCTACAAAAAATAATGATATCAAAAAGTAGCGTCAACTTGAAAATTATTGAAAATTATATGAAAATTTATATTATGAATTTTTATATATTTTTTTAGTTTAATATTTAAGGAAATGTTATATCTAAAAAATTGCAACATTATTATTAAGTGTTATTTTAGTTAAAATAAGAACAAAATACGCGTTAACTTGTCAAAATAAAATTGTATTCTGACATATTTAATATATTTCGTGATATAATTAAAAACTTGAAACGCTGCTAAACTGACCAATATTAATAAAATTATTTCTAAAACCAAAAGTATTTCTATTGTAATTTTAAGTTTAAATCTAAAACGTATATTTATTTATTATTCATAGTCCTTGCTTTTCAGCTTAGGACGATCTTCCGGTTTCAAATTACAACCATTATACAAATTTCAACCATTTACACATCCATAACATGTATATAAACTAAACATATTCTTAATCCTAACGCATATAATATACAGTGATCTCAAACAAAAATATAAATCGCATTATCTGAACTTAAGAATTACAGTTAAAATTAAAATCAAAATTTTACGTTAAGTACCTCTGTAAAAATAGCTGCAATGCTGAAGCAAAATGAAACGCAATATAAACGTATATTTAAATTAAATGAATTATTTGTTATCTTAAAATATTTCGAAATTCAACAGCACCAAATTTTTTAATTATTATATAAACAATTAAGTGAAATAGGAACTATATCAAACAATTTATTATAGAATATGCCATTTTCGGCAGCATAGTAATGATATTTTTGTGAATATTGTACTTTATATATTAGTCTGTGTTGATTTCTTATCGGTCTTACAACCACTCGTTAGAGCAGTAAACCCACATATTTAAATCAATTTAATTTTTGATGCTATTTTATTTATAATTACTGTAAAGAAATGATTTTTGCTATTTTATTTATAATTACTGTAAAGAAATGATTTTCTCTATCAGAATTCGAATCTAGTTGGAAACCTATCCTCTTGATTGATACCCGGGGCAGGTGTCTTAATTAAATCGATGAGCCATGTGGCGATATTTATCGCAATAACCGGTATATGTATAATAATGAAAGCATCTCTTTTAGGCAAAATATTATTACTATGCTACCAAGATCCTAGCACCAAACATGGCATATTCTATAGTTAATTTTTTTATTATATATGTTTTTTAATTGTATCTCAAGTATTAAATATGTTACATAATCAAAAGATATGGTTACAATTGTATTCTCACAATTTAACTACAACGCGTATTATGTTCTTATTTTAACTTTTAAAATAATACTTTAATTACATTGCAATTGTTTGGGTATAATATTTTTTTAAATATTAAAAATACAAGAAAATAAAAAAATACAGTAACATAACATAACATATAATGTAAATTCTTTCAGTTGACGTAATTCTTTTATCATTATATTTATATCATTTTTTATATTATTTTTTGTAGGAAATTATTAAGATAATAATGTTTTGTAATAACTCATCATGTGTATTATATATTAATTATATTACATAAAATGCTATTTTATACTATTTTATGTAATATAATATAATTAAAATAATATTTTTTATAATAATTTTCCATATTACATTGGCGCATGCATTTGACACATTTTTAAATCTTTTTTTGCAAAAATAAGTTTTTATAGATATATTGACTTTTTTTAGTATAATTGATCCCTCTCTAAAGTTTTCAACATATTATAATATATATTAAATATAATATATATAATATATAATATATAATTAAATCTATATATATATATATATATATATATATATAAAATCTATGTATTTTTATAATTATATTTTGATACTCTCAGTTTATTAGCCATTTAATATAATATGCTTCATTGTTTTATTATTTTATAAAAAGATTAATTTTTATTTTTTTTACGTTATGACGTATTATTGACAGTATCAAATATAATTTTTTAAAAAAGTATTGTATTGCAATATTAATATATGTACGGTTGGAGATGATGTTTCTTATATGTAAATTTGTCAGCTCGGACTTTGCCTTCGCTCGTAAACGAAAAATAAAACACTTTTATTATGTAATTCCAGATTCGATTACGGCTAATCGATGTTGTGAATGATGCTATACTGCGCTAGCACTCCCTGGGTGTTTTCCAGTACAATGTAACATGAATAATTTCGTTCTTGTTGCCAAATGTTAAGGATGAAATGATTCACTATGTCAATTATGTAAATGGTTTCTCTTGCTGGAAAATACCCACTGATGTTGTGAATCAAAGTCGGAAATATGTGAAATCATGATGTGTGTTATACTTTTGTACTCTTTGTGTGTATATGTGTGTGTGTGTGTGTGTGTGTGTGTGTGCGTGCGTGTGTGTGTGTGTGTGTGTGCGCGCGCGCGCGCGCGCAACGTATAATTGTGTGTGGGTATCCGCAGTGTTGAACTCGAATCCGTAGATCGTTAGACCTAAAGTATTATGCGGATCAATTCTTCTTGCGGACGTAAACCTAAGCTATTGATTGAGCTTACTCAAAACTTGATTCGGTTCAGTCGAGCATAGAAAGACAGAACCGAACATATCAAATCGCGTTGACGAAATTAATCGAAAAATTCATGTTTCTCCTTATCGAAATTCGAATTTCTCCTTTTCGTTTTAATCCGTATGCTATGTTCATATATTAATGTTGAGGCATTAAATAGTTTATAAAAATTACTTGCAAAATGTATCTACTAGATGGCAACACCGTATTGTTGTTTATTATTAATATTTTCTTACTTTTGCTCTTTATTATTTTTTCGTAAATAATTTTTATTTTGACACGCTATCTGAATGTAATCTGTACAATATTATGCAGAAAGTAACTGTTGACAGTTACGAGGAATAATAGACAACGCGTTTAAAGTGAAAGGGAATTAAGTGCCTCAGCACTAAAAATAACAGAGTTGTTACTCATGTTACAATCAGCAATTGTAATATGAGTGTGATAGAGTCAGCCATGATGCAAGTAGACATGGGCCGGTATTCATAGTCGGATCTTATATTTAAGATCGTCTTAAGTTTATCTTTAGATGCTGTACGAATCAGTTCATTGGCTACGGAGTATCTAAAGATGAATTTAAGACGGTCTTAATTATAAGATCCGACTATGAATACCGGCCATGGTGTGTTCTTGCGCATATTGGCCTAGTTTACATCGAGCACTTGATACGCGTATCAAGTAGTATATTTGAGCTGATCAGCCAATAGCTGAATCAATGTACTAGTTATTTACTATTTGATACGCGTATCAAGTCCACGATGTAAACATAGGCCTAGTTTACATCGTGGACTTGATACGCGTATCAAATAGTAAATAACTAGTACATTGATTCAGCTATTGGCTGATCAGCTCAAATATACTACTTGATACGCGTATCAAGTGCTCGATGTAAACTAGGCCATAGCCATTTTGTATTACAGCCTGGTGAAGCCAGCCCGCAAGATGTAAATTTCCTATTAAACAATAGCTCAAAAAATTGCTCCCAATTTGCTCCGTCCGACTGATGAGTTTAAAAAAATGCTCCCTTTTCCTTTTTTTTTAAATAAAAGAAAATAATTTTAATCGAAAAAAGAGTGTAGCTTTTTATTAAATTGGTATTTTTCAACGAATAAGGTGTCAAAATGTTGCTCTCAAAATGCTCCGTTCAAATAATTTAATTTCATTAATCCCTTCCCTTTACTTGTTTCTTAAATACAAAAAGAAGCATTTTTGTAGAAAATCTAGGAACTTTTATTTCATTTTTGTCATAACTTTTTATTAAATTAATATTTTGCAACAAATGAGGTCTCAATGTAATGCTCCCAATTTGCTCCGTTCGAATAGCTTAATTTCATAAATTGCTCCCTTGTATTTGTTTCTTTTTTAATAAAAAATAATTTTTTATCATTCCTTGCGCATGCGCGCCACTCCTTGCGCATGCGCGCATAACAAAAGTGCCTAGATTTTCGATAAAAAATTATTTTTTATTAAAAAAGAAACAAATACAAGGGAGCAATTTATGAAATTAAGCTATTCGAACGGAGCAAATTGGGAGCATTACATTGAGACCTCATTTGTTGCAAAATATTAATTTAATAAAAAGTTATGACAAAAATGAAATAAAAGTTCCTAGATTTTCTACAAAAATGCTTCTTTTTGTATTTAAGAAAAAAGTAAAGGGAAGGGATTAATGAAATTAAACTATTTGAACGGAGCATTTTGAGAGCAACATTTTGACACCTTATTCGTTGAAAAATACCAATTTGATAAAAAGCTACACTCTTTTTTCGATTAAAATTATTTTCTTTTATTAAAAAAAAAAGGAAAAGGGAGCATTTTTTTAAACTCATCATTCGGACGGAGCAAATTGGGAGCAATTTTTTGAGCTATTGTTTAATAGGAAATTTACATCTTGCGGGCTGGCTTCACCAGGCTTTGTATTACAGCTATGAATATATTCCTATGTCCATGATTACAGCCAATGGCCTAGTTTACATCGTGCACTTGATACGCGTATCAAGTAGTGTATTTGAATTGATCAGCCAATAGCTGAATAAATGTACTAGTTATTTACTATTTGATATGCGTATCAAGTGTACGATGTAAACTAGACCAATCAGGGTATATTCCTATGTCCATGATTAAGGCCATGGCACATAAAAAAACTTAAGCAGTAAACTTAAGATTTAAGCGAATCAACCAATCACGGTCAAGCAGTAAGGCAGACATTTTGAAACGTAAGCAACATCGAAAATTCCGTATGGATGAAATTCTTACGTCTTAAGTCTTACTGCTTAAGTTCTTTTATGTGCCACGGCCCTTACAGCCTCGTAGGCTGCAATTTCACTATCAATGGCCTAGTTTACATCGAGCACTTGATACGCGTATCAAGTAGTATAATTGAGCTGATCAGCCAATAGCTGAATCAATGTACTAGTTATTTATTATTTGATACGCGTATCAAATAGTAAATAACTAGTACATTGATTCAGCTATTGGCTGATCAGCTCAAATATACTACTTGATACGCGTATCAAGTGCTCGATGTAAACTAGGCCAATCTGACGCTAGCGTCTAGCCCATGGTGGAAGGATACATGGTGTGTGCAGAACTCTTAAACCACGCCCCTTTTCAGCCTTCGGCGCCCGGAAAAATACAGGGCAGACAACTGCGAAAAACGAAATGTTTAGCTTTGAAAAGTTTGCACGACTGGTGTATAGCGTCCTTTTCGCACTCTCTGATTATTTTCTTCCATCTCACTTTGTGTTATATATATAGTTTATTATATATATAGTTATTGTTGACATTTTCTGTCGAAACGTGAGTGACGTGAAATGTGAAAAATCATTGAAAATGGTGCGTTGCATAGTGAAAATTTGCAAAAATAATTGCAGAACATGCACACCCGAGCAAGCAAATTTTCATAAATTACCGGATAACGAAATAATCCGTGAAGAATGGTTTCGGCGCATTGGAGAGGTCGTATTGTCTTCTAACGTCGTTAACGGTATGCTTCTGCATAATAAAATTCAAATTTGTTTATTTGGATATACTGTATCATGAAGTAACGAAAACTTGTTTGAAAGATCAGAAAAGTTTTGTAACGTGTAATCAATTTTATCTGTTATTTTAGCACGAATTTGTTCCGTACACTTTACTCCCAAATCTTTTGTTCAACCAAAGAAGAAGAGAGGAAAAAATAGTTTTAAGAGACGACTTTTGCCAACTGCTGTACCAACGTTGCATCTGGTAGCAACAAACGAACAGTAAATTGGATGTGTAATTTTTTAAATAGAGCAAATATTGATGTTCGCTTTTTTAAAAATAATTATTAAGAATAATAAAGTTAAGTTAACATAAATTATTGATATTCATGTGCTCATGACAAGATGACTATGGATCAATTGTTGCTCCAAGAATTATGTGACAATGAAACTACAATCAATTACATTTATATTTTCTTCATTAGGGCACATCATGAAAGCAATGTAAATTGTAACATTGTTAGGCGGACCTTTAATTTGGTTTGTCTATCTTCGTCAACTGTAGCACCAATAAATGCTGCAAGTCTGTCGCCTGTGCCAGGCCCATCAATGGAGAGAATCTCATCTGCTGAGCCGAAACTTTCATCTTTGCCACGTTCATCAACACCCATATCAAGAATGATGACAGAACCTTTGCCTGATTTGAGTATGCTAGATGAGACAGATATGACAGGTCAGCATGAAACTCCAACAACGTCAGTATCTTGTCGGTATGTATCACAATACAAGTACATAATTAGTCCTACTAATAATAATAGTTTCATAGATCAATATATTTCAGTACTTAAAAACCATTACCGATATCAATAAAGTCATTAAAAAAATAGTTTTCAGATCTTTAGTTATACCACGGGCAATGAAAAGTTTATAAAAGCCATTATCAGTGGTGAAGTCTCATAGAATACAGATTCTTATCAAACAAACCTGCTGTTGAGTACTTTCTGTTACTCGTGGTCTGAGACTGAAAACTGTTTTTTACTACCGACTGCAATTTTGATGTACTGAAAAATACAAATAGAATTTTTGTCATGATTGAGAATACAAATGTTTGAAATGTGTTTTTCATACACCTATTATAGATTGAAGAAGGTATATTTTATTTGTGTGTTTTGTATTCTGTTGTATGTGAGTGAGGTAATCAAACTAGTTTGATTATATATTTATATATGTTTTTTTCATTATTTTGTTTTCATTGTAATAATGTATGTTTGTGCTAAATAGTAATTATAATTCCTACATCCTTAGAATAGAAATTTGATAAAAATAAAGCGATGTGAGAAATTGTGGTATCAGCTGAAATAGAATGTACATTGTACATGTCAGCATTGCAAGTACATAGTCTATATTTCGTGTAATTATTTGGGAAATTAAATGCACGAATAGCGAAGGTTACTTTTGTAAGCACAATATGTTTAAAAAATCTGTACTCATTACTACGAATAACGAACTTTATTCTTTTCATGTCTTCAGAAATCCTTTGTCGGAACCAAATGGCAGGGTCAACAGAACACCAGAAAGGCCTTTTGATTCGTTGTGCAACGTACGGAATTCTACATTTCCAAGAAGGTTCGTAATACTCACTTTGAAGATATATCAATTCGGGTTTTTTGACAAATATCTATTGGTTTCAATAAAAAATAAATTTTTTTGAATTATTCAATCTACCAAGAAATGAATGACAATTAAAAAATCGCTCATCGCCCACATAGTTGTCTCACAAAAATATTTAACAAGTTGTGAGAAAAATGTTAAGTCAATCGGTTCAACTCTTTTATCTCAAAAACAGTGTACCGTGTCAATGATTATGAAAATACAAAAAATGGTATATTTTCGGATTGATTGTTTATTTTTTTTCTAACATTTTGTGAAAAACATTTGTATAGTAGATAACAAATATCTATAATTGGTTTTGAGATTTGAGATTTGAGACCTATTGTCTTTTTGCTGTGACTTTTTCCGACTTACCAAGTTTTCGAGTTACCTTACTTATGCATTTCTTTTCTAGATGTGAAAGAAAGAAAGCTGTACTACATAGGCGTAGTAAACTTTCAGCCGTTCGTCAATTGAAATTTGGGAAAACTCGTTTGACGTCGAAGATCACAAGAAAAGAGAAGAACGAGTATTTCAGCGAGGAAGGAAGTTCACCTTTGAAACGTCAGCATCGGTGAGAAATATTTAATAACCTGCTGCATGATTCAATATTTTGTTACGTTATCAGCAATATTTTTTATGAAAAAAAATATTTATGCTTTTTAAAGTAGTACTGAAAAAAATGTAAAAATTCGTAAGAGCTGTAATGCTAACATTTGTATTTGTATTTCAGATTTGTGGACGACAATTGCACCAGCAGTGGCCATGACAACACGACACGCAAGGAAGAGAATCCGTATGAGACAATAAAGTGGATGAAAGAAGAATTAAACCATTATCGATCACTTGGAGAATTTCATAGAAATTCATCGGAGAACCACTTCCAGGAACAAAACTTTCTTCAAGCGAATAATATAATATAAATATAATATAATATAATATAAAAAGAATAATATTATAATATAATATAAAAAGAAAATGTGGAAAAAGCTACAGCAATAATACAAAAGATTTAAAATGTTATTTTAAAATGTTAATTAAAATGTTATTTTAAAAATTTTATTTCTTGTTATTAAAAATTTTACTTTTGTTATTAAAAATTTTATTCTTGTTATTCTTTTCCTTTTAGTTTTGTGCGAATTAGTTTTTGTAATTAATTGGCTAGAATTTGGTGGCAATATTCTATAATATACATATAAATATATATATAAATATAATTATATAAATATTTAATTATATTATATTGTATAATATGTCACATAATACACATTCGTATATTGTAACAGTCTAGTCAGTCAATTCTGCAATGTACCGCCACTTACATCCCTAGAATTCTAGGGATTTTCTTATGTTGGTAGACATGTATTTTTGCGGGACGCGATTAGAAAGAAACAGCAGATTTTAGAGAGAGAACGCGTCGTTCTGCACACACCATGTATCCTTCCACCATGGTCTAGCCTTAGAACATGTATAAACACGGACTAAGGAATAGAGGGACCGAGTCTAAAGTCCTAGTTTAGGCGAGAGGGGTTGGTAACTCAAGAGTGCGGGGGGGACTGCTTTCCGCCATATTGATGTAGCGATTCTCACACAAAGATCCTGTGTCTGTGACATGGTTACACATTAAATAATTCTAATTTCTTATTTATAATATTTAATAATTATTCCTATTTCTATTTTGTTATTGTGCGCAGGATCTGACTTTCATTTCTCACACGTACGCAAATAGTGAGTTCTATGTGTGGTGATTACTAAACGAATATGGCGGCCCCCCCGCCGCAAACGTGCCTCACCGATACAGCTTGTGCTCCGTCCACGGACTAAGGAATAGAGGGATTATATAGTGACGCGCTGTTGCCACATTTTCGCGCATGCATATGTATATATCACGGTGTTAGAAGTATAGGTGGTCCGACTGAATAACTTTCTCATAGGCAGCTCTGTGATTATTTTGGGTTAGTTAACACTTTCGTTACTAGATGGTGTCGTAGTCTCAAGTACCAAATGGAAACAAATATAGCTGCTTTACAGTTGTTAAACGTGAACTGCTTTTCGTGTGCTTCAGTCAACGAAATATAAGAAACAATTATCACAATGGGGAGAAGATGTTGTGTTGCGAGTTGCGATAATGCTGTAAATTCAACTTTATTTGCAATGCCGAAGGATGACATATTATTCTGCATGTGGTGTAAGGTCTTAGCAGCAATCGGGATTAATTTGCAGAAAAAACATTTTATATGTGAACAGCATTTTGAAAAAAATTTTATTAAAGATACAGTTATAATAAAGGACAAGGATGAAAAAATATTATTTCAAGTACGTAATTTTCATGAGTTAATTTTTGTTTGCTTTTTTATACTCGAAAACTTTTCTACCAAAGATGCTTTAATAGGAATGTATTTTGCACATTTGTATATATTCCAAGTCTAATGGTATCTATGCTTGCAGAGAACTTTGCAAAGAAAAACATTGTTAAAAGATGCTATTCCATCAATTTTTGGAAATAAAATTATATGTCCAAATTTCTCAGGTAAATATTGATTATGTGCACACTTTACAGTAAAATAAAACTTCTGTCTTGTTTGTCGATAATTTATGAATTTAAAAATATTGTTTTACAGAGGCTATTCACGATAAAAACAATGAAGATAATTTGAGTTCTGAACAACAAATTGAAGACAATACAGAAATTATAGATAATAGCCATGAAAACTGTCCATTGCAAATATCAAGAAATAAAGAAAAAGACTGCTCTAGCAACATCAGTCAAAGAAATGATTTCTTTTTGAAACAGAATGAACAGGACATGACAGGTGAAATTGAAATTTCTGCTAATAATGTAGATTCAGAAGGTATACTAATATTAATATATAGTATGTATTCAGAAGGAATACTAATATTAACATATAGTATGTATTATTTTTAAGTAACATTAATTATATAGTAATATGAACCACATAAATCATGATTTTAGTTATAAATCTTGAAAATTCTGTAAATGAAAATCCTGTAAATGATGATACAGTTTTTTCCTCTATATTTGCTGGAAGAATGAAAATACAGCTTCCGAATGAACGATGGAGTTATTCGTTACAAAATTTTGATCAAAAAATATTGTTTCACGAAATTAGTGAAATCACAAAACAGGAAAAGATCCCTTATTGGTTTACAAAACAGGTTATTTATTATTTCATTAAGATAAAATATATTATTGTGTTAATCATATGCATATTATTATAATAATTAATATTCTTGTAATTGTAATTTATAACATGCAGGTCGTACTGAATGCTGATCTTAGTATGGATGTTTATGCCATAAGTAAATATGTTACGACGTTCAACCAATTACGCACTCATCTTGATGTCCAAGTGGCTATAAATAAGATTGCGCAAATGAAAGCGTGCATTGGTGGTCCTTCCACAGTTTATTACAAAAGTGTTACGCCCAGATGTGCATACAAAGACATTACTGCACATTGGAGACATTATTCATGCTGTATTGTGATTAATAACGGAGTAATTTGCAAAAATTGTGCAAATTTGGATAAAATATTACGGCGACACGTGGGAAGAAAAAAATATATAAAGGCACATACACCTCTTTCTCCATCGAAAAAAAAAAATATTAATTTGTTAAGGAAAGTAATACGTACTCAAAATCAATGTATAAAGAGGAAGAAGATCACAATAAGACGAGCAACGGAAAAGATAGAAGAATTGAAAGAACGTATGTCAACGACGGAGTTTAAGGATATTGATGATTACTTAAAACAATTTAATGAGAGCATCCCAAATGCCCAGGTATTTCCTTATTAAATTCCTATAAATTCCTATCAATTTCTTTATCAAATGTAATCTTTAGTTATAAATTAAGAATCATATTATATATATATTGCATAATTATAACAATATAAAAATCTTATATATATTGTATATATAATATGATTCCGTAATATATAATCGTTGTAATTTTTAACAATAATTATGTACATCCCAAAATTTTCGTTGATATGTATTTTAGTATATTTTTTTACAGAAATTATTAATAAAAGAATGTATAAGATTTAGTCAATTGAAAGGACCGACCGGTCGAAAATATACTCCTGAATGGCTGCTCCTCTGTTTGTTATTACGTATTAGAAGTCCGAAAGCTTATAATATGTTATCAGATAATCAAATTTTACCATTGCCCTCTCGGAGTACAATTCATAGATACTTGAGTAATGTGAACTTCGATTGTGGATTTGATAAAGAATTTTTCACAGCTTTTAAGAAAAAGTTGCAAAATTTACCAGAAGCAGCTCGTCATGGAATACTTTTATTTGATGAAATGTCAATCAGACAAAGTATTACAGTTAATAGTACAACTTTAACGTTTGAAGGTCTTTCAAATACGAAAAATGATAGCACTCTCAACGATTTAGCAGATCACGCTCTTGTTTTCATGTTCAACTCGTTACAAGCAAATTTTTATCAGCCTGTAGCTACGTTTGCTAGCAAAAATGCTACTTCTGGCATTGTCCTTGCTAGATTAGTTTTACAAGCAATCATCGAAATAGAAAATGCGGGTGGATTTGTTGATGGTTTAACGTGCGACGGAGGAAGTAATAATAGAAGAATGTGGACTGAGTTTGAAATTAGTGGTAAATTTGCAAATACTTTATTGGATCATAACGTTCAAAGCATCTTGGATAATAATGAAAATGAGAAAAAATTCTCCCATTATTTTAAAAATCCTATAAATGATAATAGAAAAGTTTATGTCTTTTCTGATGCTCCACACCTAATCAAATGCATTAGAAATAGACTGATAGATCAGGACTTATGGGTTCGTATTAAAATATATATAATTGTGTTAATGTACACAAAAATATGATTATTTTACAGCTAAGAAAGTATAATACTTTTGCTATCTTCTACGCAATAAATATTTTAAAATGTATACTTATGTACAAAATTTAAGATAAATGAATGAATGCCTTTTCCTCCAATATTATTCTTTACAGATAAAAGGAAGCATTGTGAGTTGGAAATATTACACAAAATTATACGAACTACAGAGCAAAAGTAGTCTTAGATCTGCTTATAAAATAACAATTAATCATATACAGCCGTCTTATACTCAGAAAATGCGTGTTTACCTTGCTACACAAGTAAATAAATTTAATTTGTAATTTTTAATCATCAGTTTCATTATATCTGATTTCTTCTGAAGCAAAAATAACATATTTCAAGCATAATGTTTATATTTTGCAGATATTTAGTAATACTGTAGCAGATACACTTTCACAATGTTTAAAAAAGTTTCCTTCTATATTTCAAGGTTGTGAACCTACAATAGAATTCACTCGAAAAATGAATGATATGTTCGATGCTTTAAATACATGTAGACCGGTAGAAGGTATAACGAAAAATGGGAAACATTTAAAAGTACGATGAATAATAATATTTTAAAGTTTTATGATACTGTAATAATTGTGATTATTTTTAAAAATAATTTAGATTTTACAGGATACATTAGATTGGCTTAATGATTGGGAAGAGCATTATTTAACAAATAAAGAATCTCAAAATACGAAGGTCCAAACACAAGAAAATAAAAGAAGGAAAATTCAAGAACATTTTTTTACACCATCCACAGCTGAAGGTTTAAGAGTTACACTTTCTTCAACATTAAATCTTTGTAATGATCTTTTAGAATCTGGCCTATTTAAATATGTTTTATCTGCAAAATTTAATCAAGATCGATTAGAGGTATAAATCAATTTTTGGTGTATTAGACATGTATTTTTACAAAACATAAATACCGTGAAAAATTATAACTACAGTTTAAAAGTACAAACTGAAAATAAATACATGTTTTAGCAATTTTTTGGCATCATTCGACAAGCTGGAGGACAAAATGATCACCCTACATTACCAACATTTAAGCAATTATATAAGTTACTATCATTATACAAATTGATAAAACCTCCGAAATTTGGTAATTGCAGAATTCAGGATATTTCACAAAAAATAGTCATTGAAGATTTTGATTTGATATTTTCACACCATGGATCTGCCAAGTCAAATAATTTACATAATCTTTATGTTAAATTATCTAACTTAATTAAAACAAAAGATTATGAGTGTGAAGATATTTTTCCTTCGGAACATAATTATGCATCAGCAACATATACTGACTGCATTATATTTTACGTGTCTGGCTATCTTTGCCGTAAAATGAAGAACTTGACAAACTGCGACAATTGTAAAAAAGCTTTTCAAACCTGTACCAAAAATATGGATCTACCTGATGCTGACTTAGTTAATGAGAGAAATCGAGGAGGTTTAATATATGTTAATTCATATTTGTACAATTTGTTTAAGACTGCGGAGAGTTATTTTGAACGTCGCATACAAAATAAGGAATTAAATATTTATGAAGCTACAATTCAAGATGTCATAGAAAATTTTGAATTAATGTTTCCATGTGATCTCCATAAAGAACAAGTCATAGCGGAATGTCTTCATTATTATGTTACTATGAGGATGAGGCAATGGGCCAAAATACAAAGTAATGATCTTGTTAAAATAAGCAAACAAAAAAAAAAGGAAGCTAGATTATCCAAAAGATAATTTAAACTTGAATAAAAAGAAATTTGTGTTTAAAAATTTTATTTTATGTTAAGAATATTCAATTAAGAATATTTGTTTATAAAATAATATATTAAAAAATTTCTATAAGGTTTATAAAAATAAGATAAAAATATTTTTATAAAATGTTTATGCTGAAATAAAAGTATATATAAAGTAAATAAATTTTTCTGTTTTATTTTTAATACAGACATCTTTTTATATGCATATCATTATCTATTATGCAAAATACTGCAGCGATATTGAAAAAATGAACTGTATATAGCTGCACTAATGAGAGCGAGTGAGACGACTTGGGTACTTGATTCTTAGATGCCCTCTGGTGGCGATCTTTCAAATTATCCCAAAATAATCACAGCTTGAGAAGGCTGGTCGGACCACCTATACTTCTAACACCGTGGTATATATGTACTCCCCCTTGCCCCTCACTGCCGATCAGCTGACAGACAGCACAACCACCTTAAGATGTCATAAGCCAATCACAGAACCGTATTAGCGTCTTAAGACATTACTTAAGATGATCTCAAAATAAGATCCGACTATGGCCGATATTCATAATAAAATATTCAGGTACATAAGAAAATGAACCAATCATATGTCTAGCATGAAGAACATGGTACCTTTCAAATTATGGGGTCTGTTTTTTTCAGCTGCACTGCTGAACTAGTGCAATAAGTTAGAGTGAAAAAATATATATATGTCTCATTCTAACTTATTGCACTAGTTCAGCAGTGCAGCTGAAAAGAACAGACCCATGATTGGCATATTTCTTGATATATAATCGGTATATAAATATGTGATTATTTTGTGATTATAAATTTTAAGTTTTACTAAATAAATTTATTGACTAAATAAATTTAATGAATATTGTTGTAAGAAAAAGCTTGAAAGTGATTTTTATGACAGTATTATTACGAGAATTTTTACGACAAAATATGGTGTATGTGCCAGTCGTCTGAGAACTGCAAATAAAGAGTAGATTATCTCATTTATTATAATTATTTAAGAGTTAAAATTTAGCTTTTTAGCTTTTCTCATAGCTTTGTGAGAAATAATCTAAAACAGTATTGTTTTCACAAAACAAAATATATATGTAGATTTAGAAATATATTCGAGTTACGCACACGTGTCTACACCACGGTTGCGTTCCGATATTCACTGCCAGTACTAAAAATCTATAGTTTACGTCACGTATACTATAGATTTTCAGTACTGGCAGTGAATATCGGAACGCAGCCCACGAGAATAAAAGAATAGATTACAATTATTAAATACAATTTATTTCTTTAGCAGTTCGTAAGAAATAAGCTTAAAAAAGTATTGTTGACAAAATATTTGTGGCAAAGTGTTATTTTAATAAGACTTGCTTGTCTTTTTTTACTAATTGCTGTTTTCACACCTTCAATGGCAGTGCGTGATCTATCCAAGGTTGCGTTCAGATCATATATGTAAGTATTACATATATGGTTCAGATTCCCTACGGGTACCTGTAACACTAGAAGTTGTTATAGTACATGTCACGTATGCTATAGTACTTCTAGTATTATAGTGCACCCGGGTGGGGGGTCTGAACGCAACCTAGAAGGGTCTACGCAAAAACTTTTGGCTGAGACTGTATTGAGAGAGACACATTGTCACTTAAACGCTCTTTCTCTCTCTCTCTCTCTCTCGGTTAATTAGTGACGATCTGCTAGTGTACTTATCAGTATTTTATCACAATTTAGATAACACATGCCGTTCGGTCGTGAATAGACCTGAAGACAGGCCCGCGTGTGTGCAATCGGCGATTTTAGCCGCTGCCGAGTCGAACGGTCGAAAACAGTACTTCCGGTATCCGGCAAACGCCCCAGTCTATCTGTCAGTGTCGAGCTGCAGTTTCTACGTGTACGATAGATCATTCTCCGGCGTCTTCGTCGATTCTATCAAGAAGTTATTACATGGAGTGGGACCTTTGCCGAACGGTGAGCACGACGATTTAAACGACGATCATCGTCGCGTTGCGATAAGACGCGCTATAGTGCGGCTTCCTTTTCGAAATTTTTCGTTTATTTTTTGACAAGGAGGTGGACTAAGCGCAACTGCGATAAATAATATTCAGATGTATATAAAATGTATATAAAATGCATTTATTTTTGGGCCGACTATCGTTCGGGGAAACAGCATAAAGTTTGGTTATCTGTCGTCGCATTCCGGCGAGCATTGCCCGCCTGAGTCATGCGTTCCACTTGACGTTTAATACCGGTGACGTATACATTCGTGCGAGCCGTGCTACGCCGAGGTAACTTTGTCGAAGATCAAGACAATTGTTATCTCTCGAAAGTCACGAAA
This sequence comes from Crematogaster levior, assembly GCA_901521435.1. Taxonomy (NCBI): domain Eukaryota; kingdom Metazoa; phylum Arthropoda; class Insecta; order Hymenoptera; family Formicidae; genus Crematogaster; species Crematogaster levior. Next base: position 69,194 of record CABEGB010001128.1, read on the forward strand.
CTCCTCGATTCCATTAAGATTTCGTACGTTTGTCGTGCGAACACGATAACCTCGAACGAAGTTTTATATATAGAATGACTCCGCCAAACTTCGATTGTCAAGTAATATCTGCAGTACTTTGTTAACACAACTAATGGAATTGTTAGTTTCTTGTTTGAAGAAAGATTAAATTAAGGTGGATTTACCGTGGCGGGCCGTACCTAGCGGGGGCCTGCCACAGTTTTTTGATTATAGAAAGAGAATCTTAGTCGGAAAACTATTGTATTCATATTATTTAGATAAGAAAAGACCCAATATCTGATTATAGCAAAAAACGCTACAAAAAAATTTTTCTGGAGAAATATCTATTCAACATCTTGTGTAATATTGTCACATTTACTATTTGCAACTGAATATCTTTTTTGTAAGGGCGATAACATGCGATTTTCTCAATGAAATAATGTTCAACAGATTGAATTCTATATCATAACTTTTCCGATGATATCTGTCACTTATAACCAATAATATTCATTAATGACCATCGTCATGAACATGACTCCTATGTAATCCCGTGTTAAATGTTGATTTTCATTGTTTGATTACTCTTTATTTAGGTCGATGACCTACCTTGAAGTTTTGAGCATTCATTTCTATCGCCATCCTATGAAAGTTTCAAGTGAATCCTTCAAGAGGGCTAAGTAGATGAATCCACTTTAAGGACCATGAATTATACATATAGCTAGAAATTGTATTGGTTAAATTTACAATCGACTAAGTTGGTCGGAGCTTAATCGACATCATGTCCGTTAAACTTATTCATGAGATAATATGCCACGATATGTTGCAGCTCAGTTTATCAGAGCGAGGAAATTAATAGCGAATTCAGTTATCGCTCTGCACTGACGCACACAGAAGAGTACCGTACATTCAGTTGTTTGAGCGTGACAAAGCTTGATTTAATTTACATTGTACACTTTTTAAATACACGAACCAAGTTAATACACATCTAAGCGTTAAATCTCAGTGCGTTTATGTTTAACAATGTGAATAAAGCGATTAAAATGGAACGAACAAGGTTTGAATAAAGTACCATGTAACGTGATATCAAGTGATATATGGTGTCTTGTCGATACTTATACTTTAAAGCATGTATAGAGTCTTCACAAAAAAAGCGTAACATTGAATTATGATATTTGCTACTGCATTTCATACATTGATGATTTTGGTGTTGAACAATTCCTGACGGCTGGGAGTTTTATGCTATATAAACATATTCAACACAAAGTAATCTTTAATCAGTATCCGGTATACAATTTCATGGACTTGGCCTCTCTATTCGCTTTAAATCCCTGTAATTTTTATTCATGGGTGAAGAATTACATCAGATTCTAATCTTCACACAATTAAGAATCAACATTCAAACTGTTGTAGAAGGGATTTCTTCACAATCCTCGAAGAAATAACAAACAGTTTTCATGGACGTTCAAATATGGTGGTGGTGGCTAATGGATCTTATCATGTATATAATGCAGTAGCATAAATGTGGTAATTCAGGAGTTGCGTCTTTTCGTGAAAATCCTGTATGTGTATTTTACCTTTTTCACATAACATGCTATTAACGGAATTATAATACTTTTTGTAGATTTTGTATGATCTCACATATAGATGTGTTTCTCACTAGTTATGAAAGACATAATATTGTAAAGAAAATCTAATCGATCATTATTCAATACTATAACGTTTATATTGATTTCATACAGATTTTTTATGCGTATCGTAGCTAGATTTGCCGTTTACATTTATTAAGTTAATTTAGTACAAATATAATGATACGCGTAACAAATACGATTGAATAACTAAGCCTATTGAATTGTATATCTCGTCGAACAATTATTTATGTTAGGCATTTTTTCAATAAGTATTTATGTTGCAATTTAAACGATTCTGCAGCAACAATCATTGATAATTATAACGGCATTGCAATTTTTAGGATGGAATAATACAGACAAGGAAATTTGTTGTAATTGTCATGATATTATCATTTATATGGTCTATTATCATGTTTGTTTCTTTTTCAGTTTATTGATTAGCTGTGGCACTGATTTGTTTAGGACAACTTCGATCTATGTTTTATTATCACAAATAAAACTATTAACTTTATTTCCAATTACATAGAAAAGAAAGATTAGATTAAGAATGACGAATCACATCATCAGAAAGAGCAATCGCAGAAACACCTATTTTTTCGCCCGTTTGGTGAACCTCGTGAATTGAATTGTAGTACAATTAATAGCTAATGATATGTTACTCTGACAAAAATTTCAAGTTGAGCGTAGGAACCAGTGCCGGATTAAGGCATAAGCAAAATAAGCTAAGCTTAGGGCCCCGTGTTGCGAAGGGGGCCTTGTTCTCCTAGTCAATAACTACTAAAAAAAATTAAAAGTAAAAAAGAAAAATTTAAAAAGAAAAAAAAATTTTAAAGTAAAAGAAAATAAAAAAAAATTAAAAAATACAAAAAAAAATTTTAAAATCCCCATCGATAGATTCCCACCTTGACGTGGTGATGGAGCTTACTTGACTAAGAGGAATCTTTTAATAGCGATGTTTATTATAGGTCTTTGGGGCAGGGCCCATTTACTGTCATAGCTTAGGGCCTCTGTATACCTTAGTCCGACACTGGTAGGAACGATTTCAGAGATATAAAGAGTGAAGTTGTCATCTTCGGTAAGTAAATCCAATGGTACAGGATGGATGTGAATGCCATATTTATATTTTCTTGCACACTAGTTGCTAAATATTTTAAAACGATGTGTATCTAGTACTAATTTTAAGTCAGACGTTCAAAATGACCACATCAATAAGATATTGATACTATATACAATTGATTGCATATTTTACGCTTGATTTTTAATTATTTTATGCTGTTTAGATTGATTTTAACGAAAATAACGAATTGCTTCATAATATTTCACATATATTTATAATGAAGGTCAAATTTTAATAATCAGAATCGTCGTTCTAATGTGGCCATTTTGAACATCTGACTTAAAATTAGTAATTAATAAGAGTCGGGGGAGTATTCTAGGTACTGGATACACATCGTTTTAAAATATTTAGCAGTGTAAGGAAATATCAATATGGCATTCACATTCATCCTATACCGTTGGATTTACTTACCAAAAGTGACAACTTTGACTCTTTAAATTTCTGAAACCATTCCTATGTTCAATTTGAAATTTTTGTAAGGATAACATATCACCATTATCTGTCATTAATTGGGTCACAATTTGATTCGATCCATGAGGTTCACCAAACGGGCAAAATTTGCGGTTGCTCTTTGTTGTAAACATTTATGTCGATTAAATTAATTATCAATTAATTTAATCGAACTTTGATTTGATTGAACTATTCAATATTAAAGCTATAAGCTATAGCTAAAAGAAGAATAATGACGAATTAATCGATTAGTATTAATGTTTCGAAAGATTGATCGTAAAAAATCATTTCTTAGAATCGATTATTTGAAGTTATTTTTTTTCAATATCACTTAAGTTATTTTTTGTCAATAACTCGAGTTATCTTTAATTTAATTTTCTCTTTCATATGCAAAACAAAAATTAATCGGAACCCGATTAAAGGCCGGTAGTCGTTCGTACATTTAAGATCATCTTAAGTACAATCTTAAATCAATCATGGAGCGGAATTCATAGATCGATCTTATATTTAAGACCGTCTTAAGTATAATTTTAAAATGTTATAAACTAATAGAGCTGTAATAGCATCTTAAACATTGAACTTAAGACAATCTTGAAATAAGAATGGACTATGAATACTCCATAGTCAAGATTTTATAGGTCTTATAGTCAAGATCATCTTAAATCATGGGTAGTCTTAAAGATTTCATCCGACCAATGAAATGACCGACAGAATCTCGTACTTAAGACGATCTTGAATATAAGATCGGACTATGAATACCAGATCCACAGAGCCTTATTGGCATCTTATCATTACTTATGACAGAAACAATAAGAGATTAGGGCTGGTATTCATAATTCTACCTTCAAGACCGTCTTAAGTACAAAAAGATGTTGTAAAACAATCATGGAGTTGTGTATTAGCATCTTAGATATTACTCAAGACGGCTTGAAAGAAGGACTTATGAATACACCAAAGGGCCAAAGTCGCCCGAAAGGACCGTTGTTGCGACTTGCCTCCGATAGCGGCAGCACAAGGGGCATGGCCCGGCGGCACGAAGGAGTGACGAAGCGGGGACGGGCGGGACGATGCGTACCGCGCCGGTCGAAACTGGGAACGTCAAATCCGGGCGGGCGTCCAGGACGTTATCTCTGCAGCCGCCGCCTCTCCGCTCGCGTCTTTGTTATCGTCGCCGTCTTCCTTGCCGTTCTATCGATCTTTCGAAAAAAAAAAACACCGTTTCTTCCTTCCGCGTCACCTACCGACAACAATCGGAAATTCCAAAGTTTTAGATTTATCCGGCTATCGGATTAGAACGGATTTTTGCATTTTGTTTTGTTGCCCTGTGGCTGCCTACGGATATATCCTCCAATCCGCCTCGCTCCTTCGACATTCGTTGCGGAAGGTTTCTCGCGTGCATTTGTTTTGCTACTATGACGAGGCGTGATGACAATTAAGTTTGATTTTCCCATTTTTTGTTATCCTTGAAAAATTGTGTACCCCGGAGAATATATTTAAGATCGTCAGGAATTTTTTTCAGTGTGGTTGGAGAGGAAGAATTCGGGAGCTGTGTTCTATCGCGAGGCAATTGTTAGAGCGCAGTTTTCAATCGCTTGTGCCTTTCGAGTCTCGCTTCAAGCGTTATCGCGGAAAAAAACGGCGTTGGTGGAAATACGGCTTGGGATATAGCGCGCGGTCAGTTATAACAGTTGATCTGTTATGTTTACCATTGTCCATATCGAGGATTTAAGCGAATTTAATCCGCGCGAGACGGCGCCGGAGTAGAGAACGAAACACGCTTCGAATCAAATATTCGTGACTCGCGCGGGCCATGAAGTTGTTGACCTTGTCACGTTTTATATTTGAAAATATTTGTTAAATTTCTGCTTGTTAAGTCTATTAAGAAACTTGTAGTTTTCTCGTTGAGCCGACTGGAATTTTGTAACATTAATTTGTAAGAGATTTTACGAATCGGAGAGAGTAATTCTCTAATTCTCGGAACCGTTATACGTATTCGGGAAGGGTAGCAAGGATAGCGGAGTGCGAAGTGGATGATATACAAGAACGATGTTCAAGTGCTGTGTGTGTAATAGCGCGTCGAAGAAGGCGAATGCCGAAAGATCAAAAGTGGATGACACGCCAGTCGGGTCGCCAAAGTTGACCGCGATTTCCGCCAAAGATGACGAAGTTAAATCCGCGACGACAGTGGACAAGTTGAACGGCGACATACAGAAATCGGAGAAGACATCCTTGCTAGAGGATAGGGATGCCTCGCCAGAAGATAGGGATGCCTCGCCAGAAGATAGGGATGCCTCGTTAGAGGATAAGAACGCCTCGCCAGAGGATAAGGATGTTTCGCTAGAGAATAAGAACGTCTCGTTAAAGGATAAGGATGTCTCGCTAGAGGATAAGGATGCCTCGTTAGAGAATAAGGATGCCTCGTTAAAGGATAAAGATGCTTCGCTAGAGAATAAGGATGCTTCGCTAGAGAATAAGAACGTCTCGTTAAAGGATAAAGATGCCTCGCTAGAGGATAAGAATGCCTTGCTAGAGAATAAGAACGTCTCGTTAAAGGATAAAGATGCCTCGCTAGAGGATAAGGATGCTTCGTTAGAGAATAAGGCTGCTTCATTAAAGGATAAAGATGCCTCGTTAACGGATAATGATGCCTCGTTAAAGGAATATAAAGATGCCTTGCTAAAGAATAAGGATGCCTCGCTAGAGGATAAGAATGCCTCGCTAGAAGTTAAAGATGCCTCGTTAGAGGATAAGGATGTCTCGCTAGAGGATAAAGATGCCTCGCTAGAGGATAAGGATGCCGCGCTAGAAGGTAAAGATGCCCTGCTAGAGGATAAGGATGTCTCGCTAGAGAATAAGGATGCTTTGCTAGATCCTATTCTGGTACCCATCAATTCCGCAAATAGGAGCGAGACTCCGCAGAATGAAAACACTGACGTTGAGGAGAGCTCGAGTTCGACTTCGACGAAGGAAACGGTCGAGGAAACCGGTGACCGAATCGTTGATAATAAGGACGACAGCAATCTCATTGTTGAAAATTGGATGGAGGAGATCGACTCGATCGCTGCTGTTGGTCCCGTCAAAACGAATCTTTATGACGCTTCAGGATATATAGAAAGAACGATCGATGACGGACCGGAAGACGAAGGCGATGACTCGGTATTCGAAGGCGAAAACGAAACGATCAAGAAGGCACCACCAGGTATATTAGGATCCTGCGACTCTTCGTAATCATAAACAGCTCAACACCAACTAGTTATGCACTATATGAATTTGCTCATATCATTAAAATCTAGATATTTTTTAAATTTTTAAATTATTTTTGACATTTGATATTATTTGTATTTTATTAATTTTGCAATTACAACAAATTTGAACTTTTCTTTTATATATATATATATATATATATATATATGTGTGTGTGTGTGTTATGATGGTACATGAATTGAGCAACGAACTTATAAGCTTGTTTATTATTATTGTCTGACATTCTTATTCTATCTTTATTTTCAGTTATCTCATGAAATAAACATGCGTTGTCACATTATCTAAAAAAAACTGCTATTATTATATGAACAAAAAAAATGATCAACTTTAGTTACATGAGAAATTTTTCCTTTTTTTCTTTTTTAAAAAAATTTATTTTTTATATTTTTTCAAAAATGTCTTTTAAGTTTAAATATATTAAACGTTTGTTTTTTTAATATATTTAATTATTTATTTTGTTTTTGTTATTAATTTAAATTACTGAATTATTAATATTTACATTTCCATGTATTAATATTCTAATATTTGTATAAAATCTATTACATTTAGAAAAATACACACTAAATAAAAAAATGATACTATTTCTTTGTATTTTAGGTGACTATATAAGTTTTGTATTCTATATATTTTGTTCACAGTTAAAAATTAATAATTGAATACTGATATTCAAACACGTTTCATTAAATTTGCAATTTTAAATTATGTTTTTGTTAAATTATGGTTTTGCAAAATAGCACAATGTTATGTATCACAAGATATATAAAATCACATGCTTCTGAAGTGAAATGTGGCATATAAATTTTATTTTGTATACAGACGTAAACTCTCTTCATGTACAGTTTTATATTTTACTAGCTAGCCTTGCGCTATACTTGCGTCTCAGTAGAAAGAAGATCGATTTGTAATAATATCCGCAGGTGATCTGATACTTACCATTTTGTCTATTGTATATGTGGGACTGTTAACTTTAACTCGATAGGCGAGGTAAAGTGGGCCACACCGCAAGACTCTTCAAGAATAAAATGTCTCTTTGAGAATAAAAGTTCGACGTGTTGTCTGTCATTTCCGCAGTTGCTTCGATCCCACGTTGGCTGTCGGAGGAAGACGACGGCGAATATGTCTCGGGTGGATGCAGCGGCATGCAGGAACCACCGGCGACGCCCGTTGCTCGCGACGAGTTAGCTTTAAGGCGGCACAGATTCTTCTCCGATTTGTTGCAAGCTGCGCAGAATTCGACGGAGCACCGAGTCAGATTCGACCCGCTTGGACCGATGGTTCACACCGGTTAGGACTTGCTTCAAAATTTCCAGTGGCTAGTTATTCTCTCACGCACTGTTATGATAGTTCTGGAGTTTAGGTAGCTTAGCGTTACTCTGCCTTACGAACTTCTTGCTGTAGTTTCACAATCCACCCTCATTTATACTAGGTTACGACAATTTATTTTGTACAATTATTCATGAAAAACTTGTATAAGTCAGTAGCAATGCCGTTATATACACAAGATAAGCGAACACTAAATAAACATTAAATATGCATAAACAAATGAAAGATTTGAATTTCCTCGATTATTCGCGCATGATATTTTTGTTATGTGTTTGAAAAAGGAGAAAGATAAAAGAGAGAATTAAGCTCATGATTCAACTTTCGATTTCCACTTAATATTACATATCTTTAGGTATGACGACTGAATCTCTATGCGCTGCGAGTAATAACATTGCGATTATGTTACATTATGAATCATTTGCCGAGCGTATTTATGTGGATAAGACTATAACTCCACGATGTTGGCGGACTCTCTAATAATAGTCTGGAGTATTCTCGCGTCGGGACGGAAAGTCATCTCATTTCAGATGTCTTTCAGTTTCCTGCCAATTTTCGGAAAGTTTAGTAGTCGCATCGCCTTATAATAGGACAATTGCATTCTTTTATTCTTCAAAATTACTTAGGTAACATTCTAGCAACAAAAAAAAATGTATATATAGACTACTTCTTAAAGAAGAGTGTAAGTAGCATAAAGTTATTGGTATAACTTTTATGCGAATTTTATTAGCGAAATATTTCTGCATGCATTAAAAAATTTATAGTTTACGACGCGTTTTATAAAATAAAACTAACTTTATATTTTCCAAGAACATTGTTAGAATAAATTTTATAATCGAAATTATTTATGTGGAAAGAAGAGAATTATTGTTTTGATTGGCGCTTTTTATTTTGTTCGACAATTTTATCGGAAATGTCTAATTTATTGTAAAGAAACTTCACGTATGAATTTAAGTGTCACAAGCAGATCGATTCAACGGTTTTATTAAAAAATTATGCTCTCTCTTAATAAAAAATACGTTTTGTAAATAGCAATTATATCGATAATTATGGCGATTTGTTTTATTAATATAATTAAGGCTCAATTTTTTTTGTAATCAATTACTATGTATTTTTATCATTATAAAATTATCATTTAACGTTACGCCTTTTCCTTGACTGCGTATGTACATGTATGTATATGTAATTTAATTTTATGATGTTCTTATTTACTGTATTTAAACGCGATATAATTAATAATAATGTTATACTAACGTGACTATTTATAAACTTGTTCTATATTTAGTATTCCAAGCATTCGGTGAAGCATTCTAAATGTCTGAGTTTTCCAGATGTTTTTGAGTGTATCTCCCGTTGGATAAAGTTTACATTTCTCTTTATGTTCGTTGTTTGTTTATCAGTTTTATACTATGATTTTTAAATGCGATTAAATAAATAATCTTTTTCCTTGTTGTTACAATTTATATGCGAATGTTTAGAAGTTTTTTTTTTATAAATTACAGGTGGTGAGAGTACTGATAAAGAAGAGCATCTAGAAGAGTTGGTGAACCGATTGGAAAACGTAACAAGACGACTCGAAAACGTACATTTTGTAGTTCAGACACAAGATACTGCTGTACAAACGAGCACACCTTCTCCGAAGAGATCCACGTCGTCAGCAAGTAGTTTGTCGTCGAAGCAGGAAACTATTCCGAATCCACCTACAAACATGTCGATCGCCGGATATCAGGATCTTTTGAGTGGGCCAGTTAAAGAATACCTACAATTAAGTCAAAAGATTGGCGGCGATGTAGCTGTTCATAGCAAGCTTGTGGAAAAGGCTTTTCAGTGAGTGACATTTTGACTTTGTGTTGAGATCGAACAAGTAGATGTGCACATATATCGAATAAATTATTAAATATATCCAATTAATTTCAGAATTCAACTTCAGTTCATACAAATGGCGGCGAGCCGTCCCGCACCGACGAATCAATCCGAACAAGTATCTTTATTTACACCTATGTCCACACAGATTCAACAGATTCAAGAATTTCGTGAGAAGAATCGTGGATCTCCATTCTTTAATCACTTATCAGCAATTAGTGAAAGTATTCCAGCCTTAGGATGGGTCGCCGTGTCTCCTACGCCAGCTCCATATGTAAAGGAAATGAATGACGCTGGTCAATTTTACACCAATCGTGTATTGAAAGAGTGGAAAGAAAAGTAAGCTCTTCTTGAAGCTCGTTATTTTTTTATATTTTTTATTTGAGAGTGAAACTAAAGCTGTTTCTACTTTTAGAAACAAAATACACATAGACTGGTGTAAAGCATGGGTGCAAACATTGGCTGATTTGCAACAGTATGTTCGTCAACATCATACGACGGGTTTAGTATGGGGAAAGACTGTCGCACCTGGTGGTATACCACCTCCTCCACCACCTTCGATGCCAATCGGAGATATCACACCTCTGTTGAATGATGACAGAAGCGCTCTTTTTGCTCAGATTAATCAAGGAGAAGATATCACAAAAAGTAAATACACTTATTTATTATATATTTTTTTCTCTACGCAACTCTTTGTAATCTCTGTACGGTGGTATTACACACAATATCCGAAATTTGTATTGTAGGTTTGAAAAAAGTTACCTCAGATATGCAAACACATAAAAATCCTGCTTTGAGATCCGGGCCCGCACCGTTTAAAGCACCGACTGTCAACACGGCGATGAAAACTGTGTTGCCGGCGAACGCACCTATTGACAAGCCACCCGTATTTACTAGAGATGGCAAAAAATGGCTTGTGGTATGATATCACGCAAAGAAAATAAAATAATTTTTAAATATTACTTTACATTATTATTACGTGTATTACTATATGTTAAAAATATATGGTATTTTTCACAGGAATATCACAAGGGTGAAAATTTAGTAATTGATAACGTAGAGATGAATAATGTGGTTTATATGTTTCGGTGTCAAGATAGCACGCTTACTATCAAAGGCAAGATAAATTCCGTCGTTATGGATTCCTGTCGTAAATCGTCCGTTGTATTCGATTCTCTGGTGTCCAGTATTGAATTTGTCAATTGTCAAAGCGTACAAATGCAGGTATGTGTGAATACAATAGTTTCTTTTATTATTAGTGTGCGCACTTGTGTTTTTATGGCGTTAATCAAGACTATATTAGATGTAGAAATCACACTGACATGAAAGATAGATAATTGCCATCGATCATGTAATTTTTTACATGAAAAGTTTCACGTGAACTCAACGATTTCAACCAATGAAATCAATGAGTTGCTCAATGAATTGCTCTAATTCCATTGGTTGAAATCGTTAAGTTCACGTGAAACTTTTCATGTGAAAAATTACATGATTGATACCCAGATGTCGATATAATGGCTTTTGTTTTTATTTTTTTTTCAATTATCATGGGAAATTGTTTTTCTTTCTGATACTGTTCTTTATTTTAAGATCTTACAGATAATTTAATTTTCTAAAAAGACCTTTTTATAGATAATTCGATATATATAAGTGTAAAAGATTTATTTAGAAAAAATGTGCTCTTATATAAAAGAATCCGATAAATAAAAATATTAAAAATATTTACAGAGATCAGACAAGTTATATGTCTTAGTTAATTCATTTTTGTAAAGCAGACATTGATGTACATGTATCTGTAATGGAAGGTTTCGCCGTAACTTCTTTATCTGTTTTTTCAACAGTAATAGTCCACAATTTATTTTTATGTATTAACAAATCTGTCGTGGGACTAATATTCTGTGTGTTTAGAATAAAGAGGTCCGCTGGATATTTCTTTCGTAGGCTATCATTTGCCATAATAGAAATAACAACTACCTCTTTAGAGGCAATTTTCTCTATACGTTGTATTATGCTTGTACCTGATTTACTGTCATATGTATCTCTCTTATCTGAATGTTCCTTAACGATTGCCATGGATTCTATATTCTGATTACTAGATATTCCCGAACTTTTTTTTGATATATCACTAATTTTGCACGTTACATTCTCAAGTTTCTCCAATTTTTCATCGAGTATATCTTTTTTTGTATTTAATTTTTGTGTTAAATTTGACACAGTTTCTACATGCAAATGCTTGTTCATTGATGAGACATTGTCACTTTGCGCGTCAATTTCCTCGTCTGTCGTGTGACTTCTCGTACAAGTCTTTTCTCCCCATAACATAGTCAACGGACTTCTCATAGGACTTCTCGTCTGCGCTTGACGTTTCATTCGGTGAGATGAGTCTAAGCGATTTTTTAAAATTGGTATGCAAGATTTAGTGGATACCCTTCGTGGCGATATAATAGACTTTGATTGAGTTGTGAGTCGCAACTTATTCTTTATACATTTGTTTTTATCATTGTACAATTTTGCACAAGCCTGATGTAATGTATCGTTGACATATTCTACAGTATTATGGCGCATCAAGAATGAGTGTGATTTTTTGGGGTATACGTTGACTTTCAAGTCTTTATTTCTGTTAATTATTAAACATGTGTCACTTTTGGCTTTAATTTGAGAATATGTTTGAAATGGTTTTATTGAATAATGTTCTATTTGGGGTGACAAATGTGTGATATCTAAAGATATTTTATCATTTTTTGTTACATGTTTTAAATTATTTGATGAAGTACTGTCGACTTTTAATATTTTATTTTCTTTATCCAATGAGAAAGGTAGAAAAGAAGCACAGGGATCAAAGATAAAATTGTTTTCTTTTAATATTGTTAAAGGAAATGTTTTCGCGTTTGTCGTATAATCATGTTCTGATTTATCAAGAATGAGATTTGAGTCAATAAGTAACGTTAAATTAGAATATTCGTTATCTGATGGTAATTTGCTTGGCATTGCTATATTTGTATCTGGACATCCGTCTATTTGTCGTTTAATAACATTTTGTTTTTTTTCTTTTTGTACACCCGGCTTTGCATGCGAATGTTTTATGTTCGTAGATTTAGAAGATATATTATCCATTTTCATATCACTTATCATCTCCTCGGTGAAATGTGAATTACTATGGGAGATCGAATTGCAATTAGATTTTGTCAGATATTCTTCGTATGCTACGTGAATAACCTTTGCATCAGCGTTTGCAACATCAGGTGGAAAATATGATATTGTTGATGGCTTACTTTCAGTGATTTGTGTCTGCCTTCTATGTTTGTGGAAATCGGTATTTATATCAACTATTGTCTCTTTATCTATTTTATCATTTTTTGTATTCGAGCACTTTTTGTATACAACATGTTCTTCACAGCGAGGCGTAATTGAATCCGTTATTATGTGTGTAGATTTTGAATCATTTTTGCAAGAATATGTTACAAGAGTTGGAAGGGACAGATCAGTTTTTTCCCTTTCTAATTCTGTAGGTATTTCTGATTGTCGTGTATCGTTTTTGTTAGAAAATGTATTTTTAGTAGGAGTGATAAGCGCGTACATTCCAGGGTTTCTTTTTAAGTACACGTCGGAAGAACATTTTAAGACATCATCTGTTTCCTGTTTATATTCCTGCATGTAATTTGGCCCTGTATGTCTTAAAAAATCTGATGATGATTTCTTTGAAGAACTAACAATTTGGTTGGTGCTGTTGCAGCTAGATGATGCAATTGATCGATTATATACTACTACATGACTCGCTTCATCTGAAAATCGAAAAGTGTCGTTTTTGCTTTGACATTGAAGCGCTCTGCGTGCTTTGAAGATTGCTATATTTTGGCTTTGAAGAAAAGTGTCCATGTAATCTCTTATATTTTTAATGCGCTCCAATATGAGATCTTCGAATTTTAGCATTGCCGACGAACGTTTATCGATTATATTATTATCGATGTCAGAGACTGTACTTTCTCTTAAATTTTCTCGTAAATTTACATGAGTTTGAATATTCTGTAAGACTGCTTTCGTTTGCACTTGTCTCTCATTGATTTCATCTTGGCTTTTCACATCGACTGGCATCGTTATCGAGATTACTTTTTCATAAACCGGAGGCGTCAATGCAACATTATTCTCAATCTCAGCATTATTATGAACCGCGAAATCGGTAATGCTAAAATATTCCGAAGATGTTTCGGGAATAAAATCCTGGCTCTCCATATCTCCTCCGTTTTCACGAAGCACGAATGTATTTGCCTTTTTCGAAGATTGAGGAACGTCACGTCGTTGTTTCATTTCTAGGCAGATGTAACGTTGATTAATTTTGTCACAAGAATTACTGATAACTGACGCTTCCTCTTTGATGTCTATTATCATCGAAGGAAAATTATTGTTTGATACCGAAAGTTCATCCTGTTTTACATCACTCGGACACTTTATTCTCGACTGCGTCAGTAAGGCGTTCTTGAAATGCAAAGCCTCTTGAAGCAACAATGCCGTCGATTCGTCTTCCCTGCTATTGTTCGATATTTTACTTTGACTGCTATTTTGAGATGTTGTCACATTTTCTTGGTATTGTTCTTTATCAAATGCATTGCTGAATTTTTTCTTTAACGATGTCTCATTTTGAGGTTGAATATTCTTATTTTCAGGTGATAAGATATAGAATATTCTTTCCGATATTGCTTCGGATATGTTGTCTCGAGTATTAAATAGGGTATCTGTTTTTATTGCATTTTTATTAGCTTCAGGATTTGATACTAATTCGTGGTTTCGACTGCGATCCAAAGTGTTTTGTTCACACGTGCTTGTCTTATATTCATTTTCATGATCTTTCAATGTCGCGTTGCTGGAACCGAAATATGGTTCGGTTGTCGCAAAGGCTGGAAGATTGTTCCTAACTGATCTCCGTGCATTATGCCGATTAAATCCTCTGGAATGAGTATTTTGCAATGTAACATTTTCACTAGAATGTTGATACGTTTTTGATGTATGTGATGAATATTCGGCTAAAGAAGATAAACTCTTCTCTGAGTGATTTAGTTCGAAATATTCACTCGAAATATCTACAAGCGGGTATGTTATAAACGAGTCCATTTCATCGACCCGATCTGCTGATTCCTGTCTTTCTTGAGACCGACTCGAGTCTTGATATGTTTGCAATATATCATGTATACTTTGAAGCCTTCTTCTGACCTCGTGCAAAGTTTCTCGAGAAGATTGCGCATTGTGCGTTTGTTGCATTAGTGGAACAACTGGGATGAGTTCTCTCGAGGGTGAGCGGTTGTTAGTCTTCAAAATTACAGTGTCATTAGACGTGTTTACTTTACTTGGACAATACGTCTCTTCGATATCTTTTACCGTGTTGTTTTTTATCTGTTCCACGCATTCCGTCTCGTTTATTTCCTCTTTTTTTGCTACGGGAGTATCATAGGATGTCTCTCTTTTTTCCATCGTAGACAAGGCTGTCTAGAATATGATGAATGTATAATTATCATACAATTTTATTTATTAAACTGATAAATATGACGAGTAATAAGCTTACTCGGTTTGCTGTGTGCATAGCTTTCGAAGAAGATACTTTGCTCATTTCTGATGAACGACTTAATGAACGCAAACGTTTATCATTATATTGCAATTCCTTGAGAAATGATTTACATTTATAGATGGTATCTGTGAATTTCTGGCATGGATTGTATTTAGCATTCGTCGCATGTGCACCATTTTGTGTTAATGGATGAATTAGTCTTGAAGATCGACGATTAATCACGTTCGGGTCCAACGATAGAAGTTGCGCATTTTGTCGTTGCAATGTGAAATTTTGGCTTTTAGAGAGATCATTTTCCTTCGCATTTTGCGAGTATATGTCTGGTCTCCATGAATATATGCTAATGAAATAAGCTAAATTCAATAATTGCTGTTTCAAAGGTTTTGCGCTTTCTCTGAATTTTTATTAGTACATTTTTTATTAGCACTGATGTAAAGTCTATGATAATTTATATTATATTAATATGATTTTTTTAGTTTTAAACGGAATGCAAGAATAGTTTTTTATTAATTAATATGAAGAATATTTTTTATTAATTATATTTATTAATTATGCTTAAAGAAAGAAGAATTGGATATAAAACCGGGGAAACATCGAAAGAAAGTGTAAAATATTTTTGAAATGTCTCTAAGGCTATTTGCATAAAAGATGCATTACTGCTGTTAATATTATATGAATGGAAAAATTAATATAAGGTTAAATAATGTATTTCTAATTTTTATACTTTGTAGATTGGTCGCTAGTAGATTTTAAAGATTCAATGCTGCTTGTTGATAATTCACTATGTTTAATATGTTGTGGAGTACGTTCTTGTTTTACATCAAAATGATTCGTTAATTTTGTTTTGGATGAATGAAACATGTTTGAATAAGGAGGATATACATTGCTCTCCGAAGAAGGACTGAAACAAAGTATTATTATGAATATAAATATATTAAATTCATCTGTAGTAATTTCGTAATTGACTCATGAAACGTTTGTTAACTATTTAATATTTTTAACTTCTTTATGTACTTTAGCAGCACATGTTTTAGCCAATTTTTTCGATCACCCGGATTAGATACAGTCATTCTGATCTTCCGTAACTTCGGATTCAAATTACAGATTTGATGTGGTAATGGCCACGTTCCATATTGCATCTTATACGTTAAAACATTGATTTTTAATTCCAGATCCTGAAGTTTATATCCGACTTTGTTTAGTATTCGTTTATTAAGCACAGCATTATCCGTGTGCATATTTTTGCAATATTTTATACGGATAAACATAGTGGAAGCGATGGCTATTGCTAAAATCTTCAAAAATTAACGAGTGAAGTACAATCAAAAGCTATTTTTAAGCATAATTTGTAATAATGATAATTTGGCGATCCGGAAAAATCTTAATTTTTGTGAACTAAACAGAAACTTGTAGGTTTTAAATATTTATCCTGTAACATAAATTCTTAACAAAATTTTTAAAAGCAATTAATAATGTGTGGAATATATATAATTGCGTACCCATACAATTCCTTCTTTTGCTAAATAATCAACAACATCAGACACGACCTCGCTCCATAAGTAATTTGCTACCGCGATTACACATTCCTTCCAATTTGTCTCACATGTTACCGCCACAGTTTCGAAATTTCCACCTGAAAAATTTCCATTCATTCGAATTTGGAAAATAAATAGATCTTTTCGACATACACTATTCATGTCAGTCTCATGACAGTATTAAAAATGAAAAACAAATTTCTTACCAACTTTCCACGGCATTTTTATGTATGAAATATTTGTTTGAGTGATATTTTAATGACAGATGAAATTGTGCGTGTGAAATGTCGAAGAACTGTCAGGCTCCTATATCTTCCACTACCGATACATGTTCAGCACGGTTTGCCAGCAAGACTAAGCACTTATGCACTGGCAATTGTTATCGAAATGCACTCTGAATATATTGCCGGATTGTGAAAACTGTACCGATATAAATTTTAGCCTGTGACAATCTTATCTTGTTTATATATTTTGTTATAGGTTCTCGGGAAGGTACCTACCATTTCCATTGACAAAACGGATGGTTGTCAAATGTATTTGAGTGCGGAATCCTTGGGTGTCGAACTTATCACCAGCAAATCTAGTGAAATGAATGTCATGGTGCCCAAAGCCAATGGAGATTATGTAAGTTATCTTTCGATCAATTCGCAGATCAATTCGTGATCTTGTAATTTTTAGAGCTCTATGTAAATGAATATATTTTATTACAGAGTGAATATTCGGTACCGGAGCAATTTAAGACTACTATTAGCCAGAATGGGCTTAGTACTATGGCTGTCGATTCCCTTGGTTAAAAGCACGAGGAATTTATTTATATGCATAGCCTATACATCTTCTTAACAATATAATTAAAGGTATGATCGTCAAAGATATTATCAATTTATTAATATTATTATTTATTATTTTCTTTCGAATAATATTCAGAGTTAAAGAAAATAACAGATTCAGTACTGCATATCTCGCTTATGTGTAAGATTGGCTTTGATCATATGTATCAGTATGTTCTTAAGCTTATAATAAGTTGTATACATCAATGAGATTTTCATTCAGTAACTAGCGATAACAACGTATTCATTAAAATTATTTGAGAAATTTTATGCTATTTGAGGATCTTTATTGTCAAAATGTCAGGCTAACATGAATTATATTGAATCATTGAATTGGATATCTTGAATCAAGATAATCAATTTTTGCTGAAAAAGCTGAACTCCTGTCTAGCAAAGTTTGCGGATTATTGCGGATTTTTTTGTTTTTTTATGGATAGATATTTGTATATTTTAAGATCGAAAGTAAGAAGAGACATAGCGATGATGTTAAACATAGTAAGAATGACAAAAGTTTTATCGTCTTCGAACCGCTCTTTTATACATTTACACCACTTTTTATCATATAAGAAGTTTTGCTCAAACCTGTCATTGCACAGAACTTGCTATACCGAATGAAATGAACGTTGTACATGTACAGCTATCAGGAACCAGATATACTAGGCCTCTGAGCATTACTCCTAAATGGTGTCGGATGCCATCATCAATAGTTCGATATGCTTTGCCTCTAAACTTACTCTGTCGAATTCAGTATTATTATATATGATACAAATGGGATATCATTAATCGAGAACTGAAATAGAAGTTTAACAGTGTGACATTTAACAAGAGTATGCTAACACTAATATTACTTAAGTAAAATCACTTAAGTAAAGTATCAAATGATATTTATAATGAACAACAGCGATATATCATAAGCAATTGTTTGTTTGTCCGTATCGCACAATTGTAACAAATACATAATTATTTCATCTACTTTTAATTTAATAACAGTATTGTGAAAAATTAGTTACAAAACTTTATTTAAACGTCAATATGTTTACTATTTTTTGTGAATATAATTTTTGGTGATGAATCTGACTAATAAAGCTAATAAAAGCAAAGTTGTATATTATTCGTTGCATCGTTTATTAATAGTTATATGATATTGCATCGTTTATTATTAATAGTATTGTAATATTATATTGCATAATTACCTTCAAATTGTTCAAGTAAAAATGGAAAAAACATGAGTTTTACAAAAAGAATATATTTACTGTTATCTTTTCTTAGTTTAAGTTTTACATTAATTAGATAATTTTATAATAATTTTATAATATGTACATGTTACTGTGAGAAGGTAAGTCGTGTCATTTTACATTATAGACTAGACTCCTTTTATTTGATCAAATCTTGCCAATAATGTAACTGTCTAAAAGCAAAATTTTTTTTAACATAAGCTTTAAATCAAGTTAATCTTAATCTGCATGGACATGATTTATTCAATATAGAAACTAAAATAATGACCATTAATAACTTGATATTTAGTGACAATTAAGTTCGCGATGTTCTAAATAAATAATTGTAAAGTTTTTTTTCTAGTTTTTCTCGATGTATATACAATTAATCTAAGAAAGATTCTAAAGAATGCCTCTCTTGAAAATATTATTTGCAGAACAATCTGAAGAAAAGTTTCGCAACAATCTTTATTGAGGTTTGCTGCTTATTGTTACTGTATTTAATTCTATTTTCATAGATACATTTTACTTTACGTATATACAATCGGGTGTGTGAGCTTTTCTTCGATGAGACTATACTTTATTTATCGGACCGCGTTGTTGTATAAATCATGTTTATATTATCATTTATATCATCGTCATATCAGTCTTGTGTTATCGCGAGATCGCGGAACAATTTCGTTCATCGCTGCCGTCGGAGCATTCCAGAAATCCATTGCAGACACGTGATTTAGGTAAACACTCTCCTAGAGGACATCTGTGACCTTTGCAGAATTCCACCGCGGAAGGTTGCATGTTTTTCTGTGTGGTGACATAATCGATGTAAGACATGTAAGAATAAATTTTTGTGTAGACGCCCGGTCGTTCTCGTCTTCCGCATCCGTATCCGTTGGAAGTAATGCCTGAAAAGGAAATCATTTCATATTTAGATGAAGAAACAGAATTTTATTTATTGAACATTTAGTTTTATTTGCTTATATAAGGTATATAAGGTAAGATAATTAATATAATGCTCATATAAGGTGAGATAATTAATATAATTTCCCCGTTCCGTCTTTCATCCTCTACTTCTTTCCCTCCTTTGTCAATTATTATATAAAGAAATACCTATATATAAAGAAATCAAGGAACTCAGTTGTTATTTCTTAATGAGTAAACTAAAATGTTTACGAAGCGTTGAGATTTAGAAAGAATTTAAATTTTTTGGAAGCTAAACTTAATATTATATAAACTTAATATTTATATATATCACATATATATCAGATTAATCAGATTAATAAACATATTTAGTATTAAATATGTTCTACATTTTTGTAAGAGGTTTAGCTATCATTTTTTAAGTCAAAGTGCTGTCCATACTAAGGTGTGCGAACTTCTTCAATTCTCATCAATCTCACAGGAGAATTAAAAAGCAATTTACGTCTTTGAATTAACAATTTACATACTTGAATTAAGGACGACCTGGGACGAAATTCATTCAGTTCGAGCTTATAGTCAAGATTTTAAGTCATGGATAGAGATACATCTTAAGATTTCATTCCAAATGAAATGACCAATGAGTATACAGACCGTACAGAGTCTGAGGATTGTATACGCTACAAAAGCTAGGGGAACAGCTTAAAGTCATCCTAGTATGGGGACATCAAGGAATTTCCGGGTGGAGGAAGCGAACAAAAGTAGTTAGGATGAGAACCTTGGAAGTCATCTATACAAGTGTCTCTTCCACAATGGATAGGGCTATCAAAAGCTTAAGTCGGCTGTACCTGGCTGGATGGAGGGATTATAAGACTTGCCATCAAGATGCTTCTATTGGAAGCCTGCAGAGCAAAATGAGCGATGGACAGGATCAAATTTAGAATTGCAATTGGTCTTTTAACGAGCCATGCAATTCTGAAGAACCATCTCTTCAACCTTGGACTAACAGAGCAACTAACATGCCGGCTGTGCAACTATGCAACGAAAGAGAAGACAGTGTTATATTATATCAATGTCCGACATTAGTGCCCGACAATATATATATATTTTTGGACTACTGTTTCTTGAGTCTGAGAACATGGAGAACATAGCAAAGATGAGCAACCTATTCCGTCTAGTAACGAGCATTAGAGGCAGCTTCTTTGTATCTCGAAAACAGCGAGGAGATATAAA
Source organism: Crematogaster levior (assembly GCA_901521435.1). Classification (NCBI taxonomy): domain Eukaryota; kingdom Metazoa; phylum Arthropoda; class Insecta; order Hymenoptera; family Formicidae; genus Crematogaster; species Crematogaster levior. The sequence continues at coordinate 90,117 of CABEGB010001128.1, forward strand.
TGAACAAACATTCTAGGTACCAAGATCTGTAGTCTGTACCTATTCTATACTCTATTTACTATTACTACTACTAGTGTTAAATGTGAATATAAGTATTTTATCGCTCTTGTTTGGGTGATGAAAGTGGTAATACGATATTTATGTACGTACCATGTAATACATAACGGTTTTCCAATGGAGACAAGCATACCAAAGGGCCACCACTGTCTCCTAGACATGCGTCTTTGCCACCGTTCTCTAGTCCTGCGCAGAGCATACCAGATGTAATCCTGTATAGCGGCAAGAATAGAGTCTTCCGTCGACATACATCCGTTGACATTACAGGAATTTGAACCTCTTGTAAAGTATCGGCTGTTAATGTTAATAAGTAACTCTTATTATTCAATATAACTTTTTCAATGTGAGATCACCTACAAAGTAAATACATTCTACTTACGAAAGACCCTGCCGATCTCTGTCAACTGTCCCCAACCAGTTACTACGCAAACAGTATCGCTTGGGACTGGTGCCTTCGGGAGGCACACTGGTCGAATGTAATCACTGAAGCTAACTGCTCGTTCGAGTCTTATTACAGCTATGTCATTGACGAATCCGTTATCAATATAATCCGGATGTAACGATATATAATCCACCCGTAAGAGTTCCTCGTGCGGGCTCCGAAAACTTCCTCTACGAGTTGCACCGATTCTTGCGACCCAATAATTATCCTGTGCGCTATAGGACGATACTTTTGATTAGATCTTTGTACTGAAGCTACACTTATATGTATAAAAAATTACCATCTCATAAATATCCTACCGGTAAAAGCAATGCGCTGCAGAAATAATCCATCTATCGTTAATTAAAGCACCACCGCATTGATAATTACCATCCTTGTACAAAGCAATTTGCCATGGCCAGTTGCCCATGGAGCTACTAGCACCGCCAACAATCCTGAAATGACGACAAGTGAACAATTTGCTTCAAAGGGAAGGATACATTTGAATATCAAAATACTAATTTCCTTATTTACTCTTTTAACTCCCAGACTTCTTTTCTTAGTATACCATTTGGAAGCCTAATATCGATTGCGGAATTTAACAAAAGTTCAAACATAGTGTTTCTTAGAGAGAACACTCGATGTTAAAGGGTTAAAAAAAGTTAATTATTCCCTTCTTTGTATTGATACGAAAGTAAAGCATGTTGAGAAGCAACATTAAAAGTTGAACATTAAAATATCAGTGATTGTTTTCAGGAAAATACTTTTATAATCAAGATTTATTTATCTTTACTAAAAAATGTGACATGAGAAGGTAAGTTTCCTTCTGTAAATAATTTTTTATTCCTTTTTACAAAGTTGATGACGTATATAATTCTATTATATGAGATACATTATTTGTCACGCAACTGTCTGCAGTACAATAGACTCACATATGACGCAGTCAAAAATTTATTGTACTTGTAAGTACAATTAATTGTATTCTTAATTTCAAGTCTTATGCGACGGAATTAATCTCGAGTAGTGCGAAGTTTTATGAAGACTTACCTCGCGGTCGATGTCACTTGAGTTCTTATTCCGCACTCGAAATTTTTGCATCTTACTTTAAGAACCTCGCCGCTCGGACACTGGGACGATTTGAAAGATAAGGCTGTTCTATCCGAAAGCTCCGACTTGTCGTTGTATGACAAAGTGTAGTAAAATTGATTCGGCGTTGGGTTTTGATCTATCACTTTTTCTACCGTTTCGTAATCTCTGTAAAATGAAAGCTTTTCGGTCTAACAAACTTTTTACTTACTTTTAAAATTTCTCGTAACTAAGATTTCAATATTACTTACTGATAAGTGATAGCCTTACACGCAGCTTTAGCAAGATCTTCAATGGACCACGTAATTCGGCGCGCATGCCGTTCTTGGGTAAGATTATTCGTATCATTGGCTAAACAGAGCTTTCCCCATTTACCATTTTTACGAACGCTAAGATATCCTTTATTGTTATAATTGTCGATCTCCTTGTTATAAACGTTTGGCTCTGGAAATGTCCTGTTATTTTCGACATGCAAATTATTCCCCGGAATTAAACCGTTCATTAAAACCTGCGACGATGTTTCTCTACTGGAAACAGCGACGACGACTTTACTCTCCTCTGTATTTCTATCTTGAGTTGATTCCTGATTAATCAATTTCGGAGATAAGCTGTTCTTGTCATTCATTAATCTTTCAGATTCACGATTGTCAGGGAGAATATGTAAAGTAGTTGTGTCTATAATAGAGGAGTCGATTGTTTGATCGAGATGAGATTCTTTTTCAGAATGATTTTTTGATAGATTTTCCATCGAGACGAGATTAATTTGCGAGATTAATTTAGTAATGTCTTCTTCTTCGTCGTTTATCAGAGCGGTGCATTTCTTCTCGTCTTCGCCGCCGGGACAATCGCTAAAACCGTTGCATACCTTATCCATATCAACGCACGATTTGCTATTACCGCATACAAATTGGCCTTCCTCGCACCAGTCTGTAAAATTAAATCAAACGAAAAATAAGTTTGAAAGAATTTTTAAGTAACTGCTTTCGCTTAAGGATGTTCTGAGTCCCAAACAAAAGTTACTTCAATTTGAAATTGATGGAATACTATACTTTCTTGGTTTAAGATATGCAGTACACACATGTACTGCACACACATGTACTCTTATCGTGTAAAGTATAATAATTAACTTAAATAATACTAATTAATAAGACACCTGCAAATAAATATGCACATTTTGTGAATTTTGTAATTGTCAGCAAAAAAATTTTTAGATCTGATACCAACTGCAAGAAACGAAAAGTCTTTCGTATATTAATAATATTTAATGTATACCAGACATCGAATCTTACTTAAAATATATAAGATATGTAAAAAAATATGATTAACATAATATTTAAGAGTATATTGTAGCATATTTTCGAAATTTTGCATCATTTTTTATTAATAATTCGAGAATAAATTAGTGAATCGATATCTTTTTTAAGAAACACCGCTTGATATTTAATTGACTCATAAACAAAGTTTCAGAATATTGTCAGTGCCCAAGTAAAACAGAAAGTTAAAAATAATATCAATTTGACGTCATATTGATATAATTATGATATAAATTGATCAATATAACGTCAAATTGATTTCGTTTTGACTTTCTGTTCTACTTGGATGATGTTTCTTTCATAATTTCGTTTATATAAGTGAGAATATGCGACTACTTCATAAGAACTCATGCAAAATTAAAAGTTGAAGAACTCCTGAACCGAGAGAGTCTGTTTTAAGTTTTGCACACGAGTTTAGATAATAAATAGAAACAAGCTATTAAATTTTCAGGTCATTGTCAATATTAGTTCTGTTAGCGAACCAGAACATCTTTAAATTCGCGATTAAATCCGAATTTAAATGACATTACCACAATTGCTCTCGTCTGAGTAATCCCAACAATCGGCGACACCGTCACAAATTTTTTTATACAACATTTGCGTCTTGAGGAAGTCAGCGCACGTACAATTAGCTTCGTCTTCCGCATCCGGACATTCTACCAGCATGTTACAAAATGCGCTGGAGTTTAAGCATTTTTCATCTCCGCAGAGGAAACCGACGCAACTATCTGCGAAAATATGATACGTTTACATAGGTACATACGTCGTATATCACATATAAATATAAATATAAATTTTTTCGAGTGTTGTTTTATCGTACATTCGAGTGGATTGGTAAACTATATCGGAGAATCTATTTTCTTTGGATTTATAAACAGCTGTAAATTTCGATCAACTTTCGTCGAAGCCACTTTCGCTGATAGAAGACACGTATGGCTCGAATATACTTATATGTACTTACTAATAGGAAAATAATGAAGAAGAAGAAATTTGATATATTTTACCAATTTATATCATTGAACGCGAATGATGGTGTACGAAATTTATTTATTGCGCAGTGTAAGAAAAAATGCACATAATTTCTCGTGATAATGTAATGATTGTAGAATAGAAACGGAAGCTACTTCTCAAAGATCTGTGCTCTAATGCTTTTTCTCTAATGCTAATCTACATATGCTTGAAAGCATTCTCTAATGCTAATCTACATATGCTTGAAAGCATTGCGCTTGCACAATTACCATTAGTCTTGCTAATTTTTCGAACCATCGACATTGTCTGTGTCTCGTTTGTTCGGTCCTCTTCCTTACTCAGTACTTTCGTAAATATTTCCACCCCGTCGCGACTCAACGTGAATCCCGAACTTGCGTTCTGTAGAGTCTCGTTTCCAGTCACGACGTCGGCAATTTTCTTCAGCTCGTCGATGTTCAGCGGCGGCGCGAGGTCTTGAGGTCGCAACATTTCGTCCGAGTTTGAGTTGTTTCTAGTGATTTTTTTCTCCACAGAATCGTCCGTTTTGATTTGGGCGAGTTGCTTGAGTTTCTCTAGCAGAACTCTGTTTTCCTCGAGCGACATTTTTCTGTCCGACGTCTGCATCGTCCTTAAATTCGCTGCTGACAAAAATGGCCGTTTTTCGGTCCACGAGAGTACCTTCTCTGTTGTGTCGACAGCCGATTCGAATGTTTTATTCGCTTCGCCTGATGTCGAAGTGTCTTCCGAATGAGTAACTGGATCAGTGGTAGAATTGGTAATGATGAACTTCAGGATGACCGGATCGCTCTTAATGTTGGACGACACTCTGGTACTGATGGAGGTCACGACTTCGACTATCTGTTCCACTATAGTGCTCTTATGATTTGAAGATTCCTTCTCATCGGATTTCGTAGAATTCTCGATTTTCTGCGAGGAGGAAGATTCAGAGATTGTGGATTCAGTATCCGTGTCTTTGTCGTGCGTGTAATTGCGCACCCCAAATAGTTCCTCCAAAAGACTCATGTCAGGGGAGTCGATCTTCGGTCTCGGTCGCACCGGCCTACCGATCCCCGTGTTACTCTTGACAGGTGCCAACGTCACGAGATTTTCTACCACGTAGGCCTTTAAAGTCTCGTTATAAACCTTCTTTTGCAATTCGCTGTTGCCGGTTATTACTTCGTCCTCCCTGTTTTCTTCCGATTCGCCAGGCGTGTGCTTCACAATGTCAATTTCGACAAACGTTGAATTTCTCGATACGCCTCTCTTACTGCTCGAATCTTTGGCGGTCAGTTTTGGTTCTGAGTAACTTTCCGTGATGTTAAAGTGTGATAATCTATTGTCATTTTTTACGATTTCGCTATCTTTTATATTCGGATCTGTGGATATAATTTGTCCGTAACTTGGTACCTGGGCCATTGCATCATCGTGCTCTATAACAGAAGTTTCCACTTCGATTCTTTCTGATGGTACTGGCGTTAGGACTTTATCTTGGGACAATTTCACATCGGTAGTTGTGTCATCTGAAAAAGATAGAGTGTCCGAATTATGAAGAGGAACGTTGATACTGTAATTTACGACGGACGTGATTTTGTCGACGGGTATTGTGTGTCTGAAGGGTTTCGTAGTTGCCAGATTCTCGATCAAACCGGACCCGAGACTACCGCCATTCAAATCAGGAGTATTGTAACTGGTATAAATCGGTTGCTGCGGATTAACCTTCCTGTTTCGCAACGCGTTTTCGTCTGTGGTCAATGCTAGGATACTGCTTCCTCTGTATCGATTCTTTGCTTCCAATTCGACCTCCGTATCTGGTACAGGTTCTGCTACGCCAATACCGCTCGTAAGCGAATCGTTCATAATCTTTTCGTCACTACGCGATCCGAATAGATCATCAGGCACTATCGATGCTGAATTATCAAACTTTATCTCCGGCTTTCGAGTAGCGCTCGAGTTTCTACGCTTCTCTTGAAAGGCATCATCTTTCATTGGGATATTTTCGGAAACTTCTCGAGTTATTGAGCTTTCAGAGCTGGAAGATACTCTATCATCGTCATTATGTGACGAAGCTTTTAACTTGATGCTGTATATTTCCGAAGGCAACTGTCCAGCTACTTCAATGTCTAGTTTTCCATTGTCGTTCGGTCTAGTTGCCAGATCTGGAACAACCCTATCTCGCGGAAAGTCGGTGTTGTCCATATCGAAGGTATTTATCTCAGATACGTCACGAAAGTTGACAGAACCTAGTGGTGGCACCGTTGACGATGTCATGCTAATTCCAGCGTTAGGCATTCTAACTTTATCGCGGGAATCATTCGTCGCCGGAATGTCTCTCCGTGTAGTTGATTCCGTATAATTAGTTTCTTTGACATCGTCATTAGGTAGCAACTTGAATTCCGTGTTTATGTATCCCGGGACGATCGGTTTCCACGGCGAATCATTCTCGAAATCTGGATTACGGAAATCTTTGAAAATATCCAAATCGCTTCGAACAGTTGTTGTCTCTGAAGCCGTTTTTTTAATTTCATTCTCCTGTTTTTCGTTCGATTTATTTCTGTTGAACGTAGCTATCGTAGATTTTGTGAAAAATGTCGAAGGTTCGTCCGTTGGTGAAGATTCTACGTGATTCAATACTGTTTGTGACGTTGTGGTGTGCAACGGTGCTCTCCTAGTAGTGGCTAATCCTTTGCTATCCATTATCGACTCAGATGTTTCTTTAGTTGAATTTTCTGCGGTGATATTAACTTTTGTTGCTCTGTAAGTACCCTGGATGGTTGGAATGTTGTTGAAGTCTATGTTGGGCTCGTTGGACTCGATTTTGGTTGGTTTCGTTTTTGGTTTTGAACTCATAATCAAACTGCTGTTTCTGTTTGGTCGTAATAAACCATTTTTAGTGATCATAGCATGTTTTTGCTGCCCTTGTTTCTGGTTCGTGATACCTTCCTGATTTATTCCTGGAATTTTTAGAAAGATTACTTGAAACTGATGACATTTTATTTGAAGAACAAATAAATGAAATAATAAACAGATTTTTAGATTTAGACGATTCGATTTCAGATTGGATTGTTAATAGGTGAGACACAATTTTTGCTGAACAAATTTTGTTAAAAATTTTAGTTGATAAAATTGCTGTTTTATAGTAAAATGATTTTTTCATTTTGTATTAATTCGGCCATTGATATTTATTTTGCTTTTAACGTTGATATTTAGTTTTGTATGTAGGTAGAATTGTGAGACTATTGTACATAGTTGTACAAATATAATGTACAAGAGGAAGAATGGATGAAATATATTATATACAAGTGAAAAAAAAAAACAAAAAAGTGAAGAAAAGTTTGATGTAACAAAAAAAATAAGAGGAATAGAGAGAGAATGAGGGTTTGAAAATATAATAGATATGAAAGACCCTGAATAGTCGCAGAAAAATGAAAATCCAACATGGAAAATCCAACGTGAAAAATCAACATGGTCCAGTGTTTTGCTTAAAACTAATCCATTTTATCGCCACTTATCGCCACTCACTTTTCACTGATATGGACGTCAGGTCTAATTCCATATCTTTGAACAAGGATGATATTGAGTATGTTTCTTTAACAATGATATCTTGGATAGTGTCCTCAATATTTACGATCGAGCGTGGTATCTTCCTTCGGTCGAGATATAGTCTAAAGAAAACTTTTAAAGTCCCATTCTCAAACTTATCTATCATGGTTTGCTTGTAGGCTAAACCGAGTACGCTTCTCCTAAATAAAAGCTCGAACTGAAAATAACAATATATTGAATTTTTAAGAGACTTGATTTTCTTCTCTACCTTTTTACATAACAAAGCTTGAAATAGATTTTACTTACAATATTTTTGTATTTTCGTTCCTTTTCTCGGAAGACCATACTCGTATTCAGTTTTAACATGGGATTATACCTTTCACCTCTTACTATTCTGAAGCTACATGAAAATCCGACGATAGCTGTAATTGAAAAACGTTAAGGTGTGAAAGTATTACGCAATTTATTATTGTTATTTGAATACGAATTGAATATGAGCTCACCATTTTTAGAATCTGTTCGGAAAGCTGAAACATTTTGATTCATTAATTTTATGTAATTTATTATTTGACTTATTTTGAATTCAATTGGAAAAGAAGATAAAAATTTGGAAGATAAAAAGTTTTCATTCTATTTTCATTCTTTTTTTTACTTTTCTTAATAATAAATTATATATATATATACGAAAAAATTTTATGATTACACACAATTTTATTAGTTAATTTAATGAACGATAAAATTTAATATCGACGTACCACCCATCCATAGAGCTAATCCAGCAATTGCTAGAACTGCGATCAACACTAACATAGCGGATATAATTAACATGGCACTGCCAAACCTCCATGTAGTATTACCATTCTTTCGTGTTGTTGATACTCTGGACCAAGTCGATCTTGGTAGATAATAATTATTCTGCAAAATAAAGATTATTAATTTTAATGTGACATTTTATCTGTTGACTATCATTTTTCAATGAACGAATTTAATGTTTAATGTTTTCAAAACATACTATGAAATTTTACAAATTTCTAATTTGTCATCAATAGCATAACAAAATTATAATACATATATTATAATACAATGATATTCTTTTGTATCATACTAATCGATAACTGCGTGCGCACAGTATTTTTTCTTATTTTTTAAAAGAGATAATTGTTTAATGTTTCTTATTTTTGTTTGGTATACATTTGCAGCGAAGCGAGTCAGGTGGCACGCGACTTATCGTTGAATTATATATATATATATGCGTGATAAACATAAGCAAGCGTGTACAGTAATCCCGTTAACGGTACCACCGGCGGCACAGAATGTATGGATAAGAAGAAATTTTTGAAGTGTCGAGATGCGAATAACGTTCAGCTCTGCTCGACTTGTTGGACGGGATCCCGTAGAAAATTTATAATATTTCGTCTAGCGGTAAAATAAACGTGCCATTCGCAAGTGTTGTCGACATTTTCAAGCATGACTGCCCTCATATTAAAATTCGAAGTAGGTCCAAACGGTTCTTGTGGTATCTGTAAATGGTATTTCCGAGTTTTCCAGTTGCTTTTGATAAACATTAAGGCTTTAGTTTATAGAAAATAAAAGAAAATTATGAAATAACAAGTAGCGAGGTTGAAATTGGTTGTCGACCTCGAAGCGTCTTAATTTTTGGCGGATTTTAAACGTAAAATTAATTCAAGATGGTTTAAAACAGTACAATGTGTGCTTGTACTTTATTCTTCTGTGAAGATGAGTCAGCAGTGAAAAGATACAGCTTACGTTATGTAATCTTTGTATTCAAAACCGTTCTTAATAATAAAATGTTTTTTAATGGAACACGTGATTTATATTGCCAAGAAACATTTAACAGGTAACGATTTTAATGACAAGTTGTCTTTTTTATTATCAAAACCGGAAGCAAAGAGTTTTGAAAAATGTCTGTGAAAAATGTTAGAATTTTCAAGTACTTATATGTATGAAGGTGGATCCCGTTTGTTTCGTCGTTCGGATTATTAGTGCAAGACATAAATTTTATACGCGTCCTCACGTCTTCTTCAAACAAGTCGAATATCTCGAGTACATCGATGAAATCGACCGCATCAAATACGATGTTCAGATACAAAGCACAAACGTGAACCGTTAGAAGTTTATGGATTGTCGTGATCTATCAAAAATACCGCGTGACCTTTGCTTCTTATTTTTGTCTCTTGCGCGCACACTGTGCTGTGCTTATTGCTTAAATTATTTATGAGAAAAAGAAGGAAACTCAGTATCATTATGATAAACATATTGGTAGCGATAATACTTAATTATACTATTGAAGAAAATATTTTAATTAAATATATTTCATTGCTAATTTTAATATCTAATGTTTAAGTAATGTTTAAGTAATTTTTTTTTAAATTATCGATATTTTATGATGTTATTGTTATTGTTAAATTAAAGACATGTAACAATCTCAGGATATGCTTGTTTATATTTGTTTCACATCATCATTGAATACATTCGTAAATAACTGATTTGTTTCAGACGCTAACATCATCGTGATAATGATCCGATAGTGAAAGCGTGTATAGCTTATTTATTTGCATCTTCTTTGTGCTCTCAAGAAAAACATTTGCAGTAAATTTAATAAATATGATTTGTTTTTTATATTTTTAGTATTAGATTAACAATGTTAAAAGTCAAAGATAAACAATGCAAAAGTAAATAATATTTATACTTTTATAATAATTTGTATTTAATTTTCAAAATATTTGAAGTTATCATCCATGAAGAAAACATAACCACTTAGCGCGTAATGACATGCCATAATATGTTATTTTACTGGTAGTAGTATGCAATCTTGCTTTAAAATCGTATTATTCTATTGCTATCATTTTAATACTCAGATCAATAATCAGAAAATACAAATACAAAAACTTCAATTCCACAGTTAAACATTATACATTGTAACTACATTTTAAGTCTTTTATTTTTTAAACTAATAGTTGTGAGAATAATATTTGTATCTCTCCTAATTCTTTAAGCATACAATAACAAAAGCAATTACAAATTCAAATGTCAAAAGAAAAGCTATTATATAAAAGTTATTACTCTTATATCTGTGTATTTTTTTCAGTGCCACTTTTTTCAATGCTCATCATCTTTTTTCCAACATCATTTCTTTAATGTTCTTCAACAAAGATGCAGGCTGTAAGAGTAATCCTCGGCGGCACTTAAGTAGGGTTGCCGAGCATATCCAACTATGTGGATTACAAACCGTGGTAACAGCTATGCAATTCCTGAAAAAGGCTGTTACTTCCGCCACTTTATGAAAACTTTATATAACTATAAATAACGACATTTCAGGAATGACACTCGGGCTACTAACTGTCAACTGCGTTCACCAAAGATGAAATTAGTTAAAGAACAATGATAGAAACAAGTCACGAATAAGTGCCGCGGTATGAAGAAGATAGAAATACATTGTAAAAATCTGCTAATAACTTGGCGCAGAATACGACAGCTAATATTTGAAGAAAGGTTAAGAAATTTAAACGTCGGTTTAAACCTCGGCATTCGCAAATAATGGTTTGAAGAAGGTGTACGCAATACTGTCTGTATGCGTACCATGACCTGGACGGAGTCAATGCGCGGCCTTCGTAAAGGCAGTACGAAGAACATGTGAAGAAGATGCGAGTACGAGCAGCTTTGCTCGAGTGCAAAGATCCTTCAAGGACGCTCCCGCAACTCTCGTCCTTGTCTGGTTTAATAAGGGTCCCTAGGAACGCGTGTGTACTTGGAACTCGTACACGCAGCAGTAATACTTGCCCAGGGCCGGGCCTTGCAAAGTCACATTACGCCAAAGTACGATTCTATTCACTAATGATCATGATTAACACACCTGATTAAAAAAAAAAAAAAAAAAAAAATTTGATTATATATCGGGCGAGAAGTGAAGAACGCTCTATGGATACATTGTCGACTCGGTGAGATCCTCGTAATAGGAATCGATTGAACGCGTGGACGTTCGTCGGCTAATCAGTCGAAAGATATTATCGGTACCGTCATCCTTACGATTACGTTCTCACATAATTCTTGCGATATGCAAATATATCTCAACTATGAGATAAGGTTGAATCGGTTGCTATATATCGCTTCTTTAATCCGTAATGATATTTCGCACAGGAATTTCCCCACACCAAAAGCTTAAGCTTCACGAAGGTACACGATGTTATGTAAAGCAGAAGTACATATATGGGAACTTCCTTCTTGTTGGGAACTCTTTGTTTGTGGATACATATCATTGGATTATTTTATAATCGCTTATTAGTAGTTTATAAACGTTACTGACAATGTTGTTCTCGCGTTTAAAGTTAAATTCTCAAGAAAAAAATGAAGATGAGACTAGGGAGTACAGTTATAATTTCCATTATATGGATATTTTTGCGATATTTCTGCAAGATTTCATGTTGGTACAATCGGCAAACATATTTCCGCTTCTGCCGGAGATTACAATCGCTTACATAATTCGATTATAAAAGTTGCAGAAAATTATCTCTCGCATCGTATTTTATGTTTCCAAGGTCATTTACTGTGACGAAGATCCTCGAAGCTGCGTTACATAAAATTAAAAGATTGATTCTCCATCGTCGAGAATCAATTAAAAGTACATCTACTAATGCTGTCGCAACTTCAAGTTTTAGATCGTCCAGGCTGTAATCAATTTGTTTGATTCCTTAAAAAAAAACGCTATTATATAAATATTTTCCCTTTCTGATGGGACATTTTTTTATTTATGGTATTCATACATATTCATATTCCAGGTACATTGAACCTAACTGTCGGCTATTATAGTAACTCTGCGGGTAGATAAAATAACCCGGACACGTAATTCCTATATTTCATCATAGTTCACCTTGCGGCTCATTAACTTAAGGGAAGTTAATTATTATTCGCCCGATGTTCTGAGGCAATCCGAACGTGCGCGCGATTCAACAATTTAAATATTGTCCGTAATCGTTAACTTAACAAATGTTGCGTGCGTACACATTAATACGTGAGAGATCCGTTTTTCCTGATGATCCGTTGAGCGTTACACACCGCATGATTCGAGCTCAGATTTCGCAGTTTCTTGGCTGCGAGGGTGCATCTCATCAGGAATGGTTATCGCGCGTAATGTAATTTACCGCGAGTAAAATACATCGCTATCGTCGCAATTATCGCCCACAGTCGTTGATAACGGTACCATTGTGTGCGGGCTGCGAACGTGTCGGACGATCGGGTTTAAACAGCCAATTAAACGAACGGCGCTGCGTGTAGGATGTGGGTTTTGGCATAGAAAGAAGAAAGGTTTATTAAGACGGAAAGAATGTTTGAGTGCCGAATAATTCGAAAGATCATAAGATAAATGAAGTTAGCTTGCATGAGAATATTTTTCATTTAACATTTTACAAGAATACATTTCGAATATATATACATTAGTGGTCCTTAAATGGACTGTTAATGAATTTTTACCGTGCTGCTCCCTAAACTCACTCGAAATAAATAGAAAAAAATGTATTGTAAATTGCAATACAGTAATTCAACTCGAAAATGTCTCCCAAGAGGCTTACTTTTTTCCATTTAAATAACACAATATTTTATCATAACTTAACATAACTTATTTTTTGCCAACTATTAACTTGCTAAAAATTTTTAATTGTTGGACATTATCAAGTATAAGTCAATCAACTACTATTTTGGGGAAAATTTTTGTTTGTAGCTAATTTTTATATTTTGCGCGCATATTGTTCGTTAAAATTGATGGAAGTATGAATTTATCATCTTTTTTAATGAATTAGAGTATTTTTAAAATAAGATACCAGTCAACATTTACAGAAGTTAAAAATTACAGAAGAGACATTTTTTCATCAAACAAATGATATGCGCGCAAAATATAAAAATAAACAAACAAAAATTTCCTCCAAAGTAGTAGTATTTATACTTGATGATATCAAACAGTTAAAAATTTTTAGCATGATAATAGTTGGCAAAAAAATAAATTGTGTTAAGTTATGATAAAACTTTGTGTTATTTAAATGGGAAAAAGTAAGTCTCTTGGGGGACGTTTTAAAGTTGAATTTCAGTATTGATACGGGTATTAATTTACAGCATTTTTCTCTATTTATTTTTAGTAGGTTTAGGGGGCGGCACGGCAAAAATTCATTAACAGCCCATTTAAGGACCACCCTAATATATATATACATGTAATATATTAAAAGAATACATTATTAGTTTCACGAAAATTTGGGATTCGGGGATTCATGGTTTTTCGAATGATTATGTGCCTGCGTGCAAAAAGTTGAAATACGCAATTTTCCATGTTATATTTTGTTTTTGTTGTCATTTCAGGTATTTTCTTGGTAACGATAAAAACTTCAATTTATTGTTTAGTGAATAAAAAGAAGTGACGACAAAGAGAAGGAGGGAGTAAGAATAAATGTTCTTTTGTATGTATGAGAGGAGGAGAAATATTCCTTCTTTTTTATTGAAATGCCATAATTAATTAAATGATTAATTAAATTTAAATTAAATCATTAATTAATTAAAATTAAATCAAATTGCTGTTTCGCGTAAAGATACACGCTGTATAATGGTTCATAATTCCAAAAAGCTGCCCAAAAATCAAATTTTCAAGTTTTCAATAGAGTTATAATATTTTAATAATATTTTATAGCGTTTTAATTCAAATATGAAATCATATTATCTTAAGTGTTTAGTAAACTAACTTATAATAATAACTACTTTATGAATATGCATTGGTAACTTGGAATATTTTTTCAAAGTCAGACAATTTTATGTACGCGTTTCACACTATTTTGCAATATCATACTTTCTCCTACAATGATGATATATTCTATAAATTTTTAAACCCTTTGAATGATTTAATAAGATCTTATTCTAACATATATTGTAATAAAAATACTATAATATACGCTGTTTTTATTTGTAATATATTGTTAATATATTTGTAATATATTTGTAATATATTGTTTAAACAATAAAAATTTCCTGAACGCATGAATAAAATTATCAATGTAAAAGTTATTAATATAATTGATTTGACACACAGTGACATATTCATTTTATCTCGTAACAAAGATTTTTGATGTGATGATTCTTTGATGTATAAAAAAATAATAAAAAAAGAATTAGCTGTTTTTATTTAGTTGCTATCTACAAAATATAAGATCATGTGGTGGCGCATGTTAGTTTAAATCCCGAAAAGCTGACCAAAAATATTAAAAGCAAAAAGAAATTGCTTCAGATGTAAACATTTTTTTCTTATAAATAATGAAGAATGAAGAGAATATAACAATAACGAAACCAGTGAGGAAATATTGAATTAAGAGTGATTTATTTTAACATTTTTAAGTATTATTCTATATTAATTAATTTAATTATTGAATTATTTAATCGTTTAATTTAATTTAATTTAATCGTTTAATTTGAATATATAATATATATATAATTTGAATTTTTTTAAATGTTTAAATCATAAAATAAAATAAATAACATTTAAAAGAAGTAATATTGTTGGTGTCTTTCTTTATTATAAATGTTAATTAATTTTGAAATAATAATTTTCTTATCGTAAACAACGATTTTAAAAACATATATATATATATATATATATAGAGAGAGAGTTTTGTTATACTCCAATAAAGACTTTTGACCAGCTTTTTAAATTCTGGATCATTGTACGCTGTTGCACGTGAACGTGACGCGAGATGCGAGACCGTGTTTCTTGATAAAATTATATAATGCTTTCATATGAGACAAGGTGAAGGTTCCGTGACGTAAGGTTTGTGTATACATATAAGATTATTATAAAGGGATAGATATACACACATGCGCGTGCGCGCGCCCACACACACATACACATACACATATCTTCAAATTCACCCGTTAGGAAATTTTTACAAATAAATTACTCTTAATATGTATTAAACTTTATTCTAAATTGTAATTCCAATGTTTTTTATAAATTAATTTTATCATATATAGACGTTATGAAAGTAGTTATGAAGTAGAAGTTATGAAAGTACAAAACTGCAATTTATAATCTTGTGTAATCATTTTATTTTGTTATAAGCAAACAACATGTTTTAATTCATAAAGAAAACGACTCGTTCGAAAGTAACAAAAAGTGAACGATCGAGTCCTTAGAAGTCTGAATGTGTAAAAGTCGTGTATCCTGTTTATCTGGTCACAATTTTATTCTTCGAGAAAATTCAGATAAGATTCATCTTTATCTGACTCGCTTATAAGCGATTTGCAAAGTTAACTAATTTAGTTTTTTATACATGTATAGAATCGTAACTATCGAATACGAAGAATAACAATCGAAATCAAGATAACTCTTGCTAATTCAGTTAATGTAATTTTTAAAAAATTTTGCCTGTAATGGTCTATTATATTATAATGATCAGGAGTCTCTCTCTCTTTCCTTCGAAAAGATTACTTTTGTTAAAGAAGTGTATTTTACGATATTGTTATGTACCGACAAGCTTAACTTTTAAGCATTTTATAGCAAAAGCTTCGACAAAATAGGAACTTGTTTTTTCGTTATCATCATTTCCATCATTGAATAGATATTCTTATTATACACGTGATTGTCGAGATTATTGCATTAAAAGATTTTATATATACGAATACAAAAAAATAGGTCAGTTACATCTGACTTATTTTTGAGTCAGCGTGTCAAGTTTCAGATTAAATAGCTTTGCTTTGTTGTATATATCTTAGAGAACAATGGTAAATAAAACTCACATAAGTGTAAGGCCTGTAATAACCGCCGGTACTCATAGCATGATTTTTTCCACTGCCACACATGGAAGTCATCGTCTGGATTCTTGAATTTTTATTCCCGATCGAATTATATTCGTAATGTATGTTGTATTCCACAAGAGTTGGAGTTTAGCTTTTATGACATTCCTCGATGGTGTATCGGTGTATCATGATGATAATTGCGTGGAGGCTGATCGTGTCAAAGTATTCTCCGCATTCTCATTATAAAAAGAGACGCTGCTATGTCTCTAACTATAATGAAGATGATACCAACGTTTTCGTAAAGGTACTCCCTTGCAGTCTTGATTACACAATAATTGACGTTCTTGAGCACAACTTGGGGCCGAAATAAATTGCATGTATGGTGTTCCTCAAAGTTCGCAAAGGAATGCGAATTTTCAATGTCCGGGAATATACCGTTAAGTGAATACAGAGTAACTTGGACTATATCCTCTAGTTGGAAAATGTTTGTAACACTCGATCAATTATTCATCCACTAGTTACTGTTGTCCGGCCAATATACCCCAAGATGGTTCATAATATTAGCTGTTGAAAAAAATATATTTTACTCAGATGAACAAGACATTTGACCCACACCACCGGTAGCCAGCAACTTGGTATAAATCATGTTGTGTCTATTGACTTCTCGAGGAGAGCACGTACAAGAAGCGTCCATGCAGGTGATGCTTCCTCTGAGACGAGACGATCCGAAGCGAGAAGAGGTGAAGCGCGGCGAGGTGAAGCTCGGCAAAGCAAACGGGACACCACCACGTCCTTTCTACGTGACGGCTGACCACCAACTGACAATCCGAGATCTTGAGGTACGTCGTTCCTCATCTTCGTTCTTCCCGTTCAGCCAGGTCTTTCGCGCGTCGCAAGTATATGTGTATACGTATGTGCAGAAATATATATGTATATGTAAATATATATATATATATATTCGGCTTACACGTCGCCCTGACGAATTCTCCACACCGGCTTTATGTAGGTATTCTCACGGTTACGGTGCTTTACATTTAAAATCCGCGCTCTCTTTATGAAAACTACTGCGGGTTCGTAAACTAAACGGACCGCTGAACAGAGAGCGATGTTACGAACGATAATAACACTTTTTTTATCCTAAAAAGTGTGAAAGAGTCGAATATATTTAGATAACTGTTTATTATTGTCTTTTTCTATAATATAAGAATATATAACGAAAAATTATTTAGAAGATATGTTACTTCAGCAATGGCAGAAAGATTTTAATGCTCGCATGGGTCTTATAACTCGTGCGCTGCGCCAGGAGATTTCGATATATTCTTACATACTATTATGATAAATGATTTCTTCTTTGTGCATATTTGTATATTTTATTTATTCATTTATTTATTTGTTTAACGCGGTAACGATATAATAATAATAATAAAAAGTGAAACTATATTTTTAGAATGGTGACACATAAGCAATATAAATATAATAAAAGAAAGAGAAAAAAGAAAATAGGAATAATAAAAAAATACGAAAATGTATTATGTATATAGTATATGTAATTTATGGAGATATATCACTAATAATAAGTAAAGTCTGTTTATGTTTTATGTTTAAATACACCCTTGTCGCACATTTACATTAGAGAAATATTTATTTGCTTGCAGGATATGAATTTGTGTTACAAATAATAAAACCATGTAGACCACATCACATTTTTTAATATAATAATTCATCTCGTTAATGTAACAATTTTACGAGGATAACAGTTTTCCAATTCTGCATAATCCTACTGTTTGCGTTAGGTGGAGTTACATAATGCTACTCATTAGACGACGCGCGCCCTTATTAGTACGATGCCTAGATCACCGTTGCTTTATCTTGTTATTTCACTAACGGTAGTGAACCTTGTGGTTCCCGTGATTTTCCACGGACACAATGCGAAATCTCATCCAACGTATCTCAAACCGTTAAAACCGTACATAAATTTTCGAAAATTGTTACATAATCAATTTCGTTACGTCTAAAAAATTAATAGATTATAATAATTTGTAATTTGTATTATAAAGATCTTTGAGAATGTACCTAACAGCAACTACATTCAGATTGTAAACTTTTATTGGCATTTGATTGTTTTAAATTCTTTATTAAAGTATTCAAATAATTGCAATAATTATTTTGTAAAATATAAAATGTACACGATATCTTTGAATAAAAATATCGTAATTAATATATTTTTAAGAAAAGGAAAGAATTATCAAGGGAAAAATTATAAATAACTATTTTTTAAGAAAATTTCTAAGAAATTTTTAAGTAAATTTTATTATATAATCTTTATTAATATTTTTTCCGAATAACTTAAAAATCTAAAGTCTAAAAATTTGATTTTGATTAATTTAAAAATTATGGTTTGTTAATAAGACAATTCTAATATTAAGATAAAAGATTAAATTAACTCAGTATTGTAATCAAACTCACCGATGTGTCATTACTCAAATATTTGTTATCGCTTTGACTGAAGAGGAGCAAGCCAAATGAAAAGGGAGAAAAAACAGGGAAGAGCTCAACCATAATCGGCAAAGGATTCTCGATCAAAGATTATCATCAAATTATAAATAATGGTCTTTATCTGCAGGCAACGAGTCTTCAAGGTTTTAAAAGATCGCCGATACAAGCCCAGCCTTTTCTTTCTTCGAGTGTATAAAATTGAACCAAAATTCGAAAAATTTTCGCTTAGCATTGTTTGTACTTAAGTGGTGAATTTTCGAAAAATTTATTTGAATCGGTCAAAAAAGATATATCCGCAAAAAATCGAACATATATAATATCGTATCAAAATATCGAATTTTTTTGTTTTTTTTTTATTATTTTAGATGAGCTTGCTACTTATTGTTAGTTATGTATACGTAAAATAATATTACAATATTTATTTTGATTAATGATATTTTCATTTGTAGGTGCTATAGTAAGAGTAGAACAGGCCTAACGAGAAAACGTTAATACATAATACAATAGAATAGGAAGTTCACTTGATTTCAGTGCGTGAAGTCGAGAACAATATGCCGAGACTCGGCTGTAAATTTGCAAGAATTTGCCAAAAGTATATTGGCAGAAACGGTTTGCATATCTTCGAAAGCGAAGTTCCGACAATTTTCAACAGGAATGTCCGCGGCGTCGGTTAATCCCACTATTATTATCGCGTATTATTATTCCGATCGCTCGCGGGAGCGGTGCGTATATAGCAACGGCCGGTGGAAATTATCGATGGTGGCCGCGCTGGCGTACCGAGGAGCTGTAAATAACACTTTTTATCGCCCGCGGTCTGGATTTCGGACGGGCGTAATCCTCCGCTGTTTCCCTTCATCCGTCGGAGATTTATCTATAAAAATTTTGCCGAAACAGAAAAAGAGGACGACACACGCCGCTCTCCTTACCGTGCGGGAATGGTAGTTCCCGCGACGGGCCCGGGCCTCCCCGCGCTTCGCGACGCGGCATCCGGCCCCCGGTCCCCGGTAAGATTGCCGTTGCACTTAAGGTATCCCTTGCAGCTGACTACGTGGCGGAATGTCGTGCCGGTAAGATGCTCTGGGTGATCTTCGCAGGGCCGTATCGAGCGGAGCCGCTCTCGTCTCTTTCGATGATTTTTCTCTCATCCTGCTTCTTCTCCGTCCGATCTGGATCTATTTTCGTTAAAATATGCATCTTTCGAAGTTCAAGTATCTCGCCGTATCGATTAAATTGAACGGATCTATCAGTTCGTCATACAGCACAGATATGATCCTGATGCGATCCAGGAAGAGCCTCTTCGAAGCTTTTCGTTATAGTGTCTTCTCTTTGTTTGACAACAAAATTCGCATTTGAGATTCAACATGTGTACTGTGTAAATATATATATATATATACCCACACAGCACTGCAAGATTGTAACAACATTGCAGCAACATTTTTCTGCAAGATTGCAACATTGCAGGAATATTGCAAAATGTTGCTGCAACGTTGTTGTGATATTGCAGTAATAGTAAAATGTCCGTGTACAGAAATATTGCAATATAATATTGCAGCAATATAGCAATATAATATATATATATTTGAAGTATATATATATATATATATATACACAATAATATTTTATATATAATTATTGACATAATATCTTTAATATAAACTAGGTTTATGAAAGCCAGGTGCAGGATCTAGTGTATGTAGATTTTCTGTACTACATACCCATACAGCACAAACATTGCAACTATATTGCGGCAACATTGCCGCAATGTTACATTGTTACGACAATGTTGCCGCAATATAACTACAATGATCTGTGCTATATGGGTAAAAAAGAATGAAGGAACTTATACAAAAAGAAGAAGCAGCATCGTGTGGCATTTGTACCACCATCGTATTGTGTTATACGGCGATCTGTACTGCAAATCGCCGCCACGTCATACCTGATTTATCCATTGACATTATTTCGGGAGATTTTTTATTACATTTTGATCTCATAGCGCATATATTTAACCATCGTTCCACTGCGATCAGGCCGGCTTCAGAGCTTGTTCTCTTCGACTGGTCCCAACGTAATACTCGAGTTGTCGCTGAATTGTTTAATCGATTAAACTTCCGGAACGACCAACGTTTGCGTAATGACATGGTCTATCTGTCGCTTTACTCTCATTATTTTCTGTATCCGCTTAATCTCCCCGATTCTCTCTTTAATTTTGCACGTATCTTAATCTTAATATCTCTATACAAATCAATACATTCTAAAATCATCTCTATACAAATTACGGTACGAAAATTACGGATTACGAACACATGCACACAAACACGCATTGGATATTTTATATTATATACACTGTTTAGTAATTTTCAAAATTAATTGTAAAGATTTACTTATATTACACTTATACATATAAATATTATATCAGGCTCGTTAATTCTGCGCTAATTAAAAGCAGTTATTCGTTTTTATGAAATAGGGGGGGCGATTGTATTTTTACATTTCATGCTGTCGTCTCTCCTTAATTAATCACACTTTTAAAGACTCGTCTTATCTCAGTATATTTGATCGCTCGTTACTTTCTATTTATTGCGTATGATGTGCTTTTTCTTGGTTAAAAAAACGATCAAAACAAAAATCAACGTGCTCGTTCAGCAGCTTCGATTATCCTTTGAAACGTGACAGTATCGAGTCCGGCGAAGGGCCTGTCACGGGCCGCGAGCGGAAGCGAACGGCGTCTTCTTCGTCGTCGTCGAAGTATATCGTCGAAATAATCGTCTGTGGTCGGTGGGTTCACTTTAGCGTAGTAGAGAGCCGCAAAAGCGCTGTAGATCAGAAGAGCCGCGGTCGCCAGCTGATGCAAATACGATAACACATATTTAAATCCAATTTATGTATATAATTACCACGTGAAAAAACGTGGTAATTAAGATTAAGATTATATATATATATATATATATATATATATATATATATAATATTACCTGAAAGACGGCCCAGAATTTGTAGCTGCCTTCGTTTATCAGAAAATCATAATAACCGGCCCAATAATCAGTTTTAGGTTGATCTATCGCTTTCATCTGACCGTTCTCGTCGTCACCCATGTCCTCATCATGATCGTCATTTTCGTGTGTGTGATCAGCATTATCACCTCTGGTATTATAATCCCACCTGTACGCTCGGCTTCGTCTGCTTCTACGGACAAAATGTGGCAAATGGCTTAGGATGATGAATTGTTATAGACTCGTTACCTATTAATCAAGCACGTATTGATTTAATATCTTGCTTTATATTTCTACATATATATAAAGATTAAGAAAAATTGCACTTTTATATCTTGAAAATTAATATCAGGAGCGATTGCAGTCCAGATCTACAATTCAAAACGATTGAAGAATCAGAATATACATGTGTATAAAATATACATTAAACTATACGTACACATTAAAGTAAAAATATGTATAAAATATATAAAGATAAAATATATAAAGATTAAGAAAAATTGCACTTTTATATCTTGAAAATTAATATCAGGAGCGATTGCAGTTCAGATCTAGAATTCAAAACGATTGAAGAATCAGAATATACATGTGTATAAAATATACATTAAACTATACGTACACATTAAAGTAAAAATACGTATAAAATTATAAAATTCTATTCCTGATATGATTATGATGCGAATTATACTTGTCTGAGCTTTTTCTCTTTCTCTTAGACGATCGCTAAAAATAAATAAAGAATTGAATTCACATTTACCTGATTGATTGCGGGATCATAGCTAGTTCAGGATTTTCTCTGGATTTTCCTGTCTTCGAAATCGATCCTTCTGCGTTTTCCATACTCATTTCACCAGAGACATGGTAAATACAAATCGACAATAGAACAAACTTGATTAATCGACTGTTTATTGAGCCTGTGAAATTAGAATATAAATTCATACATATAATGAAAATTGCACAGTCCTTGTGTTGGAAGTACAATTTTCCAATCAATAAAATGTTAGCAATATGATTTGAGTAAAATATTGCGGTAAATTGGCGTCACTAAACTCGTATTCTGCCAGCAGAGTCTGCCGACTGATCCATAAATGAATTTATCTATTTCTTATAACCGTATAAATAGAATATAAATTATCGTCGTCTTTTAAATGACAAACTTCGCTTTTTGCAGTCAATTTACCATCATATTTTAACAGATTCCTGTTACATTTCTGTTGGTGCCAAAAATTTGTAGCAGACACTTCTCAAAATTTGTTTTTCGACAAATTTGGGTTTGTACACGACATTTATTTCCTTAATGTAAAGTAATACTAACCCATGTTAATTTTTAAGATATATTGCACGGTTCTTCTTTTGACACACATGACACACACCATTCCACTTTAACAATTGTCACACTACACTTTGTAGTAAGAAGCTTGTTATTTTGGAGTAGCACAGTGGGAAAGTCTCGAAAAACCTTTGGTCGTCTGGAGGTACTGAATGCGATTGGACCTAGTTTCAATAACAGTTTCGTCCGGTATTCGCACAACGGTAACTGTATCGACGGTAACGTTAAGTACACACAAGTCCCTAAGCGCTAATTATTCTAATTGTTACAAATCTTTCGCATCGCCGCTTACAAGACAATTCCGTTGAAACGTTCAGTAGCACCCGAGTTTCATTGATCGTTTCTAATTGTAAGTGACGCGCCGATCGTTTGAGTCTAACAATTTTTTAAATTATTATAATTACTAGTTAAACTGCCATTCGATACTTGTTAGATAGTAAATGTTATGATAGCACCTGAGTTTCGTTGATAATTTCTAATTGAGTTAATGTAACGTTTAAGCTTAGCGTCAAGTTGTGTTATCGTTTAGTATTATATTAAACAGGCAGCTAAGTAGAGACAGCGTTTTTGCTGTGTTGTGTTATTGTTTAGTATTATATTAAACAGGCAGCTAAGTAGAGAACGTTTTTGCTGTAACTGGACTGATCTTTCGTAAATCATTATAGCATACTTTTAAACCAGTCCCGTTGAAACAATATTCTAAACCGATGATAATTACGCTATGTTTCTTTAATCATTCTTCCTTCATAGAGCTGCATTATAATCAATATAAATATATAACTATTTTATTTTATTTTCATATATATATATATATATATATATATATATATATATATATTGAAAATTTTGTGTGGCACGTGTGTTACGGAAATTTAAAAAATAAAAAACTCGAACGATTTATTTAAGATTCAGTAATAAAAAATTGTGGAATTTAAACGATTTTGAAAAAGCCTAATTTTCAGATTATTTCATCATTATTATTTTTCTTTTCTAAAAATTCAGAGAAACAGATTTAGTAATTCGTGAGATTTCGTATCATTGTGGACGAATAAATTTATCAATAACATCGTAAATATTTATTTATAGTGTAAGTGATTAACAGTGAATAGATATAACAAAATTATGGCGAAATTATAAGTACAGAAATAATGAAAACAATTATCGTAGCTAAGAATGCACTTTTTACATTACTTAAGCTTATAATATAATTTGTTACAATTTTATATAATTATAATATAAGATAATATAATTTTTTATATAATATAATATAATATTATAATATAATATAATTTTATATAATTATTATATACCGATTGTGATTGCCTTATCTAATTGTAATACTATAAATTATGCATTAAATAATGTGTGTACCTTATAAATAATTATTATACATTTCTCTCTCTCTCTCTCTCACACACACACAATGTTAATCATTTTTAATAATATTTTACGCATCACTTATTTTTATATTCAATCGTTTGTATCATATTCATAAATATTCGAATGTAAATATTCGAATGGTGAGCGAGAATAGTAATTATTAAAAGAATAGTAAAAGTATGTTGATTTTTTTCTCGAGACTGTTTTTAGTAGTAGCTTAGTTCTAGATGTTCAGAACTGTTACCAGATGTTTCAGCGAATCGTTCCATCCCTTCAAGTATTTTTTCGGCAAAATGCCACCATTCTTCGTTAAATTCGCGTCTTCTGCGATGAGTCACGGCCTCCGCTAGGTGAGCCGGAAAATTGATCTTGTGTCGTGCAACACTCTTCAGTACAAGCGCCGCTATGTATATGATAAAATAGATGCTAAAATAGAGCGGTATGTACCATAGCTTTTTCCCGATGAAATAATACGAATAGGGCCTCTTATCGAGTCGCTGGTCATTCACTTCCGGTTCCTCCGTTGTGGGCTTGGGATAGTGTTCGTGATACACTGGCAGATGATCGTAGATCACATCATGATGAAAATCGTGATGATCGTGTTCATACGGATCCTCTATGAACGGGGGCGGATGATCGTGATGGTTCGTAAATTTCATAGGTTTTGGTTCAGACTCGTCATTCTCGTAGGAAGAAGCTATTTCAAAATTAGGATAGTCGTGCTCGTCGCTGTTGTGATATTTGTTCGGCGACAGTTTGTAGGAATCTGGAACCTACGCGAAGAGATTCGAATAAGAGTGGTTTGAATGATGAACAATGAGAAAAATAATTATTTATTCGTCTATCCGTTAAAAGCTAATGATGAAATGTTTACATACTTTTTCATTCATGGGTACAGGTGGATATTTACTGATTATCGGTTTGGACATCGGTGGTTCGTCGTCGAGGACCGGGCCCATTGGACTGTATTCATATATGCCAGGGAAGATCGGACCCGGAAAAGCAGATGAGTTTATGCTTGGAAAGCTTTCTGCATTCGATGTACTTGCTCCTTTTTGCGGTCTTCCATTTGCGAAAGAATCTTTATCGAAGAGTCCAGCCGCAGGTGGATTAAATCGCTGTTGAATTCGCTTTCTGTTCGCGTCCAACTTGGCTATCATTTCATGATCCAGTGTCGAATATCTATATTATAGACATAATAGATAATTAGTAATTAATAATAAATTATCGATACGCTATAGCTTAACATCTAAATTTACCTTGGGCTGACTGGATGATCGATCGCCTCACCTTTCTTCAGTTTCGGAGTTCCCGGCGGAACGTACACGGGCGATGCTGCGATAACAACGTCATTTATACTTCTATTTTCATTCTCCACGTTCGTATTGTTTCTCGTTACGGGCCTAAGATGCACAGACGTTGTCTCACATGCGATCCTTACGCAAAATATCTCAGAGCAGGTCCGGATTAAAGGGGGGGGACTATAGTCTAGGGTGGGCTAGTCTTACTTATTAGAGGGCTTTACCCGAGTCATTTAAGAATATTTTTCAAATTTCCGAAACCAAATGTCAAAAGAAATATTTTCAAATAAATAAAATGTAATTAGAATTCTATTAGATTTTTATTTTATCTTTAGCATTCGTTTGTAAACTTTTTCCTACCCCCCCCCCCACCCTGCGTTTTCGTCAAAAGGGCCTCCATGCAGTCAATAGTCCCGGACCTCAAAAGATGTTAATCCGGCCCTGTTTCAGAGACATTGTGTTTAGCTACGGTAGTTTATTACCGATATAAAATTAATTTCGATGTTACACACCTGGTGATCCACGGGAAAGAATCGTGAGAGCTTCTTCCTGGTTGTCCGTTTCTCGATACTTTCGCGTATGACGTTACTTCCGATGACAGCGTGGCGGAAGACAGGCGTAGGAAGAGAACCAAAGTTAAAATACGTAACATGCTGATATTCGAAGATAAATGACTATGATTCTGAAGAGAGTGTCGTCTATATAGTCTTGTAACTGTAACTACCACTTGAGCGGCCGTGAATCTATTGTCCGCGCGCGTTTAGCATTGTTGTGTGTATGACATTTTGACTGTTCCGCGTTTGTAGCCATGCATTTGTTATTGCACATTGTTCGTTTCATAGACAGGATGACGCGAGACTACAATAGTTGATGCTTATGCTGTTACAGTGCTATTTTGCGACAATTTCGAGATTCTCGCAGACAAAATATATTCATCCTGCGCAACTGCGCTAACGAGAAGAATGACGCTTGACAAAATAGCTCTAATTCACTTTGCAAACCATAGCAGTCCGTTATGAGTTGTGTTGTGAATAAACAGATTGTCTCCCGTTATTGACATTGACAAAAAAATTCCAACATTGATATATTTTTACTGACGATAACTTGGAAAAAAAAACTGTTGTACATTCATATATATGTGTATTTTCTGTTTTGTAAAATTTTTCTAATGTACAGTAAATTTGTAACGAATCTTTATAACAATAGGCGATTTTTGGCGTCACTCTGGTATATGAACCAAAATATACCAAATTGTACCAGAATGTTTTCGCGTAATTGGTAATTTGTGGTAGAGGTGTGGCTAACCGTTTTGGTATCTTTTTGGTTGATACCACGCTGTACCAAGTAACGAAGCAGGGTATATGCTGGTCGTTTCTGATATGCGCGAAATATCAACACAAAGATAAAGGCAAGTAATGTATTTTATAATATTTATGTCATATTAAATTTATGTTATTGTTAGATTTGATATTTTAATTACTTATTTTATAAAAAGTTCAAGATATTAATTCACGCGTATGGAAAAGAACCAATGCATTTTAGCCTATTGGTGTGGTATTACCATATTACATGTTACCAGAATATGCTCCGCCTCTACCAATAGCAACCTTGGTACATATACCAAGCGATCGCCAAAAATCGCCTAATAATGTGGCACTATGGTACATATATGGTACGCAATGTAAGCAAGAAAAAATATTACAACATTACAAGTGTGAAATATTTTTATCATTAATTTATTGCGTGGCCTCAACAAAATCAGACTTGACAGATGTATTTTTTTACATAATATTCTTAAATCAACTTTGTTCTTAATATCTTTTTCTTGCTCCCGTATTGATTTCATATTTTCCATAGAACTATGCGGTAAACGATCACATGTAGAATGAGAAAGTGAGTGAAAAAGAGAGATATCATATCTATCTATAGTTTTGCAATTAATGTCGTAAAATTTTCATTGTGTGTGTGTGTGCACATGCTATTGGAATAAAAGTAAAAACTAAGGAAGGATATTAATAATAAGAAAATTAATTGATTACATAATACATTGAGAATATGGAAATTTGACTGGTTGTGATGTAATATTATATATTACAGAGACAATTACTAACTAAAAAAAGAATTGGACAATAGCAAATGGAGGTATTGAAATACACATATATTACATTATAAATATATATACATATTTTACATATATATGTGAAATATGTATATATATTTATAATATATTATATAATCATATATAATAAATATATATATCTAAAATTATTATTATGACACATCAAATATATGTATAAGATATGTCAAAACACTCGTACCATTCTTTTTCTCAGAACTGGAAAGTTGACTGGAGTGGACCTACCCAACACTACCTTACTGTGTTTTAATTAAAAATTTAAGAGTTTACTACAGTTTTTATCATTTCCGATTTATTCTTAAAAGCACAAATGTCACCATCTGACTTATCACATAGACTTTGACCTTAAAAATTTTTATTTAAAAATTCCGATGACTTTTAATGTCTGGAGAGTGGATAATGACTAATAATCTATCATATTTTTTTATTTTTCCTATAAAAGAAATGATTGTACACGTTTAAACACGTTAAAACACGTGTAAACAAAAGTTATTTATTTTTAAAATACTATTCAACAATACCTCACTTGATTTATGTTTCGATTAAAAATTTCAGACTTGATCCAGATTGATTCTATTTCTGATAGTTTCCGGAAAATCGAAACCATCGTTAGATAGTTCAGACAAATTTTGGCAATAAAAATTTTTTCCTAATTTTCGATCATTATTTATTTCCGAGAAGAAAGAGTGAAACAAATTGTCTGAAACACTCTGTACATACAGATTACTAGACACGCGCGCACGTGTGTGTATATATACATATAATATAATGTATATATGTATATATATATATATATATATATATATATATATAAAATATATATGAATATATATACATATATATACACATAATATAAAAAAATATAGTAAATATTGATATAAGATGTCCATCTCTAATGACCTTGGCTTTGGCCTTATCAACTTTAAGGTCACAATTCTGATTGTAAGTAATCTTCAAAAAGTTTGATCGTTGTTTATTAAAAAAATGAAAATTAATTAACAAAGTTTTATATAATGTATACATTTATACATACAATTGATAAATTGGATGCATTAGTTGGTTTACCTTATTAATACATACTTTTTTAATCTTTAGACTTTTCCTTGTCCAACTAATTACATATGGAAGATAAGAATAAATAAATTGTTTGTCTTTTTTTCTTTCGAATAAGTCAGATTTTAAAACATGTAGACAAGAAGGTTAATAAACTCAAGCTAGACGTATGCTATAGATATAAGTTAATATATTATAAGTCAATTATATTATATATAAACATTACAATAGCAAACGTTTCAACCTGGAATAAAGTCATCTTCAGTGCCCAATGAAAGAAATGAAAATTATATACAGTTAAATAATTGAAAATTCGGTTAAAATTTATAAAAATAACGCAAAAAGAAACATTGAAACGTTTGTCGATTGCGATGTTTATATGTAATTAACTTATAACCCAAGTAGCAAGCTAACGTCCGATGTCAAAATGATGTTCTTTTACGTTTTTATTTCAACGTCAACATAATGAAAAAAACGTCAGCTACCTGAGATGTATATTGATTTACATTTAGCTTGGGTTCATTAGCCTTTTTATCTCTATTGTTTTGACTTTTTTGAACCTATAATTATTATAATCAGATTTTAAATTGATCTCTCTCTCTCTCTTTCTCTCTCTCTATCTATTTTTCTCAAAGCTATATCAAAACTATTGTATTACGCTGTTTTATTGTGCTTATTGTATTGGTAATCTAGTTCCTTAATTAGATTACCATTAAACTAGAAATTCTCAGGAAACTCCTATAAACTCAATCGATATGTTTGTCATTTTGCGATGTGCTCTGTTCGTTTTTCACTGTGATTTTACTTTGATCTAAATTGTCAGTCTCAAAATTCGGATTATTAAAACAATTCCTTTTTTCAATTTCCGTTTGAGTTGCATTTCTCTTTGTTGCTAATCTGTCTTTATGTTTTCCAATTGGTTTTTGTTCAATTCCATCAATATTTTTAACATTTCTGATAGCTTCGATCTGAGTTAAATTTAGCTCTTCAATGTTTTTCTTATTTTGCTCTTCTTCTTTCAGAAATCCTTTATTTTCGTTATTTATCGTATTGTTCTTGTTATCAATTTGTTTATTTTGCGGTTTTTCATCTAAACTGATATCATTCGTATGCTTCTCGAGGCTATCGTGTTTATTAGTTTTCTTCGGTCTCTGCTTTATAATATCATTGCCCTCAAGCTGAGGTCGTTTCTTTAAATAAGTCGTATTAAATATAAAATATATTATGCCAGTCACAAAAGTTACTACAGCGAAAATCTGATAGGTCGGTCTGGTACCAAAACCTTTCATTAGATAGCCACCGATCAAGCTCCCGGAGCCTTTGCCTATAAATATCAAAATCACAAATACATATTTATTACAACAAATTTATTTATTATTATTAAAAAATTTCAGCAATTAAATGAATATGTCTACAACATACCAACTCCGTAATAAACACCGCCAAGCAATCCTTGTATCGAGCTGTCGGTAGACTTAGTTGATAATTTTGCTGCATAAGTGACGGCTGCGGTAAAGCTGAGAGACGTTGTAACCGACTCTAATGCCTCGAAGATTAAAGTAAGCCAAGGATCGTAAATCAAAGAATAGCCTGTGCAGGAAGTACTTCATTACACCTTTAAACGCGCGTGTCCACGTTTGTTCTCTGTCAATTATTTCGCACCGTTATTGTACTCACCGACGAGCCTGATGGCGTAAAACACGAAACCTATGAACAGCACGTTTGCGTGACCAATCTTTGATATTATCGGTCCCGAGAGTGCCAACAACGGTATGCCGGCGATACCACCTACTGCTACCGTGATACCCATAAGTGATTTAGATCCTCCTAGATCTTGTATCAGCCAGAAGAGAAACGATTCGATGTATCCCCAGGCGGTACCTATCAAAATCTTTCTTATTTCTAGTGCTGCCTTTTGTCCGAATAATTTGTTGCAAAACGTGGAAGGAAAATTTATATTAAACAATCTGACAACTTACCGAGAACAAAACATGCAAGGAAGAGTGCGGCAGTCTCGATGTTTCTCAGAACAGTGAAGACGTCACGCACAACGTTCCTGGCAGGTACTTTAAATTCTAAGTTGATCAGCAACATGAGAACACCCGATGCAAGTTTCAATGCCGCGTATAGGTAAAATGCTGGCCTGAAAAATTCAGACTTTTATTAGCAATTCAATGAGATTCAACTTACTAAAATAAATATACAAGCTATATTGAAAATTGAGCCTTGTATAGAAAAATTTTCAATTTAACACGTAAATTTTTCTCTAATTGTGTTACTAATTATAAAACATATGTTACGATTAAATTACTCGCCTAAAATCTGTATATCCTTTACCCTTGCTGGCATAGTCTATGAGAAAACCTGATATGGGTGAGGAAATCATGCCTCCTATACTGCCATAAATTCTTTGAAGGCCGTAATCTGCCTCCTGCTCGCGCAATATCGCTATAACAGCACCTTCAAACATGGCAAAAGTTGTACCACCAATAATACCTGAAACAAAGGTTTTAACATTTTTAATATAATACATCTTTATTTAATAATACAGCTTTATTTCGTAAGATTAATAATGTTGAAATTAATATCGCGATAATACAGTTGAGGAAAAAAACTCCAAGAAAGAATAATTACTCTTTGTAGTCTTTTGTGCTTAATTAAAGTTCAGAAATGACCATTTAATATAAAATTTTTAAATGTTTTGATGAAACTTTTTTGGAATTGGCTTGAATTATATTCAAAAATATTATAGAGAACGATTATTTCCTTTCTTGGATTAAAAAAAACTATTTTTTGTTGAACTGTATAATAATTAGAGATTTTTATCATGATTATCTTGAAAGACAGTTGGAACATTGAAATATGTACCTATGAATACGCGAATAACAAGATAAAGCCAAAATGTTAGCTTTATGTTATATTCGATTTCCATATTCATGTTAGAGCATACTGCGTTACGAGGTAGAGTCACTATGCATTTCTTCTTGCACTCGTTCGTGCTCAAGACTCGCTTGGTTGCTTCCAGATTCGCTTCGTGATCATAGAGCCGCACATGTATCGTGATTTGATTATTTATAGAATCTGGATCGTCGCAAATAGATCTTTGAAAATCTTTTCCAGCCCAGGATATTTTGTCTGTCAAATATCTTTGCCGTTCTTCTCGTAAATCCTCTTCGTCTGCTTTCAAACTTTTAATTTTCGATTTGTATAAATGATAATTTATCGTTCGGTTGACGTTATCCTTAAAAAATACGACTTTACTTAATTTCTTATTTTTATTTCTTTTTTTTTCAGAAATTCAGTAAATATTCGTCTTTTAAATAATTAATCTTTTTCGAAATTTAATTATGATAAAATATAAAATGACGGTAATTCCTGGGTCATATTGCCAATCTTTAGATGTTTTCAGATACATACGAATATTATTACGCTACGAAGAATATTATTCTTCTTCTACCTTCGGTTTCATTAAACTATCAAATGCACATGACGTATAATTTCTGTGCATTCTTTGTAATGCATCGGTAGTAAAGTTATCGGTATTTTGGATCTGTCCTGACATACATGAAAATGAGAACAGCTGATCCGTTGGAAAAAAATAGTGTGTCTTTGAGACTTGCCGAATGGTAGTTTTAAAAAATTCATTATTTCTTAACTGTCGATGTTCCTTTATATCTTCCTGCTGATTAATATTCTGTAAGTAATATGCAATAACAATTGTGAACATCGTAATATTATTATATATGCAAAAAATAGTTGTCCATAAAGATATGATAAAGATATATAATATGTATAATAAAATGCAAAAGTTACAAAATTGTAATATAAAATTTTACTATTTAAATTCTGGAATTTATTTTTAAGAACTCTTTTGGGTTCAATACTTTACTGAAGGTAATGTCGGGATATAAAATAGACATTCTTTTAGACATAAAAAATTAGCTACGAGAGTAGTGATGTAAGTAGTTTTAATTGAAAGCTTTAGCAATGCATACGTTACACTGTACTCTCTTCGTACGTTGGCTGACAACCGGTATCTACCTTAACTACCTAGGTTTATCCGTTATTCGATATTCCGGTATCGAGTATCCGTAACTCAGTAACAGGTAGTCTGTTAACATATGTTCAATGCACAACGTACCGTTGACAAGTCGCTCTGCGCAACAATATATTTGTATGAGGTATTAACGCCAGTCTGAAAATTGAGATGTCGAACTGTATAAAACCTCGAGTTTAGAATCAGACTTTGATCCGTTTCGTTGCTCGTTTCTACATGACACACGAATCTGCGCAAAAAAAAATTTCCTAATGTTTAATCTTCGTTTGTTCAGCATATATCGTTGTAATTTAATGACTTCCAAGAAACCGATTAAAAGTCACTCTGCAAATATGATATTATAAATGCATTATTTAAAAGTTATTATGTTATGAGTGAAGCATATAATAAATAATAAGATTTCAGAACTCAGAATTGAGTTGTTAAAACTAATTCGAAGCAAACAGGAAAACGGAATGTTCACGTTTGTATGTATGTATTGTGTACATATGTATACGTGACAAAGCTTTTGTCGCGATGGTACGAGATTACTATTCGTGATAACAATAACTTGCTCGACGTTACTTAAACTAATGACAGAATACATAATGGACTATCTTTAAAATGATAGAATATTATATCTTTAAAGCATTAATGGCAGTCGAAGCAAGACAAAAAAGGCAAGAAAGCATGTTCTGCACTTAGCACGGAGAAAGAAGAAAAGGATAAAAATTTTTGAATATTATATAAGTGATATTACATAACACAATGAATTCGCAACATTATTCTATGTTCCTGCAGCGAAACTTTACTTAATGATAATTGCGACTTTTTGCTTACCCACAACTTTCTACTTTTATAGCGATCTCCGATTCTAATTTCGTTTTACACGGATAAATCTGGCTCATTGTATGCAGTAGCGAACCGTTTCTATCTTCACAACCGAGATCCATGATTATTCTCTCGGGGAGACTTACTGTCGCTCTGCCGATCGGCACCAGTAATAGTAATAACGCCGCTAAACCTCCGAACGCGGAAAACACCGATAGTAAAATCTGCCAGAAAGATTCAAAGGTCTCAATGATGTGCTATTTTCTGCATGTAGATAGTGACACACAGGATGTCAGGAAATAAATTGGCACAATGGTAAAGACAGACGAGAAAAATTCAAATGGTTAATGAAAGCATCTCTTGAAAATATCTTTTGATATTTTTATCAAAGAAAATAATTAGTTAAGAGTTAGTTAACTCACTCTGAAATTTCCTATCCGGTCGGCTAACATACCGGCTAGCGGCGGCATCACCATAGCCACGACAGGAGTGATGGAACTCATTATTGCAGTCTCCTCCACGTTTATTCCCAACTCTCTCATGTGTATAGTCAAGTACGGATATAACACGTAAAGTGCTAAAGCAAAAACATAGCAAGAGACTTGTTACCATACTAAGAATATTGTTTTATTTACTGTTATTTACTTTTAATTCTACTTAATTATTTGATTGATCAGGAAATTAAAACGTAGCAGAAAGAGTTGTCACATTTGACTGTAGAAAATGCTTTCTGGATTACTTACTGGAAGCTTGAACGAAAAATATTAACTTCAGCGGCATCAGCTCCTTTTGATGGAAATCCTTGCTGATTCTCCTGAAGAGGCTCTTAGGAATTATCATTTTAATTGATGTTTTGTGTGTTTCTGGATTGGAATTGATGTTGTTGAATTAATTGAGCGGGAGGTGTAGTTTATGTGTGTCTCCGCGTGTCTTTTCACGTCATTGTTCCTGCATTTAACATTGAACAGAAGATTTTTCGATAATTCTTACAGCAATTTATGACGATTTTGCGAATAATTTCTATTTAATTCGTATAAAATAAAGATTTTTAATAAAATATAGCTTTATAATTAACGCAGTTAATTTGGTCAGTCGTTCCATTACTGTTATTGAAATGTACACGGTGGCCATGGCACACAATATCGTCGATACGAATGTTACGTCTTTTATATAACGGTTTTACAATACCTTTTACTTTGTGGCATACATACATCAACTTCCGCTTGTTGGAATAAATAAACGTTAAACGTTTAACTATCGATTGATCGAACGTACTTGTCAGGGAAATTCAATTTCTTTCATATATTTCTATAAATCTAATTGTTGATTTAAATATAAATCTAATTGTTGTAAAAAAATGTATGTTCAAAAACTCAATGTTTTGTTTGCAAAAGTGGGATATGTTTTATTCAAGTATGCAATATGATCGATCGATATGATCATTTTTTGAAGTATGTACAGCTGCAGCATGGAGAACATACTTTTGCAATGCTTCGTCGGTATCATGAATTACGAGATGGAGCATTATAATCAACATGAAATTGCTCGTTGTTACCGGCGTTGAGAGCGAGCACCATTATTGTTTAATTGCATAACTCGTACGCCAGTAGACCTTGCGGAAGAAGACGAACATTATTGTCTTCTCAACAGATTAAGAATACGATTCGGAACTTGAGACAAAATTTCGAGGATGATTGCTTTTTGGAAATATATTTAATCATGAAGTTCTCACGGATTGCGAATATTAATTAACAACGACGCGATATGAAAGAAACATTTTTTTTAAACCTCAAAAAAGGAGAATAATTATTTTACTTTTGTATATTTAGTTTTTTTTGTTAAATCATGACAAATATTTGAATATCTAGATAATTTAAAGTTGAATTCAGATGTTTGTATATTTATTTAGTAATTGAAAAATATAAAAATATGAGCATTACAAATTCAAGATTTTGCTCAGAGGAAAGATAATTTAAATTTTAACTATCCTCTATGTATGGAAACTACTTGGCAAGCACTTAGCAATGCTGAGCAGACCCGTTCTCCATTCAAGGTTTGGTGTCTTATGGATGGAAGACTTTGG
Organism: Crematogaster levior; assembly: GCA_901521435.1. Classification (NCBI taxonomy): domain Eukaryota; kingdom Metazoa; phylum Arthropoda; class Insecta; order Hymenoptera; family Formicidae; genus Crematogaster; species Crematogaster levior. Next base: position 125,924 of record CABEGB010001128.1, read on the forward strand.
ATGTGCAGAACAGTTTGAATGCTTCAAGAACAGTTAGAATTTTTTCATTGGCAGTGAATGTTAGATAATTTCATCTTATAATGCATTAAAAAGTGGCATACATGACTCATTTGATTGGATAATAACGCAACACGAGAGAGAAAATGAGAGGCTCTCTTGATAATGTTTTAGAAGAATTCTTCAAGAAGCACGTAATAAAAATGTAATGAAAAATATTTTATTTTTTGCATTAGAAGTAATTTATAGAACATTAATATATTGCTTTGAAATCCCGTGATGTATGATTTCAACAGGTAATAATGATTTAAAAATGATGAATTTAAATATACATTTTCGTGTTATGATTTAAAAAAATATTCACGATTGAAAAAAAAAAACAGGTGAAATGTTTTTTTACCCGACCAGATAGCGTATATATTGATTTATAATACGATATATTATGGCGCCGTTTTATTTGTTTCATAACGTTGCAACGTATGTGAATTGTTTTCATGACAAAAAAGTTAGAATGCGTGATGAATTATGAAACGGAATGACTTTTTATGATCACTCGTCTTTAAAAATGATAAGACATTTCAACTGATTGCATATTAAGGTTTGAAAAAGAAGCAGGTCGCTATTCCAGGTTATCTATATATTTCGCCTAATTATAATATGTCGAACGTCTAAGACCATAATTATAACACATAAGAAACTAATAACAAAGTCAGTAAAGTAGAAAACGACGAAGAAAATGTTCTAGTATAATAAATTTGCGAACATATGTCTTGATATTACCAAACATTTCTGTAGAAAACAAAAGTATTATTGTTAAAAAGTATTGTCATCAAGGATTTTTATAAAAATATATTTAAGTAGCCTAGGACATCTTCAGGAAAAACTTTCAACTGTTATTCAAATGCCATTACATCGAGAGATATAGCAATTCCTTTTAATTCGCACTATATTTAGTATCTAATTAGTTTTTATGTCACGAATAAGAGAGAAACATATGGTATGTGAGTTGAGATATTTTTATATAATAGTTTTCATTAACCGAGTATTTTGGCATGATGAGAGCAAATTGAATTAAATATATAAAGATCGGGTAAATATTATCTTCTAGCTCACACAATATAAAGTTTCTAGGATTTGCTAGGTATATAGAGAATTTATAAACGTTATTATATTATATTTACGTTAATATTCTGTAACACGTTTCATCAATAAAAACAGAAAATCAAAATAATTTGATGTCATTTGACGTTATATTGACTGAATCATGATCAAAATATGAAACGTGCTTTTGTTATAATTTGATCAATATAACGTCAAATTGATATTATTTTGACTTTCTTTGACTTTCTGTTCCTTTTAGAGCGTGTTATGATATACTAATGTAATGTAATATAATGCGCATAGCATTAACAATTGATACCGTTAAAGAGAATTTTATGTTGTTTTTGTTTTTAAAATATTTGAATATTACGTTGTGCCTTTCCATTTATATATATTATATTTGTCACAATATCTTTTTATCATTTATATTATATACATGTATAAATTATGTTTTATTATTTGCTATCATTTTTAATATAAATTTGCAAACATTTGTGAATTTAACGTAACTTACGTTCTCATGAAGTGTTTCACTGTTAACAATATGACATGGCTTTCCAAAAATATCGATTATAAAATATCAAATGTCAAGGCAAACGAAAAATACCTGTGTTGTATAACTGAGTACAGTTTCCGTCTTCTTTTAAATTTTGAGGTAAAAGTTTAAAAAATGTAGTCAGAAGAACTGCTTCGAAGGTGCTCGTGGTATAGAAGAAGAAAATATGCCAAATAAGAAAGTCGAAAAGTGAAAAAGATCAAAAATTGTATAAAGAGCAACGGATCTTTGAAAAAAATACCGATGGATCCGTACGGCGCGATGTCATGCGTAATACTGGCACCTGGGTACAAGTCACCAACGAGTTGAGAGGAAGGAGCGTATTCCAATACACCGATTCGACCTAAGTTGCGACGAATCACCTCGCAAGGATGTGTGTAACTGAAAAAGTAAATTTTCCTCGGCTCAACATCATATTTACTTAAAAAAGAACAGAATAAAATTATACGTTTACAAAGATATTTACAGGAGTAAAAAGTACATACATTGAGTTGCTTTTAGAAAACTAGGATATTTATAGACAAATATGGACTGTTAAATACTTAATGTCTGTGCTCGACACAATTAAATATAGGTAGTCTTTGTAGTACTCCTCATAAATAAAGATATCAATTTCGAGCCTTACTTGGATTTCCCTCAGATGAAGACATTTTTTTATTTATTAATATGTGAGTATTATTTTGGGAGATTATTGCAAAAAGCATATATTTAATACTACATTATATGTACTTGGTGGTAAATATCGAACAAGATTTGCTATTACATCGTTCGACGTGTGTTTTTAAATATCTTTAAATATCTTAAAGTATATTTAAAAATATTTAAAAAAACATTTGATAATCAAGTTATGTAACGGCTACAGTAAGCAAAATAGAAAAGTTTCACCAATTTGCAAAAACATTGGAGGTGTATTGTGCACAATAATATTTTTACTCGATATTTGCCGTCTGTTTACTGTTATAATAGATTACGCCAGCAAATTTTACGTGGATTTTAACATCGATTTGTTCTCATTTTATGAGCAGCAAATTTTACAAGTAAACCGCAAACCTAACAAGAAGATAGATTTTAATACAAAATTCTAATTTAATTTGCTGTCAATTTGCAAGCGTATTGTTATTTTGTTTAAGAAAATTGTCTTCCTCGCAACCTATAAATCCATATTCGAAATCTACATATTGATATTAATAGATTTATTATTTTTTTATAATAATAATTTTATATTTTGCATCACCATTTCTTGAAATAAATTTTTCTATTTTATACAGCATCATTTAGCATTTAGCACACCGCTTAGTGTTTTCCAATTCGTAATCCTTTATCAATTGACTTAAACAGTATCGTGAGAAAATCTGATTCTTTTTTTTCGCTTCTCCATCTAGTTTAATGCGATGGGAACGGATCTATCTTCGCAGTTTTACATCGCGCCGATAGACTACAGATTAAATCCTTGACACGCATCATCGTGCCATTATTAAGCCACGTAGATCCTATAGTTCTTTGAGGTAGATGGTTATAAGAGTGATTATAAGCAGCGACAGTGTTCCAGCGGGGAATTTATTGGTGAATTCAACGTTGATGGAGTAACTGATTCTGACCGACCACCGAACAATTTACAGCGTTGCAAATCTGCAGATTATTAAGTATTCTATTGTATAATATACGCGATATCACAAATGTTGAAAATTAATTTCGAACATAAACTTAATTCCGGAGTTGATGCTGATCTGCAACCAATTTGTCAGCATTAATTTGACAATGCTAATATTTTATACGTAATAATATTGTAAGATGCGATCACATAATAAGATATTAAATTCATTTTGTTAACATTAATTTATTTTATTTTACTTTTGTTATTTTATTGTTTTTTATTAATTCACGTGTATGTGATCATTTTTCGTTTGGCTCGTTTTAACACATTGGCCTCTCGCGTCGTCTTGATATTATTTAATGTATAACGAGCGGTATATATAATCATTGTTAATATTTTGTTTACTATAATATATATTAATATATATATATATATATATATATATATATATATATATATACATACACACGTATGTGATGGCACATATATACATATATATATGTGTGTGTGTATTTTTTTGGAGGTGTGTAATTCATATCAATACCTGTATCACGTTAGTGTATAAGCGTTATTGTACAATAGTTTATATCTTATTTATTCAAAATTTTTCTCTCGTTTAAATGACTAAATAGTAAAAAAAAATAAAGTTCGAACAGAACTAATCTGATGAAATTAAATGGATAAGAATAATATAATGAATAATATAAGAAAAACGGAGAGGAAATAAGACTATGAAAAAATATACGACTTTAAAAGAATCATTTTATATTGAAGACTAAACGACGAAAACTTCTACTTTTATTATTACTTCAGTACTATAAAGTTTAAAAAATATTAATCGTACATGAGAAGAACGCGCAATTACGCAAATGCTAATATCTGCAGTAATTGCGTACCAAAGTAGGACATTGCAAAACTAGCTTCGGGCTTCTAGCTTCGAGCCACTTTAGACGCTCCCCTTTCTCCGGAAGCCCTTACTCAATATAAATATTCAGCGAGACGTATTAATTATATAATAAGACTGATACATATAGGAGTATATATAATCTAAAATTTAAAAGATATTAAAAAGCTATGGACAATAAATGAGCAAAATAAAGATTTTTAACATATTACATATAGTGTAATTTATTAATGTAAATTAGTGGAACGTTTCGTATTCTATGGAGACTTTATTACAGCCGAGATTAATAATAAATGAACAAGAAATGAAAAAAAAGTAAAACGATATAAATATAATTATGTTAATAAAGAGATGTCCATAATTGATTCATCGTTCGGAGGATGTATCAAAAGAATGCATCGAATTAAAATGTTAAAAGCGTGAAAAGAGTTGTCGGAGATGCGTGAAAATTCCCCTCGGTCAAATATATAAGTTCATAATTCAATCAATCAGTCCAAGATTAATGTTGGTGATTAAATTTTGAAAAGTGATAAAATATGAAAAAGCTAATCAAAATTTAAAACTTACAGTGATGAAAAAAAAGTTATTGAATGTAACCTTTCAAAACGCCTCTTGTTGATAGTTACTTATTACATGTAGTGACTAACCAAAAGGTAGTCTTGTATCGTATGTACACTAAACATTATATAAGATACACAAATCTAAACTAAAAATTTACGCAGCTCTAACTTGGGAGTCAAACCTAATATACACAATTCATACCGCAAAAGTTTCAAATATCAAATATTAATACTGAAACGTAAAAAAATCTTCTATAAACATGAAATTTCTGAAATAATTATTTAAATTTAAAACGTTTAATTTTCTAATTAAAAATAAAATTCTAAATAAAAATGTCCTTCGTTTACTTTAATCACTGAAAATCATATAAACAAATTGTTCATATAAACAACAATTTTACCCAAAAGTTACTACCTCAAGCAATTGTAAAATTACTAAAACTGTAAATATGAAGATATACATAAATATTGTTTTTAAAAAATTTATTTTTTATACCAACATATACAAATATTTTAAGTTTTCAAATTTAAATTTAATAAATATTAAATTTAATTGTTAAAGCTAGTTATTTATTATGATATATTTAGGCGTTCAAATTTCGTCGAGTATCTTGAAGAAATATTCCACCTGGAAAAATTAAACGTAAATTAAGCAAAAGAAACGAGTGACAAATGTGACTAAAATTTTAATTACCTCTAATATGCCATCTTCCGGTAAATCAGAACAATGTACAGCGTTTTGTACTTTCGTTTTCCCATACTTAGCTCTAAGCGTATTCGGTCTGATTTGCCGCGCAATGTCCTATATCAAATAAGTATAATAATAATAGAGGACAAAACAACTGAAGTTGTTTATACTTACCGGATCCATTGGACCGCATAAATTCCTGAAATCAGCAACAATGTTAGGGCTTTCGTCTTTATGACTCACTTCCATAACAATGCACGGACCGGATTGTAATTCTGCTACCATCGCCTATATAACAAATATTAAAAAAATGATGAATTATTTCTTTAGAAGCTTTAGACATAATTTTATGCAAAAAGAAATACATAAAATAAATAAAAACCTACGGTATATTCAGGAAGAACACTTTTATATATTTCTAAAAATTCTTCGGAATTAATTGGATTAATATAAAATTGTTGTACTGCAGTGATTGTGTAGCCTGCTTTCTGAATGTCATCAATAATGGCACCTTTATTATAAACATAAAATAAGACTGATTGAAAAAAATACATCACATTCAGATTTAGTTAGAGATTTCAAAGTTTACATGAAAAATTCATGTTTTACATGAAAAATTCTATAGTTGCTATTTTATTTAAAAAAAAGTGTAATGACAAGATATTTAACTTACCAAGAAGTCTTTCTTGTACAGCATGTGGTTTGATAATGCAACAGGTGCAGTTTTGTAAAGTTGCAGTGTTTTTTAGACGTTTATTTTTATTTTTTGAGTCAGGAAAAAAGTACTGCAATTCCTGAAAATATCCTATCAGATGTTATATCAAAATACATGATTTTATATTAACTATTGTACATTAGAATTTGTACCTGCATTGCTGCTTCAATATCTTTAGATCCATATACGGCATTATGTATCTTGTCTTTTCCATAGCAAGCTCTTAATGAAGATGTTGCTGTTGAACAAGCATGTTCGCTGTCTTCTGGGCCTGCCAGTTCTTGCCATTTTGTTATACCATTTCCTCCTAATAATTCTAAAGCAATGACTGGGCCAGAAATAAGATAATTTATAATAGACCTAGAAATAAATTTTTATAGCAGTTCAATGCTATACTCAAGGAGAACAGAAAGTCAAAATAATGTCAATAATGTAATCAATTTGATGTCATTTGACGTCATATTAATCAAATCATGACCAAAACATGACATTTTTTTGTCATAATTAGTCAATATGACGTCAAATTGACATTATTTTGACTTTCTGTTCTCCTTGGATACGTATCTAAAATTTATTAAAAAATTACAAACGATTTACTTTTAAAATACTGTTAATAACTCAAAATGTACTTACGTCTTATCAATTACATCTTGTATGAGACAACATTCTGCAATATCATTTGGAGTTAATCTTGTCATTTTTATATTTGTGATATGAAAATCATAATTTATAATGGCTTTTAATATTTCACCCATTTTGTCAATAACATCTGGTTTTAAAAGTACAAAAACTCTGGAAAAGTAAAATAATGTTAGTTGTATAAAAATTTTTGAATATCAAAGGAATCATATATAAAATAAATTATTCGTTTGTTTACTTTTGTAGTTGCGTTTCTAATTTAGTTTTGGTACACTCATCTGCATAACCCGTAATTTTGATGCATCTTGAAAATATTGTTATTACAGTACCCACATAAAAGTCTTTAGCTTTAATATCTTCACATTTTGTTCGTCTTAGAAAAGTTTTCCTTGTCTTTAAATCGAACTAAAACATAGTATACACATAGTGATTTTTATTGTACACAGAGATGCGAAAAGGATACATTTCAAGAACAACTTGAAGCTTTTTAAAATAAAACTATAATTTTTCTTACACGATTCCTCTAATCATTCTGTAAAAATATGTATCAAGACAAAATATTAAAAAATCAATACTTTATCAAACATTTTATTCTGATATATTTTAATGAGAAATATACATTTTGAAAAAGATTAATTTCTAAATTACCTTAATATTTTAATTCACAAAATAATGAAATGAATGTATAGAAATAATGTATAGAAAACATATAATTGCTTTTAAAAAAATAATTATATAAATAAAGTATAAAATTGAATATTGCAAATTATCTACTTTCCACAATTTTTTCTGTTTTTAAAATCTTACATTTCAATTTTTTTTCCCTATTATTTAGAATAAGATATTCAAGGTGTTCGAGGTAGAACACATAATAAACATGTGATATTAATTTGCATTAATTTGCACATACCAATTCGACGGTATTATCAGATGGATAGTAATACAAGTAAAATTTCTTCAGCACACAGGAAATTTTATCATACCACTCAGCTTCGAATGCATATCTGCCTCCGTAATCTGCAGCCATCCTGAAATTTATATATCCTGACGTAACATACTGTTATCAGTAATTGATATGTGAAAAACTTCAAAACTGTATTTCATAGAAATGCAAAACGGGTTATAAAACTTATCATTTATATAGATCAAGAAAAATATCAAGCTAATTGGAAATATAATTTAATTCGTTTTATATATATTGTTATGTCCAAATATTCCAGCAACATCAGAGACAAAAAATGTACAATACAACGATAAAAAAACAATTGCTGCAGCAGTAAAGCTCCAAAAACAGCCACAAAGACAATCCTGAAAGCTATGATGATATTTTTGTGAGATTGCTGAACAAAGCGCCTCTATGTTCACAAAGTGTAGATATCGAAACTACGTAGCCATGAAACTTGCCAGATCGATAACACGTCCTCGATTTTCTATTTCTGTACCGTGTCGATAACACAGATTTTTGATTTTTTTAAAAATGTAATCTATATTGAAGAAAATACGGAATAAATGTAAATACAAACGGACATGCTTTTTTAATTTGCGAAAAATTACACTTGTACTTTAATTTTATAAACAACTTTCCCTACAAGTTCGAGAAACAGTGGAAAGAATAAGGCGACGATCCTGCGGATTTATAAATTTCCGTCAAACACAAGAAGGATCCCCTAAAAAGTCTCACGAAAAAGATTAATGTGACCATTTCTTAGACCGCTTTTCTCTGCTGTTTAACAATTTAAAAAAATTGTTTAAATAAATTTAATAAAAAAAATTTAATAAAAAATATTATTGCGCTTATATATGTAATGCAATTGTACAAAGCAGCGAAGGCTATACAACTTTACTATAATTTTTTTCTTTCGAAACAACAGCTATTATTAAATTAAATAACTTGGTCACACTTATCTATTTTTATATTATATTTCGCTTCTTATAAATATAATTTGAATTTTACTGCCAATCTGGTTTGAAATCGATCAAGCGAGCCTTAGTAACGAAATCTTCAGCGCTACGCAACGCACAATCGCTTGCACAAGACATGTCTGACTGACGTGCACTGCACGCACGCATGTACGCACGAATGAACGAACGAACGAACGAACAAAACAAAACGCGGTTTTGACAGGTCCGGCTGGTCTGGCTGGCGCGGAGAAAACGCACCTTCGTAATCCCTGACGCGTGATCCACATTTTATAATTAAATCCGTGCCTCCCCTGTGTCAAATCGTAGCGAATCGCAACCCTGTCTGGAACACCGCACGCATCCTAATTGGAATGTCCACATGAGGCTGCTGAAATTCTTGCTTCGTTATTTCCCACCAGGTAAACAAACGATGTATATATACAGTCGGCTGCATTAATGATGTTATCTAACAACGCGTGCATTTTTTTTTAAATTAATTTAGTACATTTAAAACAAAAAAAATACTAATGTACTTATATCTCGCTCTCTAATCTTCTTAGGTCTCGCTCTGGAGTACACGCAAGGCGGTGACATCAAGACTAAAATGATTGATTTACTGGACTTGTCCGTCGAGTAATCATAGATAGCTCAGATAAATTTAGCTTTTATATTTGAATTTTTTTATTATGCCGTAGCGATGTAGCTGCTTAATTGTTATTTTACATTTAGGTTACAACTTTTCATTGACCCGTTTCTGGCCCAATTTTATTGATTGTTAATTAACACTATGTTCGACAACACTACCTCTCATTTGGGTCCTTATCAAGTGTATGATCTTTACTTATCATCTCTGTAGATGGAAAACATACGCTGATATCCGTCTTGTTGACATTGCACCCAAGCTACATCACGCTAGAAGCTAATTTAAATCGAGGACTATCAGTAACAGAAAGAAAACGTGTATAATTAATAATATTATAGAACTTACATATCTTCAAAATTGGCCAGACGGGTCGATGAAAAGTTGTAATCTGTTTATTCTTATTCACTGGCAAAAAAAAGTTTTTAAAGATTTTATATTTACTTTTATTTTTACTTTGAGTGCGAAGTTGTACATTTGATGAGAGATTTCGAAATAAAGCGACCAATTAAACAATTTACTTCACAGAACGGATGTAAGAGCATTAGCGGAAAGCATAAGAGCGGCCGAACCTATAATAACCGAAAGTGTAATGGACCAGTTAGTTGAAACTCTGCAGAAACTGCAGACTAAAGTTTGCGACACAAATACCAAGCGCTACTACAAATACAAAACCTTACAAACGCATCTTTTGCCAGTTACTAACATAGCGTTCGATAAACTAGGTAAAAGGTACTTTACATTAAAATTGTCGCTTAATTATGAAACTTTTAAAATTTACAAAGTTTCGAGAGTAAGTAGTGTTTTATGCTTAGTTTAATTAAATCCCGCGATACGGTATAATCGATTAGAAGACTACTGAAAGGGAAAAGTACAAAAACATTAAAAAAAGAGAGTAAACTAATAGCAACGAACAATGAAGCATATAATCGACACGTCATCCATTCGATTGACAGATGCTTGACGGGAAGCTATGACCGAACTTGTAAAGTTTGGGACATTGACAGTGGAGCGGAGCTTTTTACTCTCGAAGGCCATAAGAACGTGGTCTACGCCGTCTCGTTCAACAATCCAACTTCGTAAGTTAGTCAACGATAATCGGAGTTAGTAGCGACTATATGCATATCGATCCGGGTTTGAAAGTAAAACAGCATTGAAAGTAAGAAGAACTCGTACGACTTATAGGCGGATCTTTTTTTAAACGTATAACCATCATACATTACGTACGTCGCAATAACGGCGTGCATGTTATATGCCGTATGTAATATGTTATAACCCATCGTCATCGTTTACCATTTCAGGGACAAAATTGTGACTGGGTCCTTCGACAAAACGGCGAAGGTCTGGTGCTCGCAGACGGGTCACTGCCTCGCAACGATGTGGGGTCACGATGCGGAAGTGGTGGTGGCTAAATTCTCACCGACGCGATGCAAGCTCGCGACGGGCTCCATCGACGCGACGTCAAAAATATTCCATATAGAAACCGGTATTGAAAATATCGCAATGTTATCTCACATAATAAACGTGCGCGAACGTGCTTCGATTCGACCAGCTCACGATCGATCGCACGGGCGCAACATACCACTGTCGAATCCACTTCCGCGATGCTCCAACACAGCGTGCAAACAATACGCGAGAGCAGTTATTCTTGTATACTGCACTTATCCAATTATTGCCGGCTTTACGTTATCACGGTGGCTGCTCGATACTCTAATTAAACGAGAGCTTACAGAAAGTCACTAACAAGTTGTTCCGAAATCTCAGTTGTCTCTCTAAAAGGCAATTTAGATCATTTACAATATTAACGAAATATTAATTGCCACTGACTGGAAATGGTTTTGATTTAGTACAATGGATAAGTGCTTTCCTAGACATATGTATTTAGTCATTTTTTTAAGTGAACAGATTAGATTAGACAAGTTCCTGATTTTTGTTATTTAATTACTAGATTATGAATTTTTAAACTCAAGAATACTCCAAGAACTATTATCTCCGTTTGAAATAGTTTCCTCAAATAAAGCATCAATACACGTAAACTTTTTTTTTAAGAAAAAAACACGATTTTGGATTCAGGTCAGGAACTGGGGACTTTACGGGGACATACGGCGGAAGTTATTGCACTGCACTACAACAACGATGGAAATCAGATTATATCGGGTTCCTTCGATGGAACCGTGAGCATCTGGGATACAAGAACATTTGCGTGGGTTGTCTTCTTCTTATCTTATCTTATTACTGTTTCTTAAATAAAACGCATGGGTTAAGTTAGAATTCATTATCAAAGAATTGTCAATATTGAATGATTGCTTGATACAGCACAAAAGTTTCCAGACGCATTACAGGAACGTTGCAACATTGCAAGTTACAATGTAATATTGCGCAGACATTTCAGAGAGATACAATTGTAATATTTCACCAAAATGATCCAACAATATTGCTGAAACATTACCAAGCTGGCAACGGAAATTCTTTTTTTGAAAAGTGAAGAAATTCGATTCATTAGTACGATTATCAGTCTCACAAAAAGTAGAGCGCAGTATAATTATCCGCTATGCTGATTCTAAAATATCAGTAGCTGTCCGTAAGCCTTTAAAAAAGAGCTTACAATTTTTTTACATAAGTTTTTTAAACATTTTATCAAAATACGATGATTGGAGATGAGTTACAGCGTAGTTTTTTCAGCGCAGTTTTTACTATATAAATATATGTATAATTACAACGAAAGATTGTAATTTCATACGTTTGACACACACATGTCATATCCAATATTTGAAATTTCAACGAATAAATAACATTTACATCACACATAAAAAGTGACGGTATTTTAAAGTCACATTTTATATGTGATGTCTACTAATCACAATATTATTTATTCATTGAAATTTGAAGTAACGGATATGGCATGTATGTGATGTCAACATATGAAATTACTACCTTTCACTGTAATTGATATAGCATTTTATTGTTTCGGATACATTGTACCATTGCTGGAATGTTTCACTGAAATGTTTCTGAGGACATTTCAACTCTTGCAGCAATATTGCGAAAGTATTTCGCAACTTCCACGCAATGTTACAATATTTCCGAGCAATGTCTGTGCAGTGTTCCTGCAATCACTCAGTGCTGTATGAGTTTTAAATCAACTTTTTTTTTCTCTCATCAGCATCGTAATATAAACTGTATAATATGTAAAAACTACAATTTTTTTCAGAACAATCTTTTTTTCTTTGTACGTCAAATGTGGAATTTGATCAAGGATAAAATATTTTTGATTGGCAATCTTAGAAGGACGAGCGTGTTAATTGGTCATCGCGCGGAGTTGTCCAACTGCCTCTATAATTACAATTGTTCACTGATCGCGTCGTCCTCAATGGATAAAAGTGCGAAAGTGTGGGACGCGAGAATGAATTCTTGCATTGCTACCTTGCTGGGACATGATGACGAAGTTTTGGATCTCGCTTTCGACAACAACGGTAAGAGACTGTCGACAGCCAGCAGCGATACTACTGCGCGAGTTTGGGATATAAGCAGCAATTTTCAACAGTTGGCTTTCATGAAAGGCCATCGAGAAGAAGTGTCGAAAGGTAAATTTTTTTATCGCAAACGGATGCATCTATTCTGTCAATCGATGTGTTATATAATTGTGCTAAAATTCTACGATTCGAATTTTCAGTTTGCTTCAGTCCTAATGGTCATCAACTTTTAACTGCCTCTTTGGACAGAACAGCTAGGCTCTGGTCCGCGGATGATGGCTCTTGTTTTCAACAATTGAAAGAGCACACTGACGATGTTTTCGCTTGCGCATTTTCATACACGGGGGATACTATAATAACCGCCAGCAAGGATAATACTTGTACAATTTGGAGATGACTCGATTGGTTTCAAGTGTTGGCTTAGCTATTACTCGTCGCTCTGTTTATCGTTTACATTGTATATTTTTACGTTATCTGAATAGCGAGAGAATGCAGCATGTTTTTCGATAAGCAGACGAGCGATTATGTTAAGTAAGTGCTTCCGCTTTCTGCTAGATAGTGACATAAACATTTTGGCAGAAGAGACAATGACAGAAAGAGTAGTATTTTCAAATGATTTGCAGCAAAAACTGTTACTGATATAGAAAATTTAATGTAAAAGCGTGCAAATTTCATAATCAACTATTCGATATTAGAAATAATAAAATTTGTTTTTTTTAGTAAAATAAAATATCCTGCTGAATGAATTTTTTCGTAAAAACATTCTTCACGTAAAAACGTGAATTTATCGTCTAATTAAAATAGTTATTCTTAGAAACATATTTTGCTGTTACAATAAAATCTACTCGAGTAACTACTATTTTGATTAGAAATAGTTCACTATTATAGTAAAATTATTTGTAGATATACCAAAGTTACCTTTAACAAATAACATTAATATAACATAACATTAATATTTTATTTGCTATTTATAAGACAATCGAGATTTACTTTTAATATAAAACATGCTATTAAGCTTCTTGTCTGTATTGCAGCTGAATATTTTTATCTTAAAAACAATTTAATTTATAATTGTCAAATTATAAATTAAATCTCAAATTATAAATACCTTTCTTGAAATGAATTTTAATAACCATTTATTAAAGTTGATGGCTATGTTATGACTATCAAATACGAATATTATTTAATTTAAATTAATCCATGAGGCAATTGAGATAAGATAGTTCTGGTTTGAACTTTGAACCATAATATAAAAAGAATTATCGAAAGTTACGTCAAGTATGAAATTCGTAACTATACTTTTGATAACTATTCACAAATTAACTTTAGATATTATATGCAGATAAATATGTAAAAAATTTTAAACATAGTTATATCAATTATTGCAAGTGTATTAAGAAAATTTAGAAAAAATAAAAATTTTATCCCTAAATATGTCGCCTACATAAATAACAAATATTAATGATTTAGATAAATAATGTATAGTTCATTAATGTTGAGAGTCAAATTTGAAAATTTATTAATAAATAATATAATTGTAATAAAATAATATAATTGTTTACTTATATAAAATTTACAGATCCATTGTGTAATATTATAAATATTGTTTAAATAAAAATATATTATGACAGATATAAAGAAGTACTTTATATATATTTATATACATATATATATATGTATTTATGTAATACACACACACACACACACACATATATATATATATATATATATAACAACTTACAATAAATATATATATATATAAATATGTCTATCATCACGTATAAGAGATACACATGTTGAATATATAAGAGCTCGAAATTACGTTCCAGCGTGTAGCTACGTAATCACAAGCCCCACCACTCTGAGACCAGTCACTGACTCGAGACTACATGTTCGGTTAGTGAGCGTCCAAGGTAGTCGTCTTGAACTCGTGGACTCGTTCGCGTCCCTCAGTACACAAGTAACAGTACACAAAGTGAAATACAATGTGTTCTTGTGAGTGTTTTTTCTAGAAATAGTCCTGCTGTAATGAATTTCACCTGCAATGGAATTATATAACTATGTATCACATCGTATCACATCGATCGATTACAAAACTTTATTTTTTTTTAGTGTGTCAGATTTAAAAATTTGCTCCTACATGTTTTAATACGGTAAGTAATACAAGATTATATCGTGGCAAATATTTTACAATTGCAATGTAAACATATTATTAATTGTAAATACATCGCGCATGAAATCCAGATTTTATAAACGATATTATAAAATTATTAATTGCTTCACTTGAAATAACGATGAAGCAGTATTGAATATTGATTGATGATAAGGTAGATTCGATTTGGGTTTTATGTAAATTTTTTTTTAACGCGCTATGTTAACGTCAGAAGAAGGAAAAGAAACGACCGCATCCGTTTGGAATACAGCTATAATAAGTTTCGTAAGCCTACGGTTACGTTAATTAATTATATAGCGATGCGAAAGAGATGTACGGACAGACGCAAATTAATTAACGGAAGCACCGTTAGCATTCATCGAGACTCATATAATTAGCGTCGCCGAGTCGAGAAATCATCGTGGTACGACAGCAGTTCCAACGTTTTTCCTTCTTTTTCAATTTTTTACCACGCATGTACTATTGTAAGAGAAAGAAAAAAGAGAAGAAGTGTTGAGCGAACAATCCACAACAATAAAAACATTAAAACCTGCCAGGAAAAAATTTAATATAGTTAGATATCATATATAAATTAACCATATGTGATTACACATCGAATATTTGTCTCTGAATAAACATAGTTATATATAATAATACTCTAGATTTTACATATGTTTAGGCAACTTGAATAAAACTGTATAAAATTACACATGTAAAATTCCCGAATTTAAATGTTAAAAACTTCAAAACCGTATGGGAAGTCGATAAATAAGAAAAAAGTCTTTAGAAATTTGCTCGGTTTTGCTTCGTTTTGAAAAAAATTACATACAAAAAACCGTATACAAAAACTGTATATTTAATGTTACATATACGTGGCATATAGGTGATAGGTGTAATTTACTTGAAGGCTTCTGAGAAGTAACTAACATAGGAAAAAGGCAGGATTGTAAACATATACAAATTAAAGTAAATAGAGAACAACAATCTCTCATTGTCACATATACATATATATATATATATATATATTTATTTTTATAATCCTCTAATTTCATTTCAGAAGGATTTTAATTTACTTTCTCTTCTTAATACCATGCTTTACAACTTTTATCTCACTGGTATTTTTCGATAAATCTAATAATTTTAATGATTGTTTCCAATAATTTTAATAATTGTTTCATAATTTTTTTTAGGTGCAAACGTTTTTATTCGTTTTTTGCGATTTCCTTCACAACGAAGCAAATCTCTGAAGGACTTTTTTTTTAGTTTATTGATTCCTCATACGCTCCCAATGTTTTGACATTTAAATTCGGGATACCCTGATGTATACCTAGATAGAGCTACATATGTATTTTATATGGTTTTATATAAGTTGACGAAACATTTTATATATTTTTATCAACTATAATTATATTACACATCTCTCTATGACATATTATACATAATAATAAATAGCACCATAAATAGCACCATAAATTATTGTACTAAACTTAATATTATCAAATAAGATGACGTACATGTGTGTACGTACGTGCGTGCGCACACGCGTGCATTGTGTAAGATACAAGATTATAGAATATATAATCATGTACAATCATATATAAAAGTTTTTCCAACCATAATAATTTTTGTATGTATAATCATATATGACAATATATGCTCATATCTGATTATTAAAATTTTTTCTTGAACTTTTATCTTGCCATTACGACAGGCTGTTAAAACAATGTTATTACGTATTCCCGATAAAGCACGAATCCGAGCTCTTTTTCAACCATAAAAATTTGGAAGAAATATACTAGAATATCCTTTTGCTAATTATTTGAAGAAAAACGTAACATTAAATGTATTGTATATCACTTTCTTCGATTTTATTGAATTGCAATTTATTAAAATACTTGATATTTGCGAGTAATGCGGTTTATTAAAATAGTTTAAATAAGAAAATTTTGTATCCTTTGAGAATATGAAAAGATATCGTCATTTTTGTCATACTCGTTTAAGTTCTTAAAATAGAAATACAAAAATACTGTCAGAACATTGGAAGAAAATTAAAGAGAACGAAAGAATTTATACTTAATTCAGTAAAATATTTGTTTACAAAAACTAAAAATGTTTTTGTAAAAAAAAAACGACTTGTGACATTTAAAACATTTAAAAGAACAAGAAATGATTGAGATGAATAAAGTAATTTCAAAGATTGCAAGATGATAAACGTAGAAGAAAAATAAAAAGATTGCTAATGAAGGAATTATATTGAATTCAAAGATCTCTCTGATCATCGCATTCAGGGAACCGCCTGGTTTAGAGTTGTTAAAAAAGCTATTTTCATGAATTTTTTTTTGAAAAACAATTACTGTTATCAATTTCATGTTTTACAAATGTTTTATTTATATATTGAAGAATATCCATGAATTTTTATATATAAAAATTGTGTAAAATAACGGAGATCTTTGTATAGACAACACGCGTGTCTACGTAGGTTTCGTTAAATTGCTGACATTTCACAACCAAGACAGGTCGTCTGAAACAAAAAAATCAAATTAATTTGTACTTAATAATGATAAACTCGTACGGCAAATCTATTGAATTTATAAAAAGTTACGAATTGTTAAAATTATGCCGTTATAAAAAAAGGTTTATTTTTTCGTACTATTTTCCCAATTAAATTGTTGAGGAAAATTGCATTTTTCAAAAATTTATTACTTTTTTTTTGTTTACCGTGTGAAGAAAATAGTTATAGTTTATATGTCAAAAGCGCAAATCATTGCATTGAACCGTTTTCTCTCTACACTGTCAGCAAAATTGAAAAATCACGTTTCGAGAAAAACGCGTTTAAAGTTTTTAATAAGAATACTTCCATGTTTTTGTACTTACAAAAGGTTTTTTTCTAATCGGCTGAACCATAAAAGGGCGCATTCTCTTCATAAAAATCATTACATTGAACTGACTTGTCCATTGTGCATCCTTATCAGGCCTCCTATACTTTTGCGGCGCGTGAATCTAACCGCTGACCAACTGGGAAAACAATAGTACGAAAACAAACTTTTTTTTTATAACGGCATAATTTTAACAATTCGTAACTTTTTATAAATTCAATAGGTTTATCGTATGAGTTTATCATGATTAAGTACAAATCAAACTTTTATATATGATTGTACATGATCATATATTCCATCGCATCAGCAACTGCTTTGTATTTTAGACCTATGCGGATTCCTATGGTTTTTATAACTTTTAAAATTGCATAATAGCCTTCATTGAATATTCCGCAAGGACGTTGCAATTTCTATAATTTTGAGGCCACAATGAAGGTGTTTTGGCGCTAAATGCCAAATGCATGAATTCAAACTCTCATTTGAATTGTGTGTATATCCTAACATGAAATCATCTATGTATATGTACGCATAAGGGTGGGGGACCCTTTTTAGAATGTCTACCAACACACCAAACCTTCATTCGAAGTATAATAGATAGCAGGTATAAAATGCGCAGGCTTCGAGCGCTTGAAACTTACCTCGAAGCTCCAACTGTAACTTCGACAATTTTCAAGGAATCGCATTGAAATTTTCAGGAAATACTCTTGATAAAATAAAGTTATTATTTCAATAATAAAAAAAATCAATTTTTTTGACTCTCCTAACCAAACGGCCCCCTTCAGTTTGCGATATATGATTTAACATACATTATTATTTTTGTATTTTTTGTATTTTTTTGAAATTTCTTGGAATTTTAAATAATCAATATCACAAACATTGTTGTTGATTATGCATATACAAAGTTAGAAAAGTGTGACCATTCTTGCTGTCTCATCAATCCGACCGTGCAGAAAGCAATTATAAATAGATACTTGTGAACATGTGACCATTTCACTTGCGAGTGCATTCGTCATACTTTTGAGAAAACATACTTAATAGAGTCGAAAGTTTTCCCACTGGTGACCTACTACATACGAACATTGAATTTGATTTGTATAAAGATTAAGTCTGGACACATTCCATGCAGGGTGCATAATTTAACGTGATGTCCATTATCTTGTTACTTCGATTGTTGTGAACATTATTACGCATTATTTGCATCTATCAACGATTACCTTACAAGATACTACAACGACATTCAAAAACATTTACTCTTTTGACATTTAAATAAGGGTATATGAAATAAGAGGGTATATGAAAGGGTATATGAAATAAGTGTTTTATTTTTCGGATATTAATGATACATTTTTTGATCTCTTTAAAATAAATTTATTTGTGTAAAATTTAGTAAAAATTTTCTTCAGCAATGTGATATATGAAAATTAACATATTCGAGAAATATTTTTTGATATTTTAGTCATAAATATTATTTAGTATAAATATTATTTTAATTTAAAAAATTTAAAAAATTTTACAGATTTATAATACCGTGTCAACGGATATTTTCAGAAATGAATGGTATAACACTATTTAATGAATCAAATAATATAATTTATCAAATAACATAATTATTTTACAAATTAATAATTTATATTAATTTGTATATTAATAAATTTTATTATTATTTTACAGATTATAGCATGACAGGAATAGACAATTTAGGATATAATAACATTGAACCTACGGTAAGTTACTAAATAATAATAATTTTATTAAAAGATGACTAAATATTCCAAAATAATCTAATGAATTGAATATAATAGTAATTTATAAAAAAATTATAGTAATTTTTAATACAATAATGTTTTAACAAAAATTATTCATATAAGTTATATAAGATTTTAACATTAATTATAGCGATTATTTTGTATGTGGACATGTAGATGAATATAAGGAAATTTTTACGCAAAGTTCTTGCAATGATTGAAATTGAGATAATTAAATTTCGAACGCACCTGTGTCGTTATAGGAATAATTTGAATGTTTGGAATCTATGTCTTTGGAGGGAAAAGACTGATTTATCTGGATTCTTGCTCCATTGTTTTTGACTCTTAATTTTTCAGAGGTATAAAATCAGCAAAAAAGTTATGCATTTACATCACAAATACATTAAATTTAACAAATTATCATACTATAGTGCATAAATAAATATCTTAAATGCAGTTTATTTTCATATTTTATTGCCGAAATAACATTAATTTCTTGATAAATTTTAAAATGTAGTTGATTATTTCTTTTTATGTACGGAATGATTTACTGAAAGATTCACCTTTATAAGGTGAATTATGCATGGAATCATCATGCATAGAAACGTTCATATATTAATATTGTTATAAATCTGTTTTCATTTAGGTTTTCTACAGATAGAATATTTTCTCTATAAACTATATAAAAGAAATCGATCTAATTTTCTCTTTCTATTATTTTTCTATATCTTTAAATATTTTTTAAAAATATTTAATTACATTAACTCTCTACAATTTTTAAGAATTTTATAATATTTATTATTGACACAAACGTATTTATTGGAAATGTGAGAATTATTTCTTGAAAAATCAATAAAACTTTTAAAATTATTCTTTAATATTATATCAATATTACATTAAAAGCTATATTATGCTCGTTATTCTTGGTCTCACGCTCTTCTTTCTTTAAACTTCATTTTAATTTTATTTTTAATTTTATGGACGATAAGGTAGGAGTTTACAACCATATCCTATCGCATAGTGTCTCGGAAGAATAAACAACTGCCTTAACCCAGCGCGTTTTACTTGCCTCAACGGTGTTTGCGAAAATTTGCATCCGCATACTTTGAAAATTTACATAAGTATATGTAAGGCGAGGCTATTGGTAGGTCGAGATATTGTCACGCTTTTTTCCGGACAGATAATATAATAATATATATCGATGTTTTTTTACGAAACTTGGAGAAAGCTAAATTGTATATTTTAATATCTTTTATATCTTTTTATGCTTTTATAAAGATACTTTGTATCACGGGAAAATTTAGCGTTTGTTTCTCGTATACCTTCGTTTACTGTGTGTGAACATCCGCCATAATAGTTTAATTTTTCTCTGCTAAGTCATTGAGCGCAGTGTGTTTTTGCAGAGAAATTCTGCAAAACTCTGTTTAATCTGCGTTCGTATATGTGCGTCGATATTATTTCCGCAACTGTTTTTTCTGTTTGATTGACTTTGGAATAGTTACTTTTTGCGATTCCGGTTTTTGCAGTTGACGCCTCCGGACTTTTTCGATTGAATAGTTAATTTCGGAAATAAATACTTGTAAAACGAGGTGGAGAGTCACGATACATATGTTTATTTGTATTTCTTAACTGTGTCTTTGCGTTATATAAAATACACGTGCAACAATTACAAATAGTAGTTGAAATGTAGCAGAATGTATTATTTTGTGTCACTTTTTCCCGTTAGAAAGTTTGATAAGACTCTTGAATAGGGTAGGCTGTAGTGAATGTCTGGTTTCGCTTTTCATTCCTATTGTAATGCCTTATTTTTTGTAACATTGCTCGCATGAAACGGTTTTGAGCTGACTCAAAGCCCGGAAAAGTGAGACACTGCGTTGCAATTATGAGAAGTAGTGCTGCTTATCATGACGGAGATGTCGAGGAAAAAAATACTGGAGAAGTGAGACATAAAACGGAAATCATGACGTACTTTGACATTGTCTCAATTAATGGATCGTGCTCGAAGCTTAAAAAATTGTAAAAAGGAAGAGACTGTGGTGAAAATTGTGGAGGGAGAATAGAGGGGAGAGGGAGAAGGGGAAGAGAGGAAGAGAAGGAGAGAGAGAAAGAGAAAGACAGACTCGCGTTATTGACTCATAATCATAAATGATTAATTAATTTATATACATATTCAGCATATTACATAATATGCTGAAATAATAATCTTGTTTACGTAAGCCTTCTAACAATTTTTACAGAATAGCAAATGTATATATAATAAAAGGATGTTTATTTAACAAAATTGCATTCATGTTTACTATGCAATACTGCAAACATTATAATCTATTATAACAAATTAGCATGTAAAAAAATATAATTATTATATAATAAAATATAATATTCTCGTTGTACATTATGTTAAACTTGTTATTGTCACATGTGCATATTATATAAGTATTATCTATGTGTGTGTACAAAGTTCGAGAGTATGGTCTATATATTTTTATAAAAGAATGACAAGGCTGAAGAAAACACAAGAGTAATCTTTCATTATTGTCATTTATTTATAATGAGTTAAGTCCTAAAATTAATATCTCGTAAATAGTCATCTCTATATTTAACAATTTCTTGCGAATTTTTATAAGAATTTTTTATTCGGTAAATTTTGATTTTGCAATATCGCGAACATTATTTGATTATTGAATTTATTGCTGTATGTTTTAGTTATTTTTTGTTGAAGAATAATGTTCGAATGAATAGAATTTGTTGAAGAATAATTTTGAATTAATTTTTTATCTCTTTATTTTAAACACTTTTTCCTTGAGAACAGTCTCATTCACGGCAGAAACCAACAAATTTTAACTTATTTGACTCGTCTAACCAATTTTATCAACAAATCACAACGTTTCGACCGCTGATTTAGGTCCTAATCAAGTATAGAATTTTACATATAAGTATGCGGATGGAAAACGCACATTAACATCTATCTTATTGACATTGTGCCCAAGCTACTTTAATCTAGAAGTTGTTGAAATTCACAAATATCAGTAACAGATAGGAACATGTGTAATTAATTAATTTATAAACTCACATATTTTTTGTGCGTCATAAAGAAAGACTCCGTCAGTATTAATTAGTAGAAACAGCGGTGTTACATACATGTGTAGAATACACGTTACCTTCTAAAGACATTTCGCACGTAACAGTTAAATACACAATCAAAGAGACAATGACCAAAACTAAAATTGTTGACCGTTCGTAAACAGTCCTAAAAAATCTGTGTGTCATAATCTCATCCCATACATAATATCTTTTTCTGTACATAATTTAAAATTAAAATTTCAAGAAAGAACAGGCTACACACACAATCGCTGTGTCACATTGTCTTCTAATTATTCGTAATCGCACGAGAAAGAAATATTTGTTTCTTGTTTGTTAGCAATATTGTACGTCAAGAGAAAAAGGATAAGAATGGGAAAGAAAACAAACGTAAATTATCATTAATCTAAATTATCATTTGTACAAACTGCTTGTCGGCTGAGTGTCGTTTAATTTGTATCAACAAACTGTTTGGCATATTCACTTTGCATACGCCTGTAAATCGAGTTACTCTTGAATATAGTTGTTAGGATTACATCGGTCATGGGCTGGAGTGTTTGCTGTTGCGAAAGTTGCCCATTGATTAGAGGAATGGACTTTCTGCTAACTTTCCATTTCGTCGTCGTTTCAAGAATGCAGCTATATGATTGTATTAGTTACGATATAATTACAGATTTATTTTTTAAAAAATTTTTACACTTTGCGAGTACCCAGATATTACACCAGATATTACGTGAGTACAATAATCAATAGGAAATATGTAAAATCTATTCGGTAGCTTGTCTGCGCTATATCCGCGTTTTCAGCCAAAACGTAGTTTTCCAACCGAAAGCAAAAACAGAGGAAATCTAAATGGTAAGTGGCGCATTTTATGTCGCGCTTACCACGAAACAGCCTACCGGCTCTTTCGCCGTTGGAAAACCCTCGCAGGCAAGAAAACGTGTGTCGGCATAAAGGAATATCGAACGTGACGGTGGACGCGCACAAAGCTCTTTGGAGACACTCGTTTTCATTTTGCACGAGGAAAAACTGAGCGGCAAAAAGGGGACGCCACAAAAATGTATTTCATTACATATGTACGTGGCTGCAGAAATCGTCCGGTTTGTTTCGCACCGTGGTCGATGGACAGCTGTCGCGCGAGGCAGGAAATATTTTACACCGTGTACAAAGGACTTTTATCCGATCAATAAGGAAATCGACTACGAATCGCAACTGATGTCAGTCACTTACCGAGCGATACGAGGAATGTGCGGACCAATCATTCGTGGATTTTCCAGTCGGCGTAGGTTTTGTGCCGTGACTCGCATTCGTATGAGAGGATTAAAAGGATTAAAAGAGATCGCGATGCGCGTATCAAGAGGCACAGACACATCGAGCGACTTCCGCGCGTCCGAAAGCAACGAAGAGAAACAAAACATGTGACTTTCACACGCATAAGATAACATCTTAGAATTTAACATCGGAATCTAAGAGGTTGGTTGTGAATATCTCTTTAATTTGCCTCTGTTGCCACAAATAGCGTCTTTTGGACAAATTATAAAATTATTAAAAGCTCCCTTTTGCGATCTCTATCTCGTGTAGGTAGTCCGTCAACGGGTCATCCACGCTCGACAAGTCGTTGTTTGTCATAGGCGTCACGATCCTGCCCCGGATGGAAAATTGCACGCAAATTTATATTTGTCATAAATTCCTCCTTTCGGTAAGAATTATACGTTTGTTCTTGAATAATATGTAGAAATCGAGACATCGGTTCTTCGATCAGGGATCCTTGCAACACCTGAGGCACGAGAAGTGAACCCGGATCGTTTAGCATAAATTTCGTAAGAAAATTCGACGCCTATGGGGTGAAACGATCGTCGTAAGAGACGACGTCCGCTCGCTCGTCTTCCCGACCCATACACGGCAGTCGTACACTCTCTCGCAAGCGGAAGCCATGAATCTTTATTAAATCCACGAAATTTATGTCGAAGCGGTCGCGTGGATTGTGAAATGTGCGCCGCGATGGTCCCCGAAAGAGTATTTATTTTCCCTCTCGTTCCCTCCCCATCCCCTCGTGCAACATGCGTGATCTCGGTTTGCTCTGCTCGGTCGTTTACATTGTGTAGTAAAATATGCCACTGCACGTATGTATACCTACACACGTATTATGCATAATGTGGCTCTTTTCTTCTTCTTTTTTTTTTAATAATTTTCAGTGACGCACGTCCGTTTTCGCCGAGCGAATAATCACTGTCCGCGAGTCGGACGGACGTGATATTTAATTTGATACGGTAAATAGCTGCCACCGCGAGGGCGAGTACCTTCCATCCCTGCTCGCATAATTTCTGATTTAAAATGACGTCAACACGATTCCGCTCTGTTCTGTTGTTTCCATTTTTTTTTTTTACTATTTTCGCCGCACCGATCGCAGAATAATTCAGTTTTATTGTGAAATACGCGAGGATGTTTCTCTTGCTCAACGAGCTCTGTATCTTGTGCTAGCCTCTTTAAGAGGCGATATTATCATAGTGATTTATTTCGATCTTCTCGCCTCTCTGCGCACCGGCGTTATTGCTACCATAAATTCAGGCGCGTCCGCGATGTTTGATATATCCGACCTGACCTACGCTTGTCTCTCAGTCGTCTGCCTCTCCCGTGCACTTTAGAAATTTTGGCAAAAATATTGTAACTCTCCCAATCGCCATCTCGTTCACCCCCTTCCACTTCTTTCTCGCAGATTTATGAATAGTACTGTTCAAAAATTCATATAAATTTACGTGTACTTGTTTCATCTGTAATAATAACACTCGGGTCAAAAAGTCCCGGGACTAACCCATAGAAGGCGCTACAAATACCGAATGCGTTTTTGTGTTAGATAGTACTAACCTTCAAAAAGAATGCATTGAAATTTCATGACATTTCGTTTAGTAGTTTTCGAGATATCGAAGTTGAAGTGACGCTACTTTTGTTATTTTGTAAATAATGAATCAAAACGAGTTTCGAGTTTTAATAAAGCACTGTTATTTAATGGGTAAAAATACCGTCCAAGCTCAGCAATGGCTTGAAAAGTGTTACGGGGAAAATTCTCCGGCGAAAACAACCATTTGCCGATGGTATTCTGATTTAAAACGCGGTCGTACGACCACCGAAGACTTGGAACGCTCGGGACGTCCAAGAGAGGCGACTACACAAGAAAACATAAAAAAAATCCTGAAAATTGTTATGGACGATCGTAGAGTAAATTGCAGGAGATAGCTGACGTCCTAAAATTATCAAAAGGCAGCGTGTTCAATATTTTGCACGAAAATTTGGGCATGAAAAAATTTTTTTCAAAGTGGGTGCCGCGTTTGCTCACTATGGAACAAAAGCAGCAACGTGTTGATGAATCCAAGCGCTGTTTGGAGCTTTTTAAGAGTAATAAAAAAGATTTTTTGCGTCGGTATTCGCCAGATCTGGCCCCCAGCGATTATTATCTGTTCGCAAATCTCAAAAAGATGCTCCAGGGAAAGAAATTTATGTCCGACGATGAAGTAATTGCTGAAACTGAAGCCTATTTTGAGGAAAAAGATACATCTTTCTATAAGAAAGGTATAGAAATGTTAGAAAAACGCTGGAAAAATTGTATTGCTCTAGAAGGAGAGTATGTAGAGGAATAAAGTCGAATTTTGCAAAAAAATATTTTTTTAATTAGTTAGTCCCGGGACTTTTTGACCCGAGTGTTATCTGAAAGAAATTTTTGTCAGATCTGAAAATTCTCTTCGTCTTGTTCTACGTTGATCGTTTTTACCATATTCTAATAGCCGAATAAAGCGAACGCTGTGGAAGTTTGTATTAAAAAGAATATGATTGGCAAATAATCAGCAAGCTTTAAATTTTTAACATTTCATATATATTTTGTGAGATTCATACTTGTCTTTGAAAAATGTGTGCTAGTAAATCTTGAGTGCAAAATTCTCTCAGTCAAGTGAATAGTTATCGATTTTGTAAATCTTGTGAATTATTCATCCTGAATTTACTGATTTATAATCTATGTCTACAATTTTGACAAACAGTTTTAATTACTTATATATATTTAATAATAAAAACGTAACACTCACATATGCGGTCTAAATCTCAACTGATAAAGATGTAGATAATAGCATTAGCTTTATCTATTCTTGCGACAAATATATCATTAATAATAATAATAATAACTCCACATTCTAAAAGAAGCGTTTTCTCTAAAGTTTAGTGATAACGAGTGTTCATTAATTAGTGGTTTAAACATCGCGAGCGAACGCGGTTAAGGATGTCGAGCCTCATGAATACATATGTCAAGCGCTTATTAGTCAGCTTGAGCTTCGCCCAAGGAACTTCACGTTATTACGCGAAGCGCATAAATTCTCTGCGAAAGCCAATAAACTTGATCACATTTAAATGACTGATGGAATCGGGTAGCTCGTACGTCTTGATGGCGAAGCAACAGCTTGGTAGGGATGGTTATAGCGGATTGGAGAAGAGTAGGAAGAAAAGAGAGTGTATAGTATAAGTCGAAGGTAACGATAGGAGAGAAAGAGAGAGAAAGAAGAAGGGAAGGACAGGAGAGAGGGAGAAAGGGAGAAAGGAAGGGAGAGAGAGGGGAGACGAAGGGAGACAAGGTATGTCTGTGATAAAAGCACGGGTGATGGTTTGATAGTGAGGGAGTGAGAGAGAGGGGGGGGGGGAGAGGGGAGTTGTCTATACCGCGTTTAAACTCAACGGGGAAAACTGTGAGAGCAGAAGCGCGAGCGCGAGCTTGAAGCGTGGGTGCGGACTTCAGTCGCGTGCGACGCGCGCTCTCAGCCGTTACGTGTTCCTTAGCTCCGATTTAATGCGGTTGAGAATGAATGCGAAAGGCGCGTGTGTGGAACAAGACAGCTGTTTGCGGATTATTAGAATTTTTACGATGAAAGTGTGACAGAACGTCTTCGTTCTGCAACAAATTCTCTTGCGGCACGAAAATTCGTTCGGTGTGCACTAACTCCGCATGTGAATCGAGAAATAAACCGCGTATTACAACAATAAAATGCGACGTAAATGATAGATTTGTAGTTTCAACAATAAATTGGGAACGATATGCTATTTGTGCGATTATGTGAAATTAACAAGTTTAATGAGATAAAGTATGAGTTCCGTGATATTTTTTGAAATAATTGTACATTTTGTTATCGACGCATCACTGTCAGTTAAAAAAAATTGTAATTTGAGCTTTGCACAGACAGAAATTATTAAGAGAGAGAGAGAGAGAGAGAAAGTGAAAGCGTAGACAATAATATTCGTCGTTAATCAAAAGAAGGACAAACAAACTCTTTAGTTTTGAAAAGTTAAAGGCGGTGCGGTGAACTAATCGCGTTTGATCTCTATCACTTGATAAAGTTATCCTATCCAAAGTTGCGTTTCTCTCTCGCGCGTCGACATCTCAAAAAAATTCACGAAAGTCATGATCTCTGACTGATTGAGTGGAAGTAATCTCTGTCTAATGAGATGAGCCGTTGATGTTTCAGTGAAACACTTCAATATTAAATGTTTGCTTGAGTTTTGCAATCGACTGTGTGGCCGAAAGATTTAAGAAATAAAAGAATGATTAATGGAAGCTAAGCGAAATAAATAGATTCTTGTCTAGCTTTGTGGAAATTATTGACATATACAATTATGAGGGACAAGTTCACATTCAGCGTGAGTATTGCTTGCATGGTGTTGCAATCGATTTTTGTGTTTTTTTTTTTAATGCGTTTCTACCGCAATTTGCTAGAAGAGTTGAAAAAAGAAAGAATGGAAAAACGTCTGGTTGATATTTGGTTTGTAACTATCAACAATATGGGACAAAATGCTTGTAGATGTCTATCACTGGAGACCGTAGGTCACAGAGATTGTAACATATTCTGTCTTCTATTTATTGTTAGAGCCAATCATGTCGTTTTGTGCACGTCGCGTGAGTTCACTGATTTTATTCTTATCGTTCTATTTGCTATTTATATTGCATCGCGTATTTTACGATATTAAAGCAAGAAGAACGTTGGCATACATTGGAAATAAATTGCAATATGCAATATGTATTATTTGTATCTCAAATGATAGAGATAAATCCTTGCTGATGTAATTTACAGTCGGGAGTGCCGGACATGCACGAGACCCTGTCCAGCTTCCCGGAACAGTTTGGGGATGGCCCGAGAAAACCGGAAATAAAGCCGGAGATTCCGAAGGAGACGGACAGAACCGCGGACAATCTAAAATGCGGTTGGTTTTGGTTCAGGCCAATTTACTTGCAGAAATTTCGTACTGCGAAATGGGCGCTTTTCTGGTTGTGTTGGGCTGGGGCAATGCAAGGTATGTATCTTGATGATTTTTTGTACGGAGATTCGCCCGGCGAATCTCGCCGTGAAAATTTATCGAGTCTATTAGCGCTGTCTAAAAACGAAATTTTTAATAACGATACTGTAAAAGTGCTAATTGGTTAATGTATTAGGTTAGTGTGTAAAAAATTAGTTGTTTTTTATTAAGTTTATTAAATAAAAAATCTAAAATACTTTCAAAAATTATTATTTAAAAAATTTTTAAATAAATAAAAATATTTTTAATTGGAAAATAGTGTATTGAAACCAGTGCTAGTAGTGACGACAATCTTGTTGCCTTGATTTTGCTGTAATTTTATTTTTAAATTTTATTTGATATGAGATTTGATATAAAACTCAATAGATGTTAGATATGACGAAAAATTTTTTGCGTCAATCTAATATTTCTCAGTTTTTCCTTTGTCATTAGTATTGGTACATGAAACGTTTTTTCCCCTTCTTTCGATCATCCGAGATTAGACGAGAGTGTCAGGGATGTGAGTATTTTCAGACTGACTTTTTCATCGCTTTGCAAGTTGTTATAAAAAAAAGATCGAACAAGTCGCATCTTTGCAGACATAATTGCTTGGTAATGTTTGATATAACACAATGTTATCGCATGTTAATAGCTATATTTTCGCAACTTCTATGTGAAAATAAGTGCCGTGGGGTGATGATTGATGATAACGAGAAAATTGTCCAACCAGTGTCTATAATTTGCATTTACAAGAATAGCGGAAGAAGGAATAATACATATATATCGATATGTGCGAAGGAAAAGAAAAACTTAAAAAAACCTATTACTTGCAAAAACATGTAAATTTGCCAATATAAGACATTATTTTTAGTAAAAACCTTTAACAAAATGAGTGCTCTCGCCTCTTCTTCTCTCTCGTCAGATACTAGATGCATCCTAAGGGAGTCATTTACTCGGTGTTTCTAATGTAAGAGAAGTTAGGAAAGACTAAAGCTTATGTACGTTATAATATCATATTATAATGTTGTTGAAAAATTGTTGTAATAACTTGCAATTGAAATTTGTCGGCGATCGAAGAAATTATAAAAATTTAATGTAAAATCTTTAATTTTTTAAGTAAACTATATATCGAGCAACAAATCGATACACATATATTCACACGCACACTTCTTCATATCTTTGTTGTTCCAGGAATGGTTGTGAATGGTTTTGTAAATGTTGTCATAACAACGATAGAAAGGAGATTCGGACTGAAATCATCAGAGACCGGTTTGATAGCAGGTGGATATGATATAGCTAGCTTCCTTCTTCTTGCACCAGTAAGCTATCTTGGTGGCCGCGCGAAAGCATCAAAACCAAGGTACGCATGTGTATGGGCGTCGCACTATTATCTTACGCATTAATATTAATATTGATATCGTTTCTACACGACGACTCTCATAAATATTAATTCTAACGTCAGTTCGTCTGACACCTCCTGTCGACGGACGTTAATCCCCATCTCGTTTCTTTGCTATGGCATCGCCTCGAAACCCTCGCCGGCATAATCGACAATCGATAGTCCTTCCGGAGATCTTGAACTTCGTCGGGTAGAGACATCGGGTCTCGATGATGATCATTTTTCTAAAATTATTTTACTCGATTTAAAAAAAAAATAATGAGTTAGCAAACAACACACGTCAAACAACACACATTCAACGATAATTTATCTAACTTTTGTTCGATTTTATTTTAAAAATTGATCTATAAAATGTTCCATTTTAACTTTTACATAAAAATATCTCGAAAATGACGGGGCTTGCAAAAAATATGTAGAGATAAAACGTTTTGGGTTTCAAACAAATAATCTAAAGCGCTAATAAGTTTTTCGACTCGGAGTCATTTTGGGCCCAATCCAGGTCTAGGTTAAATTTTTAAAAATCCTCCTTTTTTATTGCAGATTTTGGTTCTTTATCAAAAAATAAGATAAGTTTTTATTCTGAAAAAAGAGGAAATGAAAAAGAGAGTTCTCATTTTTAAAAATTGTCCTGAGTCTGATTAGTCTTCGGTTTTGAACGACGTTTTGGAATAAGAGAGATTAGCGAAAAAAATGCAAAGAAAAGTGTCTTATTTTTTTAATGTAAAACTAAAATCTGTAAATAAAAAAAGGGTTTTCACTTAAAAAATTCGATCTAGATCTGATAGAGCCTAAAATAAGCCTTGTGTTCAATATAAGCCTAAAAGTATTATGAGATCATATTTCGGAGCCTCGTGGCTTGTTTCGAGGAGCGCACATGCGTCGAGTTAGCATTAGATGAAGTACGTTGTTGTCAAGTCTATCTAACCACGGCGTGTACGCGCTCTCCGCTCCGGGACTCTGCCCCGCTCCGCGCGCTAAGGACATTCCTTTCGCCGAATTCCTTTCCGCGGCCCGTTGCTGTGCCAGTGCGTGCCAAGACTGGAGCAAGAACAGTTTTACACACTGCCCTTTATACGAATATCAATTCGCGACTATATTTTTGTTTCCGCGATACGGGCGGGTAAAGTCTGATACGAGTCCGTCAGGTTCCTCGTGTTCACCAGAAGCTGTACTAGCGGCCCAATAAATCATCTCAAGATACACCGAAGACATTGTGTCGCCATTCCTTCATTCACCCGGCAATCCTAAAAATCGTGCGACGCGGCGAGGCACCTGCCTCTGAAGGAGTTTTCCTAATCTGCCGTACCGCACATTGTTGGTCCTTCGAGCCGGATAATCGCCGTTGTGAGTGAAAAGACGCTATCAATTCGGTGTGAATTCTTTCGGTCGAACTATTTCGCAGCTAGCGAAGTTGCACGTGATCACCGCGTGTGCGTGTGGACTATACGCACATAGACATAACGGGCGCACGCTCACTCGCACGCGGCACACGGTTGTACACCCGATAGCGCCGAAGTATCGAGATATCAGGACAGTGTGACACGTTCCAGTGCACTCAGCATGTCAGAGGCCAAAGAATTGATGGACCACCAGATGGCTACATTCGAAGCCATCCGTCGCGTGATCCCAAATTATAGAAAACTCTCCAAACCAAATGTGACGTTGGCGAAAACCCGAGGACGGAAGGAGAAACTCGAGGAGCTGTGGAACGAGTGCCGCCGAAATCACGTCGTGCTGCAGCGGCTCGCCATCCCTGAGGATCCCGTCACCAAGCCTTATTTCAAGGACGATCTCTTTCTCGCCGCCGAAGATTCATACCTGGAAGCGGCGGACTTTTTGAATGATTCTCTCGCCAAGTTCTCGTCGGGTAACGTCACACTCTCTCATCAAGGTGATAAGTCTCTTGCTTCCGATTACGTCCATGGATCATCGCAGCTGCCGCGCCTCTCACTGCCTAAATTCTCCGGCGAGTTCAGCCAGTGGGGAAAATTCCGCGGACTTTTCGAATCGTTGGTGGATTCTAACGGGTCGTTAACAAACACGCAAAAACTTCATTATCTCAAAACTAATGTAACGGGTGACGCGGCCTTGTTAATCGATAATATAAGTATGTCCGATGAAAACTACACGTCCGCCTGGAAAGTTTTAGTCGATGAATATGAGGATCAATCCGCGCTTGTTGATTCTCACATCCATAAATTTGTTAGCTTGCCAATAATGAAAACGGAGACTGCGACGGAACTCAAACGTTTGCGTGATACTATGACTTCTTCGCTGATCGCTTTAAAAAATCTCGGTCGACCCGTCGATAAGTGGGACGATTTGCTTGTTTATATTCTTTCTCAAAAATTCAGCAAGCGTACCCGCGACGAATGGAATCTGCACCGCGGTAATACTTCAACTTGTCCTTCGTATGATGAAATTCATAAATTTATGACTCTTCGTATCCGCGGATTGACAGATCGCATTTCGAGCGAGTTCGCGTCGAGCAAAGCAAAACCAGATTCTACAAAACTTCGATCCTCCGTTAATAATGCGTCGATAGTAAAATGTGCCGACTGTGCGGGCAATCATTTATTGGCAAGATGCGAACGCTTTCGATCAAAGAATCTCGACCAGCGTGCCGCTCTCGTTAAACAACATAGATATTGTTTTAATTGTTTACGTCCTGGTCATCTAACGATTAATTGTAAGAACAGAGGTCGATGTTTTCATTGCAAGCGTACTCATCACTCCTTGTTACATCGCGACACCGTTTTGGCGAATATGACGCGTGATGTTGCCTATGATAACTCTGCCAATGGGGAAATGACTCCGGTAACCGCGTCCGGAGATGCAGGACTGACCGCCTCAGTTCAAAACGTGGTTCCTGCGGCGAGCAATCCGCCCAATGTTTTGCTCGCTACTTCGTGGATTACGCTTCGAACCAACGAAGGTAGAGCCTTTAAATTCCGTGCTCTATTAGATCAGGGCTCGTCCTGTAGCTTTATATCGGAATCCGCTTGTCAGCTAATGCGAACGAAGAAATACCGTGCCGGACTGCAGGTTAATTGCTTTGGTGAGCAGTATGGGGGTGTCGCAAAATTCCGTGTATCACTGAAGCTCGAGCCTTGCAATAAACCTGAGCCTTCGTTCCCGTTGTCCGCTTACGTATACCAACGCATCACCTCGTACGCCGGTTCTAGACGACAGACCGCGGATTCGTGGACACACTTGCGCGATCTGCGACTTGCCGATCCTGAGCCCACCAGTGATCAACCTATTCACGTTTTAATCGGTGCCGATTTATACGGCTCAATACTATTAAACGGCCTCCGTCAGGGGCCACCTGGATCACCTACCGCTCAACTGACCGTGTTCGGGTGGGTGTTGTCCGGCCCAATGGGGTCACTACCTTCCGATCCAGTAACCGTTTCTACAGTAAACTGTGTACCACTCTCCGATCTCGATAATACTATGCGAAAATTCTGGGAGGTCGAAGAATTGCCTGCCAAGCACATTCTTACGAAGGAAGATGAGCGGTGCGAGCGGCTTTTTCTCAATACGCACTCTCGATCGCCTCAAGGTCGATATATTGTGAAGCTTCCCTTTAAGTCGGACCCTCCGATCGACATCGGAGCTTCTTACAACATCGCTCTTCGTTTTTATTCAAAATTAGAGCAGCGATTGCAGCGACAACCTGAAATTGCTTCTCAATACCATGCCTTTTTATCCGAATACCTCTCCATGGGTCACATGGAGCAAGTTGCCGAGAATTCGATATCGTCTTATTTACCAGTATATATTCCGCACCATCCGGTGCTGAAAGAGACTAGTAGTACTACGAGACTCCGCGTAGTATTCAACGCTTCGGCTAAATCTGCCAACGGAAAATCTTTGAACGATTATCTCATACCCGGACAAAAGTTGCAACGCGATTTAACTTCAATAATCCTGCGATGGCGTCACCATTGTTTCGTGTTTACAGCCGACATCGCCAAGATGTTTCGGCAAATTTTGGTACATCCATCGGACTGCCAAAGAATATTGTGGCGTCCGCATCCGGACGAACCGGTCCGTGCCTTCCGTTTGATGACCGTCACGTACGGACTGGCGTCCGCGCCTTATCTCGCCATTCGCGTTCTTGACCAGTTGGCTCTCGACGAGGGTGCAGCTTACCCGGCAGCTTTGCCCGTTCTTCAAGACTCTGTCTACGTCGATGACGTATTGTTTGGCGCTGACGACATTCCTAGTCTCCGCGAGACGCGTCGCCAGCTGATCGAATTATTAAACCGCGGAGGGTTCCATCTTCGCAAGTGGGCCGCCAACTCGGCCGAACTGTTAAATGGTATCCCTGCTGATGAATGCGAACTCAAGCCTGACAAACCTTTCGCACAGGACGAATCAATGCGCGTCCTTGGCGTTACCTGGTTACCCGCGGAGGATTCATTTTGTTTCCGCGTAGATTCCCGAGTGCCCACACGAGGCACCAAACGATCCATTCTTTCCTTCATTTCAAGAATATTTGACCCTCTCGGTTGGGCATCTCCTGTTATTATTTGACCCTCTCGGTTGTCGCCAAAATTCTTATTCAAGAATTGTGGCTACTTAGGAAGGACTGGGACGAGGATATTCCTCACGAATTATCCCTGAGGTGGGACAGTTTTAATCGCGACTTGAGCCGATTGGAAGAAGTTAAAATCCCTCGGTGGACTGGTCAACATAAAGCAAACCTCGGAGTAGAATTACATGGCTTCTCGGATGCATCCAGTCGAGCGTTTGCCGCAGTAGTATACTTAAGAGTTTTACATTCATTTTCAGAAATTCAGGTTACGCTTCTCGTCGCGAAAACCAAAGTTGCACCTGTTAAGACAGTTAGTATTCCGCGTCTCGAATTAAATGCTGTAGTGCTACTAACACGTTTACTCGAGTGGGTCCAGGCTTCGCTTAACCTTCAATCATTGCCGATCTACGGGTGGACAGACTCGACGGTTGTTCTTTCTTGGCTGAAACAACATCCGTCGACCTGGAACACATACGTCGCGAATCGCGTGTCCGATGTCCGGACTCGTCTACCTGGCGTCAGATGGAGTCACGTGAAATCAAGCGAAAATCCGGCCGACTGTGCCTCGCGCGGGATCCTAGCATCCGAGCTCCATTCGCGTCCGCTATGGTGGTCGGGACCGGACTGGCTTTCGCGCCCTGCGACATCTTGGCCTGACAGTGATTCTGCCTATGCATTGTACGATCAAACTTCCCCTCGTGAAATTATACTTTCTGAAATGCGCAAACCTGTAGTCCATCACCTTGCGACTCAACCCGAGTGGGATATACCATACCGATATTCCAGCTGGAATAAATTATTGCGTATTACCGCATACCTGAAACGTTTTATTAATAATTTACGTTTAAAATTGACGAAGCAGCCGCTAGTTACAACGTCACTCGCCGTCAGTGAGCTGACCATAGCGAGACTATTCTGGCTCGTTTTCGTGCAGGAATCTCAATTCCCAACTGAGAAAAAATTGTTGAGAGCCGGCTCTCCTGTATCAAATTCTAGTCCGTTGAAGTCACTACACCCTTTCTTAGGCCAAGACGCATTAATCCGTCTTGGCGGGCGGCTCGAACATTCCGCACTATGTTATAATGAGAGACACCCGATTATCTTACCCAAGCACCGCATTACTGAGCTCTTGATCGACGAGGCTCACAGACGCTCACTTCATGGTGGAATACAATTGACTCTTCGTGTTCTTCGCCAAGAATTCTGGATCATCTCGGCTCGCTCTCTAGTTCGATCGCACATTCATCGCTGTGTGACCTGTGTGCGTCAGCAGGCGCGTACCGCGTCTCAGCTCATGGGACCTCTCCCCTGCTATCGCGTACAAGCTGCTCCACCGTTCGCTCATACCGGCCTGGATTATGCTGGCCCTATGTCTGTCACTCCGGCGGTGGGACGGGGTCTCAAATCTCGCAAATATTATATCGCCGTATTTATCTGTCTCGTGACCAAGGCCATCCATCTCGAGTACGTCGAGGATTACTCGACCTCCGGGTTTCTTGCCGCATTTCAGAGATTCGTCAGTAGACGAGGGTTGCCGACAAATCTGTATTCGGACAACGGTACGAATTTTCGGGGAGCTGACCGCGAGTTGCAACGGGCATTTTCAGCACTACAGAAGGACCCCACGTGCAGGGAGTCCATGGTCAATGACGGAGTCCAGTGGCACTTTATTCCCCCCTCCGCCCCTCATTTTGGTGGGCTGTGGGAGGCCGGAGTAAAAAGTGTAAAAGGCCACATGAAGCGCATTGTCGGAGCACATCCGCTCTCTCAGATCGAGTTTGCGACACTCCTTTGCCGCATAGAGGCATGTGTAAACTCGCGTCCAATCTCCGCGCTAACAGATGACCCGGGTGATCTATCCGCGCTTACCCCGGGTCATTTTCTTATTGGCAGACCATTAATAAGCGTTCCCGAGGAATCAACTCTAGATATAAATTCAAATCGATTAAGCCGATGGCGACTTGTCACTCAAATGACGGAGCAGATCTGGCGTGCATGGTCCGCGGACTATCTCCATACGTTGCATC
>CABEGB010001128.1:164701-218119 GCA_901521435.1 Crematogaster levior
TTCTTTTCTTGAGTAGGTATAAATTACAAACGTAATTTCTGTATTAGTCTATACCTTACAGGACCTCTGATGAGCAATCTCTAGAATAGTTTCTTCAATTAAGGTACTGTTCCTTCTTCTTCTTCCCGTTTCAGATTTACGTTTAAAGCTTCAAATTTTTGATCATATCTTGAGATTAAAAGCTTATGTAGACACTTAAAATATTTAAAGAGGCTTTTTATTTTCTTTTAATATAATAAATATTATAAATTATTTAATATTATAATTTAATATGATAAAAATTTTTGATATCAGAGTTATATGTAGAATTGTATTCATTGTATTCCTTCAATATAGTAGCAACAATAATGGTATTATCTTGATTATATAAAATTTATTTAATTATTAATACTTAATTATTTAATATTTAATTAATTGATTAATTATAATTTATGTGATTAACTATTTTTGTAGATATTCGTTTAAAATTTTCTTCAAAAATTGAGGAGTTTTTCTTTTGACTCTCTTAAGAGTAGGAGATGTGTCATGTGCATGGTGACTTGGTTATTTTCCTCTTCAATAAACGAGACGAAAAGTTTGAAAATCATTTCAATTCTATGTATTTAAGAATTTTCTGGAGAAGTTTCGTAACGTTTCTCTGTTTGGAATTGTTAAAAGGAGAATTTCAAAGAAAGACAAATTTTTCTTCTGGTTTTGGAATCAAATAATAATTTGGCCAACTCTTTCTCAAAGGATTTTGGAGCCAATTTAATATTTCAGAAAGCGTTTAGAAACTTTTCGAAAGACTCACAGAATCCATTTCAGGAAAGTCTTGGAACGAATGTCTAAATTAGGATTTTATTTATTTATATAAAAATATAAAACAACTTCAGGTATAAGAAATTAAAAATCCTTTGGATGTGATTGCGTATTTTAATAAAGTCTCGAAAGAATACTATTGAATCCGTTTAGATTTGGGCTGGCTCCTCCTTAAGCCATCTTTAAAAATTATAAACAGGAAGAAAGAAAATTTCAAGTCACATGTTTTTGGGAATTCAAGTGACTTATGGAATAACCAATCAACAAGCCACACAAATGTCGTGAATTGGTAAAACCATAAACTGTAAAAATTATCATTTCATAAAAATGGGAAATAATTCTAAAGTAATAGAAGAATGAGTTTTAACTCACCAAAAACAAGTGAACAATCAAATTTTAATTAATACACATCCCATTAATATAAGATACATTATAAATTCAAATATAAGTATAATTATCATCCTATCCTTGACAAGTTCAGAGTGAAACAGAAAAGACATTAGAGAGAACAACCAACTAAAAAGTATAATGGTTGAAATATTAAAAACCATAAATCCTGTATTCCCACTTAAACAAGGTGGCTCCAAAGGTATATAATAAATGTATCTTAGAGAATTTTAAATAGATTTTAAATACAAATTTTGTTTATATACATTCTGTAGATTTCTTAATACAACAACAGAAAAATTCAACAAATTATGTCAAAATACAAAAATATAAAAGTAGAAAGTAAGAATAAAATAATAAAATAAAAATAAAATAAATAAATAATAAATAAATAAATAAATGAATAAAAATAAATAAATAATAAAAATAAAGTGAAATAAGCAGGAATAAATATGATATAAAATTAAATGTTATGAGTAAAGTTTACAATTTTTATAAATGGAGAAAGCTATAATGTAAAAATTAAGTGCCTGTCTGTAGATTGTACTTTTGTAAACTGTATAAGCCATTACCGTAATTAACCATAGCCATTTCCGTTTGGATAAAAATTACTCCTTATCTAAAATTTCAACATGTCCAGTCAAATTCATGTTACAGCAACATAAGTTCTGTGATTTCAGTAATTGTTCGTGTCAACGCGAATAACTTCTTATCCACACTGTGGTTTGTATCACAATATTTTTAATTTTGTCTAACCAGATAATGCATCGAGTGTATGAATGTTTGACGTGTTGAAATCACGCACTTCACGACACGCCTGGGTGCAACACTGAGTCGGAATTGGGTTTCACAATCGAGTTGTGTATTGTGTCGACGACAACGCTTAAGGGACACGCACGTATGCCTGGTCGTCTTCGTTTTCAGTTCACTTCGCGACAACGCCTAGGAGTGCTTTGTCATCCTGAGTCAGGTCTCACTCACGACAACGATATGCGTCGACGACAACGCTTAGAAGTGCGTATATCTTCCACCAGATAAAATCTCTGCTCGCTTACCTTAAAAACTTTCATGTAAAAATTTCACAACTATTAGACTGAGTAATTTGGGGACCTACTATTATGTGGCAAATTTATTTATATTGGTAAAAATTCCTGTTTAAGTAAATTTATTTTTCTTGTATTAATTAAAATCGCATATCATGAAATTTAAAACTAGAAATTAGAATTTACAAAACGTTAATGTAATAATAATATTTCTTTTATTTGCCATTATTTGCATTTTAAATTAAAATATTACAGAAATCAAAGACTTGTACAGAAACGTTTATGTACTAATAGTTACCTATACTTTATTTAAATGGAATTCACTTATAAAATACAAAATTTAGAGACTGTAAATTTACAAACACGTTTCATGTTTTTACGTATTTTTAATATTGCAGTTTTGAAGTATAAATTCACAATCTGGGGTTGACCAGGGCCGAAATGGTTAGATCTCAGCTGATGAATGTAAAATACGATCTCAATTTTACTTTGATCCGATTTGCCCTGTCATCCGTTCGCCTCGGTCTACCCTAACCAAAAACTTTATATTCTTGTTTAAAAATATTAATATTAACATGTGTAATTATAATATTAACGATAATATGTAAGCACATTATTAACATGTAAACCTTAAATGATATTGCAACATTAAACAAATATAAGTTACTGGTCTCAATAGATTTTATATTTAATTAGATAAAAAGGTGTTCAAAAAGAACATAGCAGGATAAACATGTGCTCTGCCTCATTTATTTATATTATTACCGTAAGTTAGTAGTGATGTAAGAGTGAAAACTACCAAATGTTATATTCGAAAAACATTTTTGTATCAGAGTTATGGGGGTAAGATTAAAAATTAAAAATTTTAATTTCTCATTAATGGATAAACCATTTTGATGAAAAAATATTTATAAGTTGAATGGTGTGTGAAGGTATTTGACAAAAATTTGAAATTTTTTTAAAAAACCACGACTAAAAAAATTTTAACAAAGATCATTTTCTTTGCAGTATGAAATTAAAGAACTCAAATGAAGGAGCTAGTTGACATCAAACTGGCATATGATTGGTGAGCTGCGGTCGACTTGATTTTGTCGGACTTTAAACAGACTTTTTTTTTTTTTTTTTTTGGAGATTAATAAATATCATCTCAACTTGTGAGATGAAGAAATTAATTAAAAGAAAAATATTTTTTTATTAATCTCTAAAAATCGAATCTAGATTTCAAAAATGTTGGTGAATCCCTGCGGTTTAAAGTCCACGACTAAAGGTATTCTCGCAGCTCACCAATCATAACCAGTTTGATGTCAACTAGTCTCCTTTCATTTGAGTTAACTTTAGTACGCAGATTATTCTAAATAATTTGTTTATGAGACACTACTACCATTTTTATAGAAAATCTTTAATTTATCTTGTAAAAACTTATATTTTATTTTCAAAAACGATTGAAAGGGTACTTCATAGTTAAAAATTATCGAAGTTAAACCCATATTTAACGGACACTGCCTACCATTTCGCTTTCGCCTTATTGATACAGCCATCTCAAATACTTTGCTTAATTTAACAATTTTTACAAAATAGTTAGCTATAAGAAATTATGTTCAATAAAGACTTTTTCGCTGTTAATTTTGCTTTTCCGCCACTATATTTTTGTATTGAAAAAGCTGGCATTTTTCAAATAAAATATCACCAAACATCGATTGTTCGTTGAAGTCTATCACGAAAACCAAATTGCCCTATTGTCAGATGTAATTTCTTATTTTGACCAAAAACTTATACATGTACATAGCATGCGAAGATCTGTCAATAATATATAAACACTTCTCGAGTTCAAAATAAGTTCTAGCTTGTAAGCAGAAGTTGGCACACCTAAACATATACAGATAGATATCTCATTAAAACGAATAAATACAAACTAAAAAGATGGAGAAATACAATTAAAGATCAAGAGCAGACTAAACAAAAAGAAGTTTTTCAGCATTTATTAGATTCTTTTCATTTAAAGTGATAATATTCTCACACATCAATATTGAACAGTCGAAAAGTTTAGTGCCTTTCCACCATTGATATTTCTTGAACTTTGTACATTTCAAACACAACGCAACAACATATGGAATTGTGAGATTCTGTGATTTTTATTTTTATGCTTAATACGGTGAAAAATACGTTGCCTGAGAGCGAATCCCTAAATTGCGCTGGGTGTAATAGATTTTAACGTTAGTCGCCATACGACGCGCCGGCCGTCAAACAAACTGCATTATGAGCCATGCGACGGCTTGCCCGTCGTCGTATATGAAATGTATAAAATATAACAAATATTTAACCAAATAAATTGTTTGACTTGGTATTTATATAAATTTATTATTTTTCTATGCTGACACAGTGCTTTTCCTCACGAGTTTTGGTTTTGGGGTCCTTTATGAACAAATCTTTGGCAGTCAATGGGATCTCCGGTATCCCTATTCTGCTGATATCGTATGGACGACCTCAGAAACTCATTGCTTACAACTTTTAAATTCTCTATTCGGTTTTACAGATATGGACGATATATTTAGTCGGCTCCACATCCACAAGTGCTGATTCTCGATGTTTTTAATAAATGTCACCAAACTACATTTCACCACGAAATCGAAAAACCTTTGTTGCCCTTCCTTGACACGATCATCGTGAGACAACAACCTCTTATTTAAAATTGGTACCGCAAACCTACCTTTCCGGAAGATATCACTTCTTTTCTAATCATCCTCTTAAGTATAAGAAAATGTACTGTTGAACCTTGTAGATGGGGCAGATTTTACTTTCCGCCGGAGAGATTTCACAAAACAATGTATATTTATTAAAGGGAATTTTTTTGCGCAATAAATCTTTTACCTAAAGACTTTTATAAACCATCATGTTAAAAAGACTCAAGGCTACGACACAGGCCACAATAATACATGCCAACCAATTTTTTGCTTTCGATGTAGATAACTGCATCGTCATTCCATTTTCTAAAGAGTTGGAATAAACATTGGAATATTCTAACAGTGCCAATCTTAAAGTATTTTGTATTCCATCTTTAATAAATTGGATGTTATTATAAAGAAGGGTGAATAATCTGTGTGT
The DNA here is from genome assembly GCA_901521435.1 of Crematogaster levior. Classification (NCBI taxonomy): domain Eukaryota; kingdom Metazoa; phylum Arthropoda; class Insecta; order Hymenoptera; family Formicidae; genus Crematogaster; species Crematogaster levior. The sequence continues at coordinate 170,032 of CABEGB010001128.1, forward strand.
ACTTAAAACGCACTGGGGTGTCTACGGATTAACTGTTTAAATTATAATGCACGGCTACATAGGACCGACAGAGAGCGACATCAGATTACCCCGTTAAAAAACACCAGAATGAGTGTCAAAACCCACACATCATTCCTGTTGTTCCATGAAGCATAGGTTATCTCGACCACAGATTTGACTGGACAAATCCTACCATTCTTTAAAGCTTTAGAAACACATAGGAAAAAGAGTTAGGTGCTTTCATCAAAATGCAATTTCAATCAACTCTAAAGAGACACGGAAGATTTGGCTTCAATATGACGGACTCCTTAATATTTTATAATTTACTTAACTTTTACTTTCATAGGCACAACCTTCAGTTATTCAGTATTTTCATTTCAGACTATTATTTGATTTCTCTATTTTTAGATTTATTTAATATTTTTATAATTTATATCTTTTATTTTACCTTATACAATCTCTGTTTTATTATTTATATTTTTAGACTATTGACCCTGTTTCTCTGCTTATACTTTTTAACGTGTCCTTTTTATTTTATCTATTTATTAAAATTTTGCTTGTTTATCATTGTCGGACTCAATTTTGCTCGATCCTTTTCCGTCACAACAACAGACGTACTTTATAAGTAATGTAATCAAATACTACCGATTCATTGTCATCTATATTATTTATCTGTATTCATTTTTCATCGGACCTATTTTGTATAGTTTTTAAATCTTGATTTGTATAATTTTGCGCCTTTAAGAAACGATTTAATTGCTAGTTCCTTCATCGTATTTGTAGATATATTTGAGAGGACCTATAAATCACAGGTCGAAGCTGTAATAATAAGCATCTTTTTATATCACAAGACGTTATGATTTGGGAGTCCAAGTCGTACCTTCTACTTTTATTTTTATCACTGGCAAAGAAGATTTTCATTTTTAAATTTAATAACTTTATTTTGTAAAATAGAGGACCTGTGAACACATAAATGGCCATTTTTAATTAAGGTGGCAGCTAACGTATTAAGAAATTACTTAGTTAAGAAGAGAGTACATCATCAGAAGATGAGGCAATTTAATAATATTATAAGAGAGATGCACGGGCAATGCAGCAATCCAACAATAATGTTTGAAATAACACATGTTTATTATAGGTCAGACGGCAGAACTGGCTTGCAAAGCGTACTAATTTCAGTGACATTAAATATAAGATCGTTAGTTATTAACAAAATTCATTTTAACGTAACAATACTTATAGTTGAATTGTACATATTCTCGTGAGTTCGTCGTCGATAGTATTCTTCATGGGCCAAGTAAATTAGGCTCCCTCAGTTGGATATGTCCGTGGAGTGATGATTGGAGTGGCAGGTGGTTCTAATTAAAATTGTATTCTTTCTTAGTATTCGTATGAGTTTCAATTACGTTAAAAATTTTTCAAGTAAAAATTGGCTTATATAATATCTGCAAGGTGCAATGTAAAAGCCCTATATACCATGAAATATAATAACTGTGAAAAATAGAAAAATGAAATTCTCCTCTCATGTAATCGTGAAAGTAGTTATGAGTTCAATCGTCTGTCCAGTGAAATTAAAACTCTATAAATTATGTTTATTCGAATAAAAGAAACTTCTCCAGATGAAATATTGGTTCTTACCATTAGCGATAGAAGAAATGGAGATACATATCAAGTCCAGGATCAGTTTATTGTTACTGGAAGCGTCTATACTGTACGAACTTAAGAGTACTGGCGGCTTGAAGTTTGGAAATTGATCTGACGCGCCACTCCAATATCCTGCTTATTTTAGACAGGGGAGTGGGATTTTTGGAAGCGGAGGAGAGTGATAAGCTGATCCACTTAAAAAGCCGATTAAACCAAGTAGATAATAAAGTCAATCCCGTAAAAATAATAAATAAATACTTGGAATAAAGAAATTGAATAAAACAAATAGAAATTAATAAAAATAAATAATAAAATTTAGCAAAAATAAAGCAAAATAGATGAATGAAGATGGTGATATTGGGCGCCTAGATCAATTTCCAACCGTCATTAGCACTTAAGTTCGTATAGACGCTTCCAGTAAATAAACTACATCCTGACTAGATATGTATCTCATTTCTTCATCGCTAATGGTAGAACCAATATTTCATCCGAGTAGTTTTTATTCAAGACAAACATAATTATAGAGTTTAATTCACTGACTAGACAGTTGGGAATCATATATAACTCCACTTTCACATTGAGGAGAAATTCTATTTTTCTATTTTTCATTAATTTATATTCATATATAGGGTTTCCGGCTACCTTGTAGATAATTATGGGCTGGTTTTTGCTTTGAAGAGATTTTTGGCTTGGCTGCAGGCTCGTACGGATACTGAAGAGAATGCAGTTTTAAGTCAGAACACCGTTCACGCCACTTTCAATCGTCACTCCGCAGACATCATCAATCGAGGAGGGCGGAATTATTGCTGGCCCATGAAAGAACTCCTTTATCGTTTGACGAACTTTCCACGGGCTCCATCACGCACTAATATGGTATTGCATGTTAAAAATCGAGGAATTTTTATTGATCAACGATCTTATGTTAATGTGTCACTGAAAGCTATTAACCGAACGCGCGTCTGTCATCAAGCATGTTAACTCAAATGATTATTGTGATTTGTTTATATAAACAAAAGCATCTACTATATTATTAGAGCACTCTGATCATTCCTTTCTTAACAATCACTCTTTTAATAAATTCAACATATAAACAAAAATTGTTGTAATCACGAACCTATCTATATTTTTACAAAATCAGATTAATATTACATATCAAAACAACTTATTTGGTTAAAAGTATTTTGTTATGTTTATACATTTGCTGTACGACGACGGGCCGTCATTGTAGTATCAAATGCGGAAATAACGGTGCGACATTTTGCGGCGTCGTGGCATTAACGTCTATTACACCCAGCGCGCCCAGGAAGTTCGTCAGTAACGTATTTTTCACCATATTAAGTACAAAAATAAAAATCCACAGGAATCAATCAATCGAATTTACAAGCATATACAGTTTGAAATGTACAAGTTCGCGGTGTTTGTGGAAAGGCACTAAAACTTTTTCGAGCCTGTTAATATTGATGTGTGAAATATTATCGATTTACAGCGTAAATGAAGAAGGGGAATTTAATAAATGTTGAAAACTTCTTTTGTTTTAGTCTAGCTTCTGATCACTGGTGTTTCTCTATCTTTTTAGTTTGTATTTATTCGTTTAAAATATTCTATTTATCTGCTTATATGTTTGTATTTAACTTCTGCTTACAAGCAGAATTTATTTTTGAACTCGAGGAAGTGTTTATTGACAGAATCTTCTTCAGCATGCTATAGCCATATATAAGTTTTTGGTCAAAATACGGAAATTACATCTGACAATAGGGCAATTTATTTTCGTGATAGACTTCAACTTGAACAATCGTCTTTGCGATATTTTATTTGAAAATGCTTAAGCTTTTTCAATACAAAAATATAGATATGGTGCAAAAATTCAGGCAACCCAGAAAAAGTCAACTTTATTGAAATACACTTTCTATAAAGCTCTATAAACTATTTTGTAAAAACTTGATAGTGCCTAAAGTATTTGGCTGTAGATAATAAGAAATGAGAGTAAATAGGTGTCGGCAATATAAGGTTTAACTTCGATAATTTTTAACTATGATACCCACTTTCAAATCGTTTTTGAAAATTAAATATGTTTCTACAGATAGTGAAGATTTCGTAAAAATGGTAGTAATTAATCTCATAAATAGGTAATTTAAAATAAACCTAAAAATTAAAAATTTTTAATAAAATGAAAGAGACAAGATTTGACATCAAACTGGCATATGATTGGTGGGCTGCAGGCATCATGGTTTGTCAGACTTTAAACCGCAGTGATTCACCAACATTTTTGAAATCTAGATTCGATTTCCATTTTAGGAGATTAATAAAATATCATATTTTTCATAATAATTTCTTCGCTAAAGTTGAGATGATATTTATTAATCTCCTAAAAATGAAGAATCTACTTTTAAAGATCTGACAAAACCAAGTCGGCTCCGCAGCTCACAAATGTAACAGAGGGTTGGTATCCTTTCAATTCTCCCTTTCATTTGAGTTTTAATTTCTAACTTAAAAGAAAATGATCTTTTGATGGAATTTTTAGTCAGGTTTCTTTTTAAAAATTTTAAAAATTTTGTCAAAATACCACCATTCAATCCCATAACATATATTTTTCATCAAAATCAGTTTATTAATAGAAAATTAAATTTTTAATTTTTAATCTTACCCCCATAACTCTGATGCAAAATGTTTTCGAATATAATATTTGGTAGTTTCCTCTTTCCATCACTACTAACTTACGTATAATATAAATAAAATTAATTTTGAAGACTGACACACATATTTTATCCTGCTATGTATATTTCTTTTGAACAATTTTTATCTAATTAAATATAAAATCTATTGAGGACCAAATAACTATATTTCTTTTAATGTTGTAATATCAAGGTTTGTATTAATAATGTACTTACATATTAATAATGTCGTAATATTATAATTAATAATATTAATATTAATATTTTAAAACAAGAATATGTTTTGGTTAGGAGATGGAGCCGAACGGAAATCGGATGACAGATCGGATCGTAAAAATTGAGATCGTATTTGTTACATTCGGCATCAATATATCTAACCATTGGCTCCCATTCAGCCCCCAGATTCAATAATTTTATACTTCAAAACTGCAATAAAAATACATAAACATATTACGAAACGTATTTTATTTACAGTCTAAATTTTGTATTTTATGTTGAATTCATTTAAATAAAGTATAGGTAACTATTAGTACATAAACGTTTCTGTACAAGTCTTTATCTACTTCTGTAATATTTTAATTTAAAATAATACAAATAAAAGAAATATTATTACATTAACGTTTTGTAAATTTACCTTCAGTTTTAAATTTACATATGCGATTTTAATTACTGTACAAGAAAATAAATTTACTTACAAACAGGAATTTTACTACGAGTAAATAAATTTACACATATAATAGTAGGTCTCAAATTACTCAGTCTAATAGTTGTAATTTTACATGAAAGTTTTTTACAGTGTTAGTGAGACGACTCAGGATATACGCACCTCTAAGCGTTGTCGTCGACGTGCATATCGTTGTCGTGAGTATTCCGACTCAGGATGTTACACTCCTAGGCGTTGTCGCGAAGTGAACTCGAAACGAAGTGCGACGACTCAGGGTATACGCGCCCCTAAGCGTTGTCGTCGACACACACAACTCGATTGTGAACCAATTCCGACTCAGTGTTGCACCCCAGGCGTGTCGTGAAGTGCGATTGGAACAATGTCAAACATTCATACACTCGATGTATTCAGTTAGACAAAATAAAAAATATTGTGATACAAACCACAGTGTGGATAAGAAGTTATTCGCGTTGACACGAACAATTACCGAACACAGAAAGAACTTATGTTACAACATGAATTTGACTGGGATAATGTTGAAATTTTAGATAAGGAGTAATTTTTATCCAAACGGAAATGGGCTCGATTCTCTATAATGGCCTATATTCAAATTAGAAAGACCAAAATTAGTACAATCTACAGACGGGCACTTAATTTTTACATTTATGGCTCCGTTTATAAAAGAGTGTTAAAACCTTACTCATAACATTTAATTTTATATCCGTATTTGTTCCTGTTTATTTTTAATTTTATTTTTATTGTTTATTTATTTTTATTCATTTCATTTATTTATTTATTTTTATTTTTTTTATTTTTATTTTATTATTTATTCTTACTTTTACTTTTATATTTTTATACTTTGACATAATTTGTTGAATTTTCTGTTGTATTAAGAAATCTACAGAATGTATATGAACAAAATTTATTTAAAAATTTATTTAAAATTTAAGATATATTTATACTCTTGACACCTGTTTTTGCGAATATGATTTATGGTTTTTTTAATATTTTATAAACTTATTATACTTTTATTGGTTGTTCTCTCTAATGTCTTTTCGTTTCACTTGAACTTGTCAAGGATAGACATAATTATAATTGTATTTAATTTATAATGTATCTTATATTACCGGATGTGTTAAAATTAAAATTTGATTTGTTCACTTGTTCTTTTTGGTGAGTTAAACTATTCTTCTATTACTTAGAATTATTTCCCATTTTTTTATGAAACGATAATTTTTACAGTTTATGGTTTACCAATTCACGACATTTGTGTGGCTTGTTGATTGGTTATTCCATAAGTCACTTTGAATTCCCAAAAAACATGTGACTTGAAATTTTCTTCCGTTTGTTAATTTTTTAAAGATGGCTTAAGGAGGAGCCAAAACATTCAAATCTAAACTGATCTCAATAGTATTCTTCGAATTTTATTAAAATACGCACCTACATCCGTGTTGATTTTTAATTTCTTATACCCAGTTGCTCTATATTTTTATATAAATAAATAAAAATCCTAATCTAGACATTCGAGACGAAGGTTCCAAGACTTTCCCTGAAATGGATTCCAAAGTCTTCGGAAAAGTTTCTAAACGCTTTCTGAAATATTAAATAATTCCAAAATCCTTGGAGGAAGAGTTTACCAAATTATTATTTGATTCCAAAATCCTTAGAAGAAAAATTTGTCTTTCTTGAAATTTTTAAATAATTCCAAAATGAGAGAAAACGTTACGAAACTTCTCCAGAAAATTTAAATAAGCATAGAATTAAAATGAAGATTTTCAAACTTTTCGTCTCGTTTATTGAAGAGGAAAATAACCAAGCTTCACTATGCAATACGACACATTCCTACTTAAGAGAGTCAAAAAGAAAAACTCCTCAATTTTTTTGGAAGAAATGAAAATTTTAAACGAATATCTACAAAAAATAGTTAATCAATAATAAATTATAATTAATCAATTAATTAAATATTAAATAATTAAGTATTAATAATTAATAATTATATAATCAAGATAATACCATTATTGTTGTACTATATTATTGTTGAAGGAATAATAACAAGAATACAATTCTACATATAACTCTGATATCAAAAATTTTTATCATATTAAATTATAATATTAAATAATTTATAATATTTATTATATTAAAAAGAAAAATAAAAAATTTCAAATATTTTGGCGTCTACATAAGCTTAATCTCAAGATATGATCAAAAAAAATTTATGCTTAAACGTAAATTGAAACGTAAAGAAGAAGAAGAACAAACAGCATCAATTGATATTATAAACGATATTCGAGATTGTTTTATCAGAGGAACCTAAAAGGGACAGACTTACAGAATTACGTTTAGAACATACCTACTCAAGAAAAGAAAAGTGTGATAAAACTTATAACTAATAGTTAGGACAGATTTTATGTTCCCGGAGAAAAACTAACAGCAACTCATGTATTATACTAACACTATATTAACAACAGATGATTGATCCATACTCGACAATACAGATTCCCGCAAATTTATAAAAAAGAAATAAATAAGTAGGTAGAAAAAATATCACCAAATCTTCTCAGTCTTATAATACACCTATTTGGACCAAAAAGGGAAGATTCGAGAGGAAATAAACATTGGAGAATGATTTTATTTATATATTCATAGGTTTTCAAATTCTAAGTGATAAAACTATTGGCAATCCTTTACCAACATTGTCGATAATTTAAATCAATTAAATGGAGCGCAATACTTCTTAATATGTCTAGCTCTGGATTCTATCAAATATAAACGGATCCCGCAGATAATTATAAAACTGGATTTATAACTTCTTTCGGTCATTAATTCAACAAAAATGTCTTTTGGATTAAAGAATATTCTCGCTACCTTTCAACGATTAATGGATTTAGTAATAACGGGGGTTAGAAGGTGAAAAACTATTTGTTTATATGTATGATATAGTCATTTACTTCCTTTGTTGGAAGAATACGAAAGAAAATATAACTTATTGATAAAATGACTTGATAAAGCTAATCTAAAATTACATTAGTCCGATAAATGTGAATTTTAAAAATAGAAGAGCGATAATATATTGTGTTAAACATTTACAATCATATCTGTACAAATGGAAATTCACTTTATATTACAGATCAAATCTTTACTCTGGTTTAAAAACACAAGACGCAAATATAACAATACTCCACTGGAGATTAAAATTTGCAGAATACAACGTAGTATATAAAGAGAGTAAAACTAATGTAAATGTCGATGCCTGTCAAGAAATCCGGTAAATTTTGAGGAAATAAACTGTAATATAATTAACCATAAAAGGTTTTTGAACCCCAGCAATTTGCAAAACGCAAAAATAACTTAGTAAAGTATAAAAATATTGCATTCTTATCCACTAGTGAAAGACAATGAGAAGGCCGAAGGGAAGGCCAAAGTTTTGACCCAAATTACAGTGTGGCGGTCGGATCACACGCACCTGCACGCACGCAACCCGAACATCACAGCGAGAATATTAATTTATTTTCCGCAACGCGCTCGCAAGAGGCCGTGATAGTACTACGGAACGCCGCTAGGCGACTAAACTCGTAAGTGAAATCCGCTACCGATAGGTATAAGTAGAGAGGCCAGTGAATCGATTGATACTCACTTATTGTGGGTCTGCGTGAGCTGTGGTTGTTGTGTTAGTCGTCGATGTTTCGTGACGAGATATTTTATTTTATTTTCATGATGTAGATCTTTGAATTTGATTGATGATTTGAAGCAGGTAAATTGAAGTTTTGAATAATGATAGGGAAAATCGAATGTTTCGGTTTTTGGTTCGTTAGAGCTACGAATAGTTGCTGTGTTGTAATTACTGCAAAGTACTATACATACTCAAGTTATTTGTATGAAAAAAATTCAATACATAATAGATATGAAGATATATTAATTTATTAATATATATAATAATTACAAATAAAAAAGTAATAAATAACGTGTTCTAAAGTTAACCCTAGTACTTCTAGTAGGAAGAGTTTTTTTTTGTTTCGAAATTTAAATCGATTGGAGTCACTGCGTGTCAACTTAAATCTTTTATCATTTCGATTGAACACCGCGATAACAGAGATCCTACAACACTTGTTTTAAACAAAATAAAAATTTGATTTGAATAAATGAAACACACAAAAGTAATAATCTTATAAAATATATTCCAAGTTCCAACAAAATAAACATGAATTAAACTTTTAACACTAGTTATATGCTTATGGAAGAAACGTAAATATTTAAAAACATATTTACATCATTTTTGATGATCGAATTTCGACTTGTTTGTATGAAATAAAAGAATTTTTATACCAAGATATACTTATTAATATAACTCAAAATATGCGAAAAAAAATAAAAATAATAATCTAAATTGAAACAAAGTGAAGAATAATCTCATAAAATATAAAATATATCATAAAAAGTTTTGAAACTTTGAATAATACATACCTACTTATTGGGAAAAAGCATTCAAAAATATTATTTCATCTACATTCATTTTTTTGGCGAAAGACAGTTTCTTTTGTCGTTGGTCAATTGGCCTGTTTTAGAAAATATCCTCTCTGAAGAAACCGACGTTCCCGGAATATAGAAGTATTTCGTGACTAATTCATATAATTCGGGAAAAACATTAGTTTGTGTTTCTTCCAGAACTCAAGTGGACTCTTCGATTGTTCTACATGAGGAAACTTTAAATATTGCCTTATTGCGAGTATTGCAGTTGTAGTTGGAGTAGTATAAGATTTAATTCGAGTCATTTTATTATCAAAGTAAGTCCATATGTTTTCAGCATTTTGTGATGTTGATGTAGCAGATTCTAAAGTAGTTAGAGTTGACGAATTATATTTTTTATGTATCAAATAGGTTTAACCGAAATCCATTTTTAGGTGTTATTGGCATTTTCTTCTAATCCAAATACTACTTTTTTAAATCTTGGATCTAAAAAAGTTGCTTTGGAAACTATTTTAATTTGTTCTAAACATCTAAGCCGGCGATTAACTTTTCGATAAACTCGTTTTCAACATCTCACCACAATCACTTTGAGTTTGTATATTTTTAAGGATGTGTTGTAACTTTTTATCAATGGTGTAATCAATGAGATGGTTGGGTATTTCTCACCGGAAAGAACCGTAGTGTAATTAAGATTTCAACAAGTTTCAATATTGGAACACAATCTTTTAAAATCATACATTAAGAAGCATTTAAAAATTTAGGAGCTTTCGGGAGATTGGTTATGACCATCGAAAGGGCATCTTTAATTTGCAGAAGCCTTTCCATTATTATAAGAGAAGAGTTCCATCGTGTAACTCTTAACTACATTGCTTAATTTTTAGTATTGGAAATTTCATTTGAAGTTGAATGTTTTTCAATTTTTCTATGGCAAGAAACACTGTTTGAAATGGCCAACCAGATTTCTACATTTCTTTAGAATTTTGGTAAGGAGGTAATTGGATGATACAGCCTCAGTTACACTTAAGTTTAGAGTGTGTGCCACATATGGATGGTGATATTTTTGCAAATGTTGACTTATTGATTTTTTAATATTTGCTCCATTGTTTAATACAAATTATTGTTTTATTGAAAATTTGCCATTTATTTAAAACGGTTGTCAATACACTTACAATACTTTTACAGTGAGATCCACAAATTTCTTTGGTTACCAAAACATTAGAACACATTTTATCATCATGAATAAAATAACTAGTAACCGTTAATATATTCTTTAGCACTAGCAGATGTCTAGATGTCTGTTGCAATCGCAACATTTCCATCGGAATTCAGTTTTTTCTTCAACTCCGAAACTGATTCTGCATATAAATTTGGCAATATATTTACAGATAAATGTTTTCTGCTTGGTAGAGTGTACAAAGGATTTAATTTGTTTGTATATTCCCGAAAACCTTCATTTTCAACTATAGATAATGGCTGATAATCAGATGTTATCATTTGGACTAATTTCATCCCTCACGAAAAAGTATACTAAAATTTTTGGTGTAAACACTAAAAAAAACACCAAAAAAAAAACACCCAAAATTCGGTGTGTTTTCGGAGCTCAAACTTGGTGTAACACCCAAATGGGTGTAAACACCGAAATGGATGCAACACCCAAATGTGGGTATAAACACCACAGAAAAACATCCAAAGAAATGTGTTTTTTTGGGTGTTTACACCAAAAGTTAAGTGTTTTCCGTGCAGAAATAATTGCTTGCACTCTCTTGGGTGTAACCTCATCTTTTAGTGTCAAACACCCAAAGAACGCTGCAAAAAAACACCAAAGTGGCATATTTTTCTCAATTGAAAAGTTACACCCAATTAGGTGTAATGTTTCAATTGAGAAAGGTATGCCACTTCGGTGGTTCTTTCCTGCGTTTTTTTGAGCATTTAACACTAAAGTTGGAGGTTTACTATACACCTAATAAAGTGTATATATAGTATTAACTTATCCGCATGTCACAAACACTAAAGTTTTGGTGTAAAAACACCTTTCTTTCGACAATTTGTCATGAAATTCTTAAACTTGGATAAAAAAGATTTAGGAATAAATAGATAAGAAATTGTAGAAGTGAAAACTTTATATATTATTAATAAACTCTGTACGTATGACAGTCACATATATATGTATATATGTATACAGGGTGGCCCATCGAAAAGGAAACAAACTGAATAACTCTTACAAAAATGATTTTTCGAAAAAATGCAAAAACATGTCAATTATTATTGGAAGGGGGACATCTATTGACGTAAAACTCTTACCCTCAACTTCCACCCCCTAAGCGGGGGGTGGCAACCCTTAAAAATTTTAAACGGGAAGGGGGGTCGAGTAATATATCATTGGAAAGGTCTCTCAATTCTCTATAATTCTACGTTTGATTTTTTAAATTTGATCGATTTGTTTAGAAGATACAGAGTGTTTTATCTAAAACAAATAAATCTTTATAATCTTCAACCAGGCCATTAATCGGTTGCAAGAGGTGTTCAAATCGTGTTAGTTAGCGTAGTAATTGTTTGAAATGTTGATCAACATCCAATAAAAATTCTTTTTAGTATAGTAAGATATCTTACTAATAAATTCAAAACTTGGAAGCTTTTATAATATCACCATGACTAGACAGGGGTGGGAGTGGGATTTTTTGGAAGCGGAGGGAGAGTATGGTAGCTGATCCCTTAAAACCGATTAAATAAGTAGATAATAAAGTCAATCCGTAAAAATAATAAATAAATACTTGGAATAAATAAAATTGAATAAACATAAATAGAAATTAATAAAAATAAATAATAAAATTGTAAAAATAAAGCTTAAATAGATGAATGAAGATGGTGATATTGGAGTGGCGCCTAGATCAATTTCCAACCGTCATTAGCACTCTTAAGTTCGTACAGTATAGACGCTTCCAGTAACAATAAACTACATCCTGGACTAGATATGTATCTCCATTTCTTCATCGCTAATGGTAAGAACCAATATTTCATCCGAGTAGTTTTTATTCGAATAAACATAATTATAGAGTTTTAATTCACTGACTAGACGGTTGGAATCATACTTAACCACTTTCACGATTACGAGGAGAATTCTATTTTTTCTATTTTTTCATTAGTTATATTTCATATATAGGGTTTTTTTACATTGCACCTTGTAGATAATATAAGCCAATTTTTTACTTTGAAAATTTTTAACTTAACTGAAACTCATACGAATACTAAGAAAGAATACAATTTTAATTAGAACCGTTCCGCCACTCCAATCGTCACTCCACGGACATATCCAATCCGAGGGAGGATGATTTAATTTACTGGCCCATGAAGAATACTATCGACGACGAACTCCACGAGAATATGCACACCCTAACTATAAGTATTACATGTTAAAAATCGAATTTTTTGTTATTGTCCAACGATCTTATATTTAATGTCACTGAAGAAGGCTTTGTAAGCCGAAACGCGTCTGACCTATAATAAACATGTGTTATTTCAAATGATTATTGTTGATTTGTTTACTGCTCGTAAAAGGCATCTCTCTTATATTATTAAATTGCCTCATCTTCTGATGTAATTTCCTTTCTTTAACTAAGTACTTTCTTTAATACGTTAGCTGCCACCTTAATTAAAAATTGTTTATGTGTCACAGGCCATAACTCTATTTTTACAAAATAAAGTTAATAAATTTACATAAATACTGTCAAACAACTTATTTGGTTAAAATATTTGTTATATTTATACATTTGCTATACGACGACGGGCCGTCGTATGGCTCATAAATGCAAATAACGGTACGACGGCCGGCGCGTCGTATGGCGACTAACGTGTTAAAAATCTATTACACCCAGCGCACTTAGGATTCGTCAGTAACGTATTTTTCACCGTATTAAGTACAAAAATAAAAAAATCCACAGATAATCGTCAATTTTACATAAGCATATACAGTTTGAAATGTACAAAGTTCGCGAAATATCGTTTGTGGAAAGGCACTAAACTTTTCGACTGTTCAATATTGATGTGTGAGAATATTATCGATTCCTTAAATGAAAGAGAATTTAATAAATGTTGAAAACTTCTTTTGTTTAGTCTGCTTCTGATCTTTAATTGTATTTCTCCCATCTTTTTAGTTTGTATTTATTCGTTTTACGAGATATTCTATTTATCTGTATATGTTTGTGTACAACTTCTGCTTACAAGCAGAATTTATTTTGAACTCGAGAAGTGTTTATATATTATTGACAGATCTTCAGCATGCTATGTACATGTATAAGTTTTTGGTCAAAATACGGAAATTACATCTGACAATAGGGCAATTTATTTTCGTGATAGACTTCAACGAACAATCGATGTTTGCGATATTTTATTTGAAAAATGCCAGCTTTTTCAATACAAAAAATATAAGTATGGTGCAAAAATTGACAGCGAAAAAAAGTCAACTTTATTGAAATACACTTTCTATAGCTAAACTATTTTGTAAAAACTTGTTAATTGCTAAAGTATTTGAGATGGCTGTGAATAATAAGAAAGCGAAATGTAGGCAGTGTCCGGCAATATGGGTTTAACTTCGATAATTTTTTTAACTATGAAGTACCCTTTCAATCGTTTTGAAAATTAAATATGTTTTACAAGATAAATTGAAGATTTTTCTAGTAAAAAATGGTAGTAGTGTCTCATAAACAAATTATTTAAATAATTCGAAAAAATTAAAAAAATTTTTTTAACTCAAATGAAAGGAGACTAGTTGACATCAAACTGGCATATGATTGGTGAGCTGCGAGCATACTTGGTTTTGTCAGACTTTAAACCGCAGTGATTCACCAACATTTTTTGAAATCTAGATTCGATTTCCATTTTTAGGAGATTAATAAAATATCATATTTTTCGCAATAATTTCTTCATCTCACAAGTTGAGATGATATTTATTAATCTCCTAAAAAAAAAAAAAAAAAAAAAAAGTGAATCACTGCGGTTTAAAGTCTGACAAAACCAAGTCGGCTCGCAGCTCACCAATCATATGCCAGTTTGATGTCAACTAGTCTCCTTTCATTTGAGTTTTAATTTCTACTGGCAAAGAAAATGATCTTTTGTTAAAATTTTTTTAGTCGGTTTCTTTTTAAAAAAAAATTTCAAAATTTTTGTCAAATACCACACCATTCAATCCCATAACATATATTTTTTTCATCAAAATCGGTTTATCCATTAATGAGAAAATTAAATTTTTTAATTTTTAATCTTACCCCCATAACTCTGATACAAAATGTTTTTCGAATATAATATTTGGTAGTTTTCACTCTTACATCACTACTAACTTACGGTAATAATATAAATAAAATTAGTGCGAGGGCAGAGCACACATGTTTATCCTGCTATGTTCTTTTGAACAATTTTTTATCTAATTAAATATAAAATCTATTGAGACCAGTAACTTATATTTGTTTAATGTTATGTAATATCATTTTAAGGTTTACATGTTAATAATGTGCTTACATATTAATAATGTTAATATTATAATTAATAATGTTAATATTAATATTTTTAAAACAAGAATATGTTTTTGGTTAGGGTAGACCGAGGCGAATCGGATGACAGGGCAAATCGGATCAAAGTAAAAATTGAGATCGTATTTGTTACATTCATCAATATATCTAACCATTCGGCTCGGTCAACCCCAGATTGTGAATTTTATACTTCAAAACTGCAATATTAAAAATACGTAAAACAATATTACGAAACGTATTTGTAAATTTACAGTCTCTAAATTTTGTATTTTATGTTGGAATTCATTTAAATAAAGTATAGGTAACTATTAGTACATAAACGTTTCTGTACAAGTCTTTATCTACTTCTGTAATATTTTAATTTAAAATAATACAAATAAAAGAAATATTATTACATTAACGTTTTGTAAATTTACCTTCAGTTTTAAATTTACATATGCGATTTTAATTACTGTACAAGAAAATAAATTTACTTACAAACAGGAATTTTACTACGAGTAAATAAATTTACACATATAATAGTAGGTCTCAAATTACTCAGTCTAATAGTTGTAATTTTACATGAAAGTTTTTTACAGTGTTAGTGAGACGACTCAGGATATACGCACCTCTAAGCGTTGTCGTCGACGTGCATATCGTTGTCGTGAGTATTCCGACTCAGGATGTTACACTCCTAGGCGTTGTCGCGAAGTGAACTCGAAACGAAGTGCGACGACTCAGGGTATACGCGTCCCTAAGCGTTGTCGTCGACACACACAACTCGATTGTGAACCAATTCCGACTCAGTGTTGCACCCCAGGCGTGTCGTGAAGTGCGATTGGAACAATGTCAAACATTCATACACTCGATGTATTCAGTTAGACAAAATAAAAAATATTGTGATACAAACCACAGTGTGGATAAGAAGTTATTCGCGTTGACACGAACAATTACCGAACACAGAAAGAACTTATGTTACAACATGAATTTGACTGGGATAATGTTGAAATTTTAGATAAGGAGTAATTTTTATCCAAACGGAAATGGCTATATTAATTACGGTAATGGCCTATATTAAATTACAAAAGACTAGTACAATCTACAGACAGGCACTTAATTTTTACATTATAGCTCCATTTATAAAAAAATTGTAAACCTTACTCATAACATTTAATTTTATATCATATTTATTCCTGTTTATTTTTAATTTTATTTTTATTATTTATTTATTTTTTTTTTCATTTATTTATTTATTTATTTATTTATTTTTTATTTATTTTTATTTTATTATTTTATTTTTACTTTTACTTTTATATTTTTATACTTTGACATAATTTGTTGAATTTTCTGTTGTATTAAGAAATCTACAGAATGTATATGAACAAAATTTATTTAAAAATTTATTTAAAATTTAAGATATATTTATACTCTTGACACCTGTTTTTGCGAATATGATTTATGGTTTTTTTAATATTTTATAAACTTATTATACTTTTATTGGTTGTTCTCTCTAATGTCTTTTCGTTTCACTTGAACTTGTCAAGGATAGACATAATTATAATTGTATTTAATTTATAATGTATCTTATATTACCGGATGTATTAAAATTAAAATTTGATTTGTTCACTTGTTCTTTTTGGTGAGTTAAACTATTCTTCTATTACTTAGAATTATTTCCCATTTTTTTATGAAACGATAATTTTTACAGTTTATGGTTTACCAATTCACGACATTTGTGTGGCTTGTTGATTGGTTATTCCATAAGTCACTTTGAATTCCCAAAAAACATGTGACTTGAAATTTTCTTCCGTTTGTTAATTTTTTAAAGATGGCTTAAGGAGGAGCCAAAACATTCAAATCTAAACTGATCTCAATAGTATTCTTCGAATTTTATTAAAATACGCACCTACATCCGTGTTGATTTTTAATTTCTTATACCCAGTTGCTCTATATTTTTATATAAATAAATAAAAATCCTAATCTAGACATTCGAGACGAAGGTTCCAAGACTTTCCCTGAAATGGATTCCAAAGTCTTCGGAAAAGTTTCTAAACGCTTTCTGAAATATTAAATAATTCCAAAATCCTTGGAGAAAGAGTTTACCAAATTATTATTTGATTCCAAAATCCTTAGAAGAAAAATTTGTCTTTCTTGAAATTTTTAAATAATTCCAAAATGAGAGAAAACGTTACGAAACTTCTCCAGAAAATTTAAATAAGCATAGAATTAAAATGAAGATTTTCAAACTTTTCGTCTCGTTTATTGAAGAGGAAAATAACCAAGCTTCACTATGCAATACGACACATTCCTACTTAAGAGAGTCAAAAAGAAAAACTCCTCAATTTTTTTGGAAGAAATGAAAATTTTAAACGAATATCTACAAAAAATAGTTAATCAATAATAAATTATAATTAATCAATTAATTAAATATTAAATAATTAAGTATTAATAATTAATAATTATATAATCAAGATAATACCATTATTGTTGTACTATATTATTGTTGAAGGAATAATAACAAGAATACAATTCTACATATAACTCTGATATCAAAAATTTTTATCATATTAAATTATAATATTAAATAATTTATAATATTTATTATATTAAAAAGAAAAATAAAAAATTTCAAATATTTTGGCGTCTACATAAGCTTAATCTCAAGATATGATCAAAAAAAATTTATGCTTAAACGTAAATTGAAACGTAAAGAAGAAGAAGAACAAACAGCATCAATTGATATTATAAACGATATTCGAGATTGTTTTATCAGAGGAACCTAAAAGGGACAGACTTACAGAATTACGTTTAGAACATACCTACTCAAGAAAAGAAAAGTGTGATAAAACTTATAACTAATAGTTAGGACAGATTTTATGTTCCCGGAGAAAAACTAACAGCAACTCATGTATTATACTAACACTATATTAACAACAGATGATTGATCCATACTCGACAATACAGATTCCCGCAAATTTATAAAAAAGAAATAAATAAGTAGGTAGAAAAAATATCACCAAATCTTCTCAGTCTTATAATACACCTATTTGGACCAAAAAGGGAAGATTCGAGAGGAAATAAACATTGGAGAATGATTTTATTTATATATTCATAGGTTTTCAAATTCTAAGTGATAAAACTATTGGCAATCCTTTACCAACATTGTCGATAATTTAAATCAATTAAATGGAGCGCAATACTTCTTAATATGTCTAGCTCTGGATTCTATCAAATATAAACGGATCCCGCAGATAATTATAAAACTGGATTTATAACTTCTTTCGGTCATTAATTCAACAAAAATGTCTTTTGGATTAAAGAATATTCTCGCTACCTTTCAACGATTAATGGATTTAGTAATAACGGGGGTTAGAAGGTGAAAAACTATTTGTTTATATGTATGATATAGTCATTTACTTCCTTTGTTGGAAGAATACGAAAGAAAATATAACTTATTGATAAAATGACTTGATAAAGCTAATCTAAAATTACATTAGTCCGATAAATGTGAATTTTAAAAATAGAAGAGCGATAATATATTGTGTTAAACATTTACAATCATATCTGTACAAATGGAAATTCACTTTATATTACAGATCAAATCTTTACTCTGGTTTAAAAACACAAGACGCAAATATAACAATACTCCACTGGAGATTAAAATTTGCAGAATACAACGTAGTATATAAAGAGAGTAAAACTAATGTAAATGTCGATGCCTGTCAAGAAATCCGGTAAATTTTGAGGAAATAAACTGTAATATAATTAACCATAAAAGGTTTTTGAACCCCAGCAATTTGCAAAACGCAAAAATAACTTAGTAAAGTATAAAAATATTGCATTCTTATCCACTAGTGAAAGACAATGAGAAGGCCGAAGGGAAGGCCAAAGTTTTGACCCAAATTACAGTGTGGCGGTCGGATCACACGCACCTGCACGCACGCAACCCGAACATCACAGCGAGAATATTAATTTATTTTCCGCAACGCGCTCGCAAGAGGCCGTGATAGTACTACGGAACGCCGCTAGGCGACTAAACTCGTAAGTGAAATCCGCTACCGATAGGTATAAGTAGAGAGGCCAGTGAATCGATTGATACTCACTTATTGTGGGTCTGCGTGAGCTGTGGTTGTTGTGTTAGTCGTCGATGTTTCGTGACGAGATATTTTATTTTATTTTCATGATGTAGATCTTTGAATTTGATTGATGATTTGAAGCAGGTAAATTGAAGTTTTGAATAATGATAGGGAAAATCGAATGTTTCGGTTTTTGGTTCGTTAGAGCTACGAATAGTTGCTGTGTTGTAATTACTGCAAAGTACTATACATACTCAAGTTATTTGTATGAAAAAAATTCAATACATAATAGATATGAAGATATATTAATTTATTAATATATATAATAATTACAAATAAAAAAAATAATAAATAACGTGTTCTAAAGTTAACCCTAGTACTTCTAGTAGGAAGAGTTTTTTTTTGTTTCGAAATTTAAATCGATTGGAGTCACTGCGTGTCAACTTAAATCTTTTATCATTTCGATTGAACACCGCGATAACAGAGATCCTACAACATTTGTTTTAAACAAAATAAAAATTTGATTTGAATAAATGAAACACACAAAAGTAATAATCTTATAAAATATATTCCAAGTTCCAACAAAATAAACATGAATTAAACTTTTAACACTAGTTATATGCTTATGGAAGAAACGTAAATATTTAAAAACATATTTACATCATTTTTGATGATCGAATTTCGACTTGTTTGTATGAAATAAAAGAATTTTTATACCAAGATATACTTATTAATATAACTCAAAATATGCGAAAAAAAATAAAAATAATAATCTAAATTGAAACAAAGTGAAGAATAATCTCATAAAATATAAAATATATCATAAAAAGTTTTGAAACTTTGAATAATACATACCTACTTATTGGGAAAAAGCATTCAAAAATATTATTTCATCTACATTCATTTTTTTGGCGAAAGACAGTTTCTTTTGTCGTTGGTCAATTGGCCTGTTTTAGAAAATATCCTCTCTGAAGAAACCGACGTTCCCGGAATATAGAAGTATTTCGTGACTAATTCATATAATTCGGGAAAAACATTAGTTTGTGTTTCTTCCAGAACTCAAGTGGACTCTTCGATTGTTCTACATGAGGAAACTTTAAATATTGCCTTATTGCGAGTATTGCAGTTGTAGTTGGAGTAGTATAAGATTTAATTCGAGTCATTTTATTATCAAAGTAAGTCCATATGTTTTCAGCATTTTGTGATGTTGATGTAGCAGATTCTAAAGTAGTTAGAGTTGACGAATTATATTTTTTATGTATCAAATAGGTTTAACCGAAATCCATTTTTAGGTGTTATTGGCATTTTCTTCTAATCCAAATGCTACTTTTTTAAATCTTGGATCTAAAAAAGTTGCTTTGGAAACTATTTTAATTTGTTCTAAACATCTAAGCCGGCGATTAACTTTTCGATAAACTCGTTTTCAACATCTCACCACAATCACTTTGAGTTTGTATATTTTTAAGGATGTGTTGTAACTTTTTATCAATGGTATAATCAATGAGATGGTTGGGTATTTCTCACCGGAAAGAACCGTAGTGTAATTAAGATTTCAACAAGTTTCAATATTGGAACACAATCTTTTAAAATCATACATTAAGAAGCATTTAAAAATTTAGGAGCTTTCGGGAGATTGGTTATGACCATCGAAAGGGCATCTTTAATTTGCAGAAGCCTTTCCATTATTATAAGAGAAGAGTTCCATCGTGTAACTCTTAACTACATTGCTTAATTTTTAGTATTGGAAATTTCATTTGAAGTTGAATGTTTTTCAATTTTTCTATGGCAAGAAACACTGTTTGAAATGGCCAACCAGATTTCTACATTTCTTTAGAATTTTGGTAAGGAGGTAATTGGATGATACAGCCTTACAAGGAGAGTACACGGTTGACTCGTCACCGATTTTGATCTCCTTTTTTCTGGTGAATCTATATCGAAAAAAAGTTGATCCGTGTCCGAGCTTTTCGTCCAATGCGCCTTGTAACAATTTTTTTTTTAATTTGAAATTTAGAAGATCGTTATAAGACCTAAAGAAAAGTACATTTTTAATTGATGCTGCTAGCGCAGCAGGAGAGGACGGAGATAGTAATCCAGAGATCCCAGGTTCAAAACCTGGGTTGTCTTTTTTTTTATGTATTATTTATTATACAAAAAATAAATATTTCGCAAATACTTATTAAGTATGCAAATTTATACATTTTTGAACATATTTTTAAATAATTTAATAATGTTTTAAAAAATACACTCTTTTTATAACTTTAAAGACAGGATTTTCTATTTGCTTTAAAGCCGAATGTAACCGCCGAATTTGAAAGCAGAATAACATGAGGGGTGTGAAGGGGGAGGGAGTAGCTTGATCCAATTTTACCAATAAGAGTTCTAGAAAGGTTACATTTACTGTCAACGGAAAGTGTTAGTTTTGTCTTGTAACTGTTAGTAGTCAAACGCAAAATTTTTGTTCCGTATTATTTTTCACTGTATATTATTTGTATTATTTTTATTTCCCTATTATTGAAAATGGAAAGAAAATCAGAAATTATTAGTGAACAACCATCTA
This sequence comes from Crematogaster levior, assembly GCA_901521435.1. Lineage (NCBI taxonomy): Eukaryota > Metazoa > Arthropoda > Insecta > Hymenoptera > Formicidae > Crematogaster > Crematogaster levior. Next base: position 191,613 of record CABEGB010001128.1, read on the forward strand.
CAAGCGGAGGACATGAAAAAATTGTGGAGAAAGACAAATACGCATTCATGCAATCCTACGAACAACAGGATATTACAGACGGTTTAAAAGTTTGTTCTGAAATTTTGGAAAAACTGCAAATTGTGAAAGGACCAGCGAGTGAATCTGTATCACATAAAGCATCCGCTTTAGGAGAAAGATTTGCAAAAGCAATAATAGAAATTTTAAAGGAATGGGATTTTCAAGAAGAAGAGGAATTATTTCTATCTCACGAGAATGTTCCGGAAGATGAGATAGAACTTCCGTTATCTTCTAGTTCTTCTTCAGAAAGAGTGCCAGATATATTAAATGCCAGTTTTATAAGCTTCACGAGCTCTTCACAAAGCACAGAAAATAGTGAAGATGATTTTGAACTTCCTACAGCCAAGAAAACAAAAAGTAATTATATATCGCTCGATACAAAAATTAAAATCTTAAATTTGGTAAAAGAACATCCAAATTGGAGCTTGAAAACGATTCACAAACATGGAGGGAGTGCACTTAAAACCAAAAGTGACTTAAAAAAATGGCAAGAACAAATTGAGCAAGGTGGCGGAATAAAAGAAAAATTTGACATGATCAATAAATGGACTTTCGATCGTTTCGTTGAAGCCCGACGGCAGATGCAACCTGTTTTGACAAGAACTATACAGCAGTGGGCTTCTCAAGCTGCTTTTCAATATCAAGGACCAGAATTTTCCTTTACAGCATCGTACTCTTGGGTTACTAAATTTAAAGCATCTCATTCGATTCGCCAACGAAAAATAACGCGTTACTTAAAATCAAAAAATGCATTAGATTTACCGGCAATATTAAAAGAAGCAGAAAAATTCCAGAAGCGGATCTCAAAAAAAATTACAAATTTTTATCCTGATTTTGTTATTAATACGGATCAGACAGGTTGCGAATATCGTGTTGATGTACATAGAACATTAGCCGAAAAAGGACAAAAAATAATAGATGTTTTTCTTGGTGACTTTAATAAGGTTACACATAGCTATACAGCACAGTATGCGATTACCGCTTCTGGAAAACTTCTGCCGAAAGTGTTTCTTTGTATGCAAGAACCTAAAGGAGAGTTCGGTCCTCGAGTTTTCGTTACTGTCGAAGAATTAACTAAAAATTACGGGAATATATTTGTCACGGCATCAAAATCCGGGAAATTAACAAAAAATCATTTCACTTTATTTGTTAAAAATGTTCTTGCAGAATATTGCAAGGAAAATGAATTTTTGCTTATTCTTGATTCATGGGGAGGACAGACAGATACGGCTTATTTCAATAGTATTTTTACTGATGAAAATGGCAATTGCAATTCAACTATAGAAATCATTCCTCCTCATTGCACTCCATATTGCCAACCATGCGATGTTTACTTTTTCCGCCAAATTAAAAATTTCATTAAAAAGTTGCAAAATTCTGTAGAGGTATTACAAAATAAGCGGCAATTATCGACGAGAGAAGATGCAATAAAAATTCATTCCCTTATTCATCATCAATTATCCACTGATGCATTTTCAAATATAATACGATATGCATGGTATGCGTCCAAATTAATACCGGAAAGAAATTTTTTTTCAAATGTTAATGAAATTTGCTTTCCTAAAGTTACACGTTCGATACAATGTAATTGTAATGCGTCTGCATTTGTAAGATGTGCTCGATGTACAACATTTTTATGTTTTTCATGTTTATATGATTTATATCATCCGGCGCAATGTAAAAAGTAAACAAAAACGTTATTTTTTAATTTTTTAATGTTTTATTTTATATTTTAATTATTTATTTATATATTTAATTGATTTTTTTATTTTTTAATATTTATTTATATATTCATTTGATTTTTTATTTTTTAATTATTTATTTGTATATCCAATTAATTTATTATTCATTATTTTCTGCATAAATATGTGATACGTAATATGTAATAAATATGTTATAAATATAATATTGTAAGTAAGATATTTTCTAAGCGAACCTTTCTAGAACTTTTATTGGTAAAATTAGATCAAGCTACTCCCTCCCCCCTTCATACCCCTCATGTTATTCTGCTTTCAAATTCGGCGGTTACATTCGGCTTAAAGCAAATAGAAAATCCTGTCTTTGTAAAGTTATAAAAAGAGTGTATTTTTTAAAACATTATTAAATTATTTAAAAATATGTTCAAAAATGTATAAATTTGCATACTTAATAAGTATTTGCGAAATATTTATTTTTTGTATAATAAATAATACATAAAAAAAAAGACAACCCAGGTTTTGAACCTGGGATCTCTGGATTACTATCTCCGTCCTCTCCTGCTGCGCTAGCAGCATCAATTAAAAATGTACTTTTCTTTAGGTCTTATAACGATCTTCTAAATTTCAAATTAAAAAAAAAATTGTTACAAGGCGCATTGGACGAAAAGCTCGGACACGGATCAACTTTTTTTCGATATAGATTCACCAGAAAAAAGGAGATCAAAATCGGTGACGAGTCAACCGTGTACTCTCCTTGTCAGTTACACTTAAGTTTAGAGTGTGTGCCACATATGGATGGTGATATTTTTGCAAATGTTGACTTATTGATTTTTTAATATTTGCTCCATTGTTTAATACAAATTATTGTTTTATTGAAAATTTGCCATTTATTTAAAACGGTTGTCAATACACTTACAATACTTTTACAGTGAGATCCACAAATTTCTTTGGTTACCAAAACATTAGAACACATTTTATCATCATGAATAAAATAACTAGTAACCGTTAATATATTCTTTAGCACTAGCAGATGTCTAGATGTCTGTTGCAATCGCAACATTTCCATCGGAATTCAGTTTTTTCTTCAACTCCGAAACTGATTCTGCATATAAATTTGGCAATATATTTACAGATAAATGTTTTCTGCTTGGTAGAGTGTACAAAGGATTTAATTTGTTTGTATATTCCCGAAAACCTTCATTTTCAACTATAGATAATGGCTGATAATCAGATGTTATCATTTGGACTAATTTCATATCAATTTCTTTTTCATCTTGAGCTGATAGTTCATTACATTGGGTTCCAAATAATTTTAATTGTCGTGGACGTTTAGTTACGAAATTCGATTCATCACTATTAGCTTTTTTTTTAAGGAAGCATTTTGTGACACAGCTACAGGATGTAGATACATTTTCAATAGAAGATGGAGGTATAGGATTATTTTCTTCCAAAGTTCTTTGAGGCTCATTTTCTTTTTCAGGTAAAGGATCGTCATCTTTGTAGGAAAAAAACCGATTCAAAAATATTCAAAATAAAATGCTGCAAATTGTTATAAATATGTATTCTTTAATTTATACTTTAATTTATACTTTTAATATAGCGTTTTGAAATAAAGCAAGTTTAATCGATCTGAGAGCGATTAATGATGTCATTGACCAATCACAATTATTTCTCTGAAGAATAAATCTGTGATTGGCTGTGATTGGTCAATCACGTCAATCTCAGATCGATCAAACTTACTTTATTAAGAAAGGAATGATTAAATGACGTCAAACTGGCATAGTTGATATAAAAAATTGAAGTTTAATTACGACGTTTCGACCATTAGATTTAGGTCCTTTTCAAGTAAATCTACAAATGAGTAACACAATAATGTAACAATCGTTTGGAAATCGGAAATGAATAAAATTAAAGACTTACAAGATATTCCGTTCAGTAGTCAAAGGTACAAAGTTCAAAAAACGTTGAATTACATTATTTGATTTAAAATGAGAATATAAAAATAAGTAGGTAAAATATATAAAAAGCGTCTGTTGTTGGTGACGGCTACATACGGACTGAGTAAGATTAACTTTGATTGTGTGACGTAGGGGACAACTAAGTAATAAATAAATAACATGAAAAGAAAGAAAAAGACAATAAATATCAGTAGAGAACCGGGTCAATGTACTAAAAAGTAAGCAACAAGATATAATGTGACGTTGATACATGTGTAGAGAAAATTAGAAAATTAAGCAAGGATAGACTTAGATTGAATAAATAGGAATACGAAATACAAAACGATGATAAATAAATAAATTAATAATAAATTAATGAAGGAATGAGTCGGAGGACGGTCAATAGAATAAAAATTATTTAATGACGGTCAAATAAAGGAATAAATAGAAATAAAAGATAATAAATAACAAAACGGACGATGACAATAATAAATTAATAAAAAGAGGTTAAGTAAAAAACGGTCAATATGATAATAAACTAGTAAAGGCTGTGTCGCGTGAACTATAAAATGTTAAGTAATCTGTCGTAAATTGCTGTTAGGTTCTCTGTTTTACACATGAAACTGAAACTAATAATACTATTTCCTTTCTTGACGCAATAATCATTAGAGATAACAACACACTCATTACCAATTGGTATCGAAAACCAACCTTCTCCGGTCGTTATCTCAACTTTCTCTCGGCTCACCCTTTGAAATATAAAATTAACACGATCACTAACCTCGTAGATAGAGCAATTTTACTCTCTGACCACAGATTTCACAAGGACAACATTAATATTATAAAAGAAATCTTACGCAACAACCTGTATCCTAATCACATGATTAACTACCACATTAACAAAAGACTTAATGTACTAAGACATAGAAAAAACAACACCCCTATAAATCTTGCCACTGATGCAAGAAATCGCATTGTTATTCCCTTTAACAACGAGGTTGCTACAAATATTGAACGCGTTCTTAATAACTCCAACATAGAAGTATTATATTCTATCTCGAATAAATTGAATCACATAATAAGAAAGGGAAAAGACACTCTTAGCACTCTGAAACAAACAGAGTTAGTTTATGAGATTGATTGCTCGAATTGCAACGCATGTTATATCGGCCAAACAAAACGACATTTAATAACTCGTCTAAAAGAACACCAAAGTAATATCAGAAAACACACATCTATTCATTCCGTTGTCACTAATCACAGACTGTCCTTTGATCACGATTTTGACTGGGACCACCCAAAAATTTTGCACAAAGAAACACACACAAGAAAACGTGAAATAGCGGAGATGTTGTTCATTAAAAAATGCAATTCGACAATCAACTCTCAAAAAGACACAGAGAACCTAACAGCAATTTACGACAGATTACTTAACATTTTATAGTTCACGCGACACAGCCTTTACTGGTTTATTATCATATTGACCGTTTTTTACTTAACCTCTTTTTATTAATTTATTATTGTCATCGTCCGTTTTGTTATTTATTATCTTTTATTTCTATTTATTCCTTTATTTGACCGTCATTAAATAATTTTTATTCTATTGACCGTCCTCCGACTCATTCCTTCATTAATTTATTATTAATTTATTTATTTATCATCGTTTTGTATTTCGTATTCCTATTTATTCAATCTAAGTCTATCCTTGCTTAATTTTCTAATTTTCTCTACACATGTATCAACGTCACATTATATCTTGTTGCTTACTTTTTAGTACATTGACCCGGTTCTCTACTGATATTTATTGTCTTTTTCTTTCTTTTCATGTTATTTATTTATTACTTAGTTGTCCCCTACGTCACACAATCAAAGTTAATCTTACTCAGTCCGTATGTAGCCGTCACCAACAACAGACGCTTTTTATATATTTTACCTACTTATTTTTATATTCTCATTTTAAATCAAATAATGTAATTCAACGTTTTTTGAACTTTGTACCTTTGACTACTGAACGGAATATCTTGTAAGTCTTTAATTTTATTCATTTCCGATTTCCAAACGATTGTTACATTATTGTGTTACTCATTTGTAGATTTACTTGAAAAGGACCTAAATCTAATGGTCGAAACGTCGTAATTAAACTTCAATTTTTTATATCAACTATGCCAGTTTGACGTCATTTAATCATTCCTTTCTTGGTATTTCCTATCACTGGCAAGAAGAAGACACTTACATTGTTTTACTTTATTAAAAAATGTTATTTTAAACGTGTGGAAAATTATTTGATAATATAAGTGAATACGTATGAAATTAGGTTTGTTCTTTTTGCTTACACGAAAAGTGTAAAGTGTATAGTGTACACTTTTACTCCGTCCACTTTTTGGGGTAATACTGAAGAATACGGGCAACCTCACCGTTTTTGTTGAAACTTCACTATATTGCGTATTTTGGTCTGTAAAACACGAATATGAAAGTTAAAATCGTCGCTCTTTATTAATTTAGAAGTTATAACGTGTCGAAAATTGACAGTTTCGGGGTTAGGATAGCTGTTATACCGACGATGTACAGACTGTCTGAGCATGCGCAGTGACGTAACGCAGGTCAGCTGACCATGCTAGCGTCACAAAGTACGCGAATTTGAAAATATGAAATAGGATACAAGTTAGGTCAATCGCGTGGAGGCAGTGTAAAATATACGCGTGGAAAGTTGCAAACCCATGTGGAACCGAATTTTTACTGGCCGCCACGCGTAGCCGCGCGCTTCGCGCGCGGATTAAAATTATAATCAACTCGTGGCGTGGAGGCGTGGCCAACGATGTAGAACTCAACTCTCTCACCGCCTCAACCCCCATCCCTCCCCCCCCGCTTCGCGGGGGGGGGGGAGGCGGCGAACGCAGTAGAATAGTATACGCGTGGAAAGTCGCGAACCCATGTGGAACCTTGCTATCCTGTGATATACAGGATCGGGGGGGGGGGGGGAGGGATGGGGGTTGAGGCGGTGAGAGAGTTGAGTTCTACATCGTTGGCCACGCCTCCACGCCACGAGTTGATTATAATTTTAATCCGCGCGCGAAGCGCGCGGCTACGCGTGGCGGCCAGTAAAAATTCGGTTCAACATGGGTTTGTGCATTTTACTAGTGAGAAGTAAATTAGTATAAAATTAGTATAAAATTTTAAAATAATTTATTAAATAATAAAACGTATAAAATATTATATAAAATTAATACATATAAAACATATAAAACATAAAACATACATACTTATTAAACAAAAAGCAATTGATCGAGTTTTTAATCGAAAATTCCTTAATATATTAGTGAAATTGATTGTTCAAAGTGTAAGAACAAATTAAAAGTTAATAAAAGTAACCTATTTCGCTGCCGAAAAGTTTTATAAAAAGCATAAACATAAAAAGTATGTGAAGAAACATTGCAGCTTTAAAAGTGCGAAAGTTAATACATAGTTTGGTAAATCCAATTTAAATTTGGAAACAATATGCAGGTTAATTGCATATTTTATAATGTTGAAGCTTCCGAGACATTTTCTCCTTCCTCTTCTTCGTAAAAGGTCTTCGGTGGATATAATTTCCCAATCGTGCGGAAAAAACTGATGATTCTGTCTTCATATTTATGAACGCGTTTGAAGAGGTACTCAGCTAAATATCCCATGAGATGTGTTGTTCGAACTCCATATCGTGGGATATTAGCTCTGACTTCTCTCCAAACACGTTCAATGTGTTGAGTGTGAGCGCCTAAATAAACAAAACAAATGTATAATATTAAATTTTATATCGTATACATAAATATAATAATAGTTAAACTAAAAATTTGTAAGACATTAATATTTATATGAGAAATATCTGTATTTACCAGTATCTGGGTCGACGAAATTGATTGAATGATTAACTGTCAGATGTTGGAAGCCTTCACTGTTTAAACAGTTGTATGACTTCCAACAATCTGACATAATCGTTGTCCCAGGCTGGATCCATTCTTTAATAAATTGAATGAGAGTTTTTTCCTTCCGATCGGGAACTGGAACAAGAAATATTTTCCCTGTTCCCCGTTCATATCCACCGAAGATCCATTTTCCCTCGATAATCCGGCCGCAATTGTATTTTCTTTTGCCGATTTTTGCTTCATCTATTTCAACAATTTTATTTGCTCCTCCTAGTTTTTCAGAATTTTGATCGGCCCAATAGATGCAAACCTATAATGTTACATTAAAAATTTTAGAAATGTCTATATATTTATTTGTTTTATAAATATACATATTTAAAATAATAATATATTAACTGTATTAAATATATCAAACTATACTTACTTCTCGGCAAAAAGAAATCCAGTCAACGACCGAATGCTCGGATATCTGCAGCTCGACACTTAGAAAATTATGTCTCGGAGGTCTCAACATTATAAAATATGCAGTTAACCTGCATATTGTTTCCAAATTTAAATTGGATTTGCCAAACCATGTATTTACTTTCGCACTTGTTTTAAAGCCGCAATGTTTCTTCACCAACTTTTTATGATTATTTTTCTCATAAAACACTTTTGGGCAGCGAAATAAAAGGTTACTTTTATTCACTTTTAATTTGTTCTTACACTTTGGACAATCAATTTCATCATATGGTGAATTCCATGACAATTCAACACAAAAATTTTGGTCGATCTTTGGGATTTGATGGAAACTTGGCATAATCCATCCTTTGGTTGTAATAAATGAAATCCCCAAGTATTTTTGGAAAATTCCAAAAAATGGCTGACATATTTAATTTTGAAATTTTGTGTACTCTTTTTTTGAAAAAGCGATAACTGTGGTTCTACTTGATCGATTTTAGTTTTCAACCTCTTAATTTGTTCGTATTGAAATATATTTTCATGTAAAAAATGAAGGTGAGAAACATTGTTTAAATTAATTGTTTAAATAATTAATTAATGTTTTTAAAACGCTATATTACAAATATGCTACCTTCAATTTTTTTCATTTTTTCACCAAATGTAGCCACAAATGTGTTTTACATGTCCTGAAAGTTTCATCCTGGGACCGCCATTAGTTTCCGAGAAAAAAAATAAAACGTAATCGCGCGCGCTGCACTATAGGCCTTACGCCTTGTCACTACCGGCGCGCCGCGGCGTAACTAATGGACGCTCGTCTTGAATATATTTTTGAAACAAAAATTCTTGCGACTATAAAGAAAGTGGACAGTAGGATGAGAAAATTGAATCAATAATAAATAAATGTATAAATGAACTCGCTCTTAGCCGGACCCAGGAATAACCACGAGGAGGTGGCGAGAAAATATTCCTATTTTTTTTGTTTTTTTTCTGTTTTATGATTTTTTTTTCTTTTAACTTTTTTGTTTTTTTTTCTTTTCTGCTTTTTAACATTTTTAAAAATTGTGTTTTATTTTTTACGCGGAACTTTTCGGATTTTAGTATTTTTTCTTTGTGCAGTTTTTTCTTTAAAAACTGTGAATATCTCGTAATCTTCAGTAGCTGAAAAAAGCTTTGTTTTTAATTGAGTTTCAGAAATGGGGATAAAAGAATGCATTTGTTGAGTACCGGTAATTTGAAGAGAATTTTCAAATCTTTCTGTTAATATTACTTTCTCTTGGTTGTACTCTTCATCGCAACCAAAGTCCACATAAATATCTTTGAAATGTGTTCTAGCCCAGTCAAACATTTCTTTGGCATTCGTTATCTGATTGTATGGTCGTTGTTTGATAATAATAGTAATAATTCCTTTTCTTAAAAATAATATTCAATGACAAAATATTCTATTAGATTTAAATACGATAAACCATTGAATTGTATTAACCAAGAGATTATATTAACTATAAAAATACCACAAGAAATTAGAAAGTTGTAAAGAATAATAATATCAATTATTTTTAGTAAGATTTTACCATACAAAGTGTTATAACATTTAACTATATTCATAAACACAATTGATTTTTCTTATTGATATTTAACAAATCTCGTATATATTATTTCAAGACTAATTTAGGATTTTATTAAAAAAGATATTTAACGTTTCATAATTAGACAAACTCAATCACGTTTCATCAAATTAAATTACAAATCAAGTATATAATTTACAAGAACATTAACTGTTAACGAAGATTACAGTCATAAAATAGTATGTTACGATAAACATAAATGAAATACATAATTAGTTATGATCAATCATAAGTACATATAACAGAATATGACAAGAGATACATAAATTATCAGTTAGATTTTGAGAAATATTATTTATATAGCAGCCTTATTGGTGGCGCTTAACAAAGCATAGAACACATGTAATATATTTCGAATGCAAGGTATCATGCAAGAATGTCATGAAAGCGGTTACTTATCTTATGAATATCATCTATGATGAGCGCAGATACAGATTACTCGTAGAGATCATCTATGATGAGCGCAGATACAAATTACTCGTAGAGTAATGAAATCACATCTTGTAAGGTTGGTGAAACCAACGAATAACGAACGGCCCGTCCGACTTTCAGAGGATGCGCATCTGTGTGCTTGTGAGGCACCAATATCTATGTGCTTGTGAAGCACTAATGTCCATGTGCTTGTGAGGCACCAATATCTATGCGCTTGTGAGGCGCGGATATCTATGTGCTTGTAAAGCACCAATACTCAGTGCTTGTAAGGCACGAATAACTATGTATTTATTATACAATTACGAATCACTCTACTTTTATTCTTTCGTTACGTAAGAACTAGCACGCGAGACGTCTCGTGGTCGAACAGAAACTGACTCAGACGCTCACTTCCCTGACAACTGAAAATCGCGCGTTGGGACGCTAGACGAATAAAAGAGAGCATCGCTCTTGTTGCTACGCGTGAGCGCAACGCTGATGCTGTTACCAACCGCATCTTGCTATTATACACTGTGGTCATGAATACCGAATCGACTTTGAATATATGCGAAGTTTTAACATTCCGCCCGCCTTCGTTAACACTGTTAACGAACTGGCTACAAAGTGCCTTGAGAGACAGGAAGAGGGCAGACTTTTACAATTGGTCGAGTTAAAATAGAAGATTGAGTACGTATGGTTACTACTCTGGTCAGATGATCTGATCCAGGGTGAATTTGAATGACACGACCAAGAGGCCATTTGGAAGGTGGATACCTCTCATCAACCACTAAGACCAGAGTTCCTATCTCAAGCGATGGAACAGTTCTATTCCATTTATACATAGCATGGTATCGTTGTAAACATTCTTGAGACCATCGCTTCCAGAAACTTTCCAGCATTTGTCGTGTAAGTTGCCATCTGGATAGATGTGAAGAATTGAATCCAACAATTGTTGGTTCTGGAATTACTGTTGGAGCACAACCCATTAAGAAATGTCCTGGTGTTAGAGCACTAAGATCATCAGGATCTTCAGTCAGAGGTGTCAATGGTCTAGAATTGAGAACAGCTTCAATCTGTGTTAAGAGAGTATTAAATTCTTCATAAGTAAGAAGAGTCTCTCCCACTACACGTTTTAAATGAAACTTTACGGATTTGACACCTGCTTCCCATTTTCCACCGAAATGTGGCGCGGCTGGAGGGTTGAACTTCCAATGGGTTCCATCATTGGCGAGTAATTTAGCTAATTTTTCCGACTCTTGAGTAGATTGAGTAAATAAGCGTTGTAATTCAGAATCAGCTCCCTTCAGATTAGTGCCGCAATCACTAGTTAGTGTGGAACAAATTCCACGTCGAGCTGTGAATCTTTTATATGCAGCGATGAATGTATCGGCTGTATAGTCTGTAACAAGCTCAAGGTGAATTGCAGATGATGAATAACAAACAAAGAGTGCGATATAACCTTTATAAGTTTTTGCATTCCTTCCTCTCCATGTTTTGATCAAGAATGGACCTGCATAATCAACGCCTGTATGTGTAAAGGGTCGAGCTGGAGTGACTCGTTCGGAAGGAAGCTGTCCCATTAACTGCTGAGCTCTTTTCTGCCTGTACCGCGTACACTTGACACACCTTAATATGAACGTTCTCACAGGAGCTCTGCCACCAATAATCCAATATTCATTTCTTATGTAAGATAGTGTAAGTTGTGTACCACCATGTAAGGTTTTCTCATGAGCGTCTGCTATGATAAGATTGGTTAATGCAGACTTGTTCGGTATTATCAGTGGATGCTGGGCTGAAGATGCAAGAAGAGAACTCTGCAAGCGACCTCCTACACGTAGAAGACCTTGAGAGTCTAGAAAAGGTGTGAGGCGTATCAATGAATTGGATGCAGATAATGATCTTCCGGATGAGAGAATTTTGTACTCTTGATGAAAGTAAGAACGTTGAATGGATTTGACCCAGAAAAATTTAGCCTTTTCCATTTCGTTGGTGGTAATCGTGGAAGTCTTTGATACGTCCTTAAATTTTTTAAAAAGATAAACAGCTCTTTGACAAATTGCAGTAATGCGAAAGAGTTTAGACAGACTCGAATATTTAAATAGAAGATCCCATTGTTTCTGTGATTTGCGTATTACATTAATTTTTGCAGGTCTTTCTTCGAGCATTATCTTGGTAGAAGTTAATGGTGTCGTAATAGGCCATTCTGATGGTGATAGTGATAGCCAATTAGGACCTTTCCACCATATTGTGAGTTCTGAAAGTTGAGCTGGAGTTATGCCTCGAGTAGCTAAATCTGCAGGGTTTTCTTTTCCTGGGACAAATTTCCAAGTTGCTTGCGGCAATGTCTCTTGAATAAAACAAACTCTGTTTTGTACAAATTCCTTCCATCTTGAAGGATGATTCGAAATCCATGTATAAGTGATGGATGAATCAGTCCACATAAAAACAGGTACATTCTTTAAATCAAGTACGCTTAATACATGTGAAACAAGTTTAGTTAAGATAAAAGCTCCGGACAATTCAAGACGAGGAATTGTAAGTTTCTTCAATGGAGCTACCTTCGTTTTGGATGCCAGGAGAGTAGTTTGAATTTCTCCTTGATCGTTGGTTACTCTGGAATAAACCACAGCTGCTAAGGCTTGTTGAGAAGCATCACAAAATCCATGGATTTCAGTTGAGAAACCAGATTTGTATTGAATCCATCTAGGAAATTTAAGATATTGTAAATCATTTAGACTATTTACAAAGTTGAGCCATCTATTCTTCACAGGTTCTGGTAATGGGTCGTCCCAATCTAGTTTAATGGTCCATAGCTCCTGTATAAAAATTTTTGCGGTAATAATAATCGGAGATAAGAATCCGATGGGATCAAATAATTTAGCTATAGTGGACAAAACAATTCTTTTTGTTATTGTATCATTAGTAGGAGATTTCCATGTGAATTGGAAGTTATCTGATGTTGGTTGCCAGCATAATCCCAGTGTGTGAATCATGATGTTATCATCAATGTCAATACTTGTACTGTTTATCCGTTTTTCCAGAGGTATGGAATCAATGACTGCGGAATGGTTACTTATCCATTTTTGGAGATTAAAACCGCCCGCCATGCAAAGATTATTAAGTTGACTGACGATTTCTTGAGCTTGTTTGATCGTATCAGCTCCGCCAAACACGTCATCCACATATCTTCCTTTTTTAAGAATTGGAGCAGCTAATGGATATTTTTCTCCTTCGTCCTCGATAAGTTGCAAAAAGACTCGTAATGATAAATAAGGAGAACAGGCAAGTCCGTAGGTTACCGTAGTGAGTTCATAGGTACAATGACCTTTGGCAGGATGCATCCACAGAATTCTTTGCAGGGACCAATGTTCAGGATGAACTTTGATTTGACGAAACATTTTCTCCACATCTGTAGAAAATACATAACGAAATAAACGAAACCATATTAAAATATCAAATAAATCATTCTGAAGTTTAGCTCCAGTATGAAGAATATCGTTTAAAGAAAATCCAGAAGTGGTGGAACTAGATCCATTGAACACTACTCTTAATTTTGTAGTGAGACTTTGTTCCCTCCATACTCCATGATGTGGAAGATAGTAAGTGTTAGGAGGTGTTGTTTGTTCTTCTAAGACCAAACGCATGTGTTCTAATTTTTCATATTCGTGAATAAAGTCCGAATAAGCTTGAGCATAGTCCGGGTTTCGTTTGAATTGACTGAAGAGTTTAACTATTAATCTTGATGCTTTAGCATAAGAGTCTCCGAGGTTCTCTATTGGTTTTTTAAATGGAAGTTTAACTATATATCTTCCTTGGCTATCTCTTGAGTGAGTCGATTTAAAATGTTCTTCACACTCCTGTTCTTCTAAAGATAGACAAGATGAGTTTTTTAAAGTAGGATATTCTTCTAGAGTCCAGAATCTGCGTAGTAAATCGTACAGATTATCATCTATAGAAACATGAAAACTAAGCGCTGTATGACCAGCAGGAGTAGTTTCAGGATTTATTGGTCCAGATACGATCCATCCAAGAGTTGTGCATTGTGCAACTGGAGAGTTGTATGCTCCTTTAATAATTCCGTCTTCGATGATTTTACTGTGAACGTCAGCGCCAATAATCATATCAATGGAGCCTTGTTTTAAATAATTTGGATCTGCTAACGTTAATCCATTTAAATGAGTCCACGAACTTGAGTCCACTACAGTTGAAGGAATGGTCGTTGTAAGCTTTGGCAAAATATGCGCTGAAACCGTGCACTTGAAAGTAGAGTTGAAATGTGGTCGTATCACAAAAGAAGTCAAACCTTTTGTCTTGATTGATTTTTGAGCTCCTATTCCGACTAATGGTATTTGAGAATATTGTCGAGGTAGATGTAACCGTTGAACCAGGCGTTCCGTAATCAATGAAATCTCAGATCCTTGATCCACTAATACTCGTATAGTTGTTGATATTCCATGAGAGTTAATAATCTTGACTTGTGCTGTAGCTAGTAATACAGCTGATCTAAGGTTTGGTTGTCATGAGGAATGTAACACCTTTGTTTCTCCTTTTTCAGAAGAAGCCGCTTCCACTTGTGTGCTGTTGGATTTCGTTGATGTTTTCAGAGGAATAGATGTTGTTTGATGAATCGTAGTATGATGTTTCGCTGCGCACTTCCTACAGCGTTTTGTTACACGACATTGAGAAGACCGATGTTGTCCTAGGCAATTATAGCATAATTTATGCTTCGAGATTAACGCTAATCGTTGTGGAATCGTTTTGATAGCATATTGTGGACAAGTTACCACATAATGTTTCTGTGAACAAATGGGACAAGGTTTCCCGAAAAATGTAACATCTTCTTTAGATTTGCCATGAAAATGAGATTTTAAAGAACTCTGGTGTGGCTGAGAGGCAGGTTTTCCACCGCGAGATCTTTCATAAGCTTGTAAAGAGAGAAATCGTGAGACAAGAAATTCAGTTAACTGTTTCCATGTTGGAGGTTCTTTGGAAGAACCAAGATGTTGCTCCCAAGCTTTTACAGATTCAGAATCTAATCTTTCAACTACAATGAAAACAAAGAAATCATCCCAAGCTGATACTGGTCGTTGAAGACTTTCAAGAGTTCTATACAGTTGCATAACATGAGTATACAATTTTTCCAATTCTGCTGCAGATTCTTTAGTTATACGTTTTAGTGAGTGTAACGAATGTAGAGCATTATTGACTAGTAACCGTTTATTTTCGTAATAAGAAATCAAAGCTTCCCAAGTTTTTGAAAAATTATCTGCTGATAAAGTAGTATTCTTAATTAAGCGAGCAGCAGAACCAGTTAAACTCGTTTTTAAATATTGTAATTTTTCTACTGGGGATAATGTAGGATGATTCAAAACTAATGAACAAAATAGATCTTTGAAAGATAACCAATCTGAGGGTGTACCATCAAATTTGGGAAGATCTATTCGAGGAAGTCTCGCATGATGAAAAAATGCTGGTAAACTATTTGACAAATTAATAGTTTGAGAGGAAGAAGTACTTGGGATAATTTCTAGATCCGGTTCAGAAAGAGCATTTAATTTTTCTACTGATTCAACATAATTTTCATGTGTTAAAGAGAAAAGATTATCCGAAAAATAAGAATGATTCAGTATAACCAATTTGTCTTCATTATTCAATGATTGAACGGCTAATGTGATAGCTTTATGTGCTAAAGAAAAACGCTCCCAATCATCTTTGAGAGTAGAGAGACGTGCTTGTACTCTATGAGTGGTTAAATTAGTCAATCCATTTTTAACAAAATTATCATAAGAATGAGTTATAATATCTGCAAGAAGTATTTGTTGATCAATGTGATTTTTTACGTGATTGAGTCTCATTCTGAATATAGTTCACTAAATCCGGCTCGAAGGACCAAAATGTTTGATAATAATAGTAATAATTCCTTTTCTTAAAAATAATATTCAATGACAAAATATTCTATTAGATTTAAATACGATAAACCATTGAATTGTATTAACCAAGAGATTATATTAACTATAAAAATACCACAAGAAATTAGAAAGTTGTAAAGAATAATAATATCAATTATTTTTAGTAAGATTTTACCATACAAAGTGTTATAACATTTAACTATATTCATAAACACAATTGATTTTTCTTATTGATATTTAACAAATCTCGTATATATTATTTCAAGACTAATTTAGGATTTTATTAAAAAAGATATTTAACGTTTCATAATTAGACAAACTCAATCACGTTTCATCAAATTAAATTACAAATCAAGTATATAATTTACAAGAACATTAACTGTTAACGAAGATTACAGTCATAAAATAGTATGTTACGATAAACATAAATGAAATACATAATTAGTTATGATCAATCATAAGTACATATAACAGAATATGACAAGAGATACATAAATTATCAGTTAGATTTTGAGAAATATTATTTATATAGCAGCCTTATTGGTGGCGCTTAACAAAGCATAGAACACATGTAATATATTTCGAATGCAAGGTATCATGCAAGAATGTCATGAAAGCGGTTACTTATCTTATGAATATCATCTATGATGAGCGCAGATACAGATTACTCGTAGAGATCATCTATGATGAGCGCAGATACAAATTACTCGTAGAGTAATGAAATCACATCTTGTAAGGTTGGTGAAACCAACGAATAACGAACGGCCCGTCCGACTTTCAGAGGATGCGCATCTGTGTGCTTGTGAGGCACCAATATCTATGTGCTTGTGAAGCACTAATGTCCATGTGCTTGTGAGGCACCAATATCTATGCGCTTGTGAGGCGCGGATATCTATGTGCTTGTAAAGCACCAATACTCAGTGCTTGTAAGGCACGAATAACTATGTATTTATTATACAATTACGAATCACTCTACTTTTATTCTTTCGTTACGTAAGAACTAGCACGCGAGACGTCTCGTGGTCGAACAGAAACTGACTCAGACGCTCACTTCCCTGACAACTGAAAATCGCGCGTTGGGACGCTAGACGAATAAAAGAGAGCATCGCTCTTGTTGCTACGCGTGAGCGCAACGCTGATGCTGTTACCAACCGCATCTTGCTATTATACACTGTGGTCATGAATACCGAATCGACTTTGAATATATGCGAAGTTTTAACAGTCGTTGTAAATTTGTTTTAGTAGCTGATCGTTTTATGATTCCACCGATTCCATCGCAAGGACCTTTACCGTGTGACGTAGCAAAGAAGTGCCATTTTGCTTTACACTGAAAATCTTTCTCGTGATGTGTCAAGTTAACAAAATTCTTTCGATTTTTATATTGTGCAGCTGAACCATCAGAAAAGTATATAACTTCATCAACAATAATTTTAAACTTTTCTCGCAAGAATGTTATTAGCTTCTTTTGGTAGAGGTGCACAGCAATTGTATCATGTTGCTTAATTTCAGATATAACGGCATAACTGACATGTTTCAATTCTTTCTCGGGTGTTTGATAGTAAACTACAAAAGGATGAATTGTTACTTGCACTTGTGTCCAGTGATAAGATTGAGAGCAATCTTGAATAATAATAGTGTAGTTTTCCGCAAAATCTAAAAGAGTAATAACTGTGCCTTCTTCTAAAGTGAATTTCAGGTATTCAAGATACCGACTCTGCTGTTTTGCAATGAAATTATGACGAATGAGTTTTTTCGTTAATTCACTGAAATGAAGAATAAACTCATCTATTGGTTTTATTACTGTTTCCAGGTTAGAACGATCAGTAGTCAACCATTGTCTGTAACAAACTTCTTCAATACCATTTTCATCATAAGCTTGTTGTAAAAGAATTTTTAGTTTTTCATCGCCAGGACAATTGGGACATTCGTTGAAAAAGCATGTAACCTGTGCAGGGTTACATATTGACTGATATTTTCAAAAGACTGAGCTGTCCAGTGCTTAACATTTTCAAAAGGCAAAGACTTTGATGCAGCTATATTTTTTATTTTTCCACCAGTAAACATGAGCTTCACATTCTGATGTTGAACACAAACGCATACACTATGTGTACCACTTGATCCAGCCAAAACGCATTCTTTAGGTCTCATTTCGGCGAATTTGGAGAAGCCAATTTTTTCTTCGGGATATGAGTCCTTAAAAGCTCGATAAAGTTCTTTTAAATTTGAAAGAACTAAACGTTTTTGTAATTTTATTTTTTCACCATTGACTTTTACCGAAATACAATCACTTTTACCGGGCATAACGCGACTATTGTCATCATGCCTGTAAAAGTCTAAAACTCTTGATGATAATTCTTCCGACAAACACTTTCCTAGTTTTGGATTAGGAGAAGTTAAAAATCCTTCTGAACTAATTAACTGTTTAGCATTACGAATCATGTAATTGGAGGCACCAAATAAGAGTTGAATTTTTCTTATGGACCATGTACTCGGTAAAATCGTTAAAATACTAGTCTGTTTCCTTTCGTTACACTTTGCCCTCTGAAATTCATTTTTTAAATGATTTAAAAGCTCATCATTTTGCTTGACATCTGAATTATTAATATTAAATAACTTATGAGTTATTATTTCGCAAACTCTTTGTGAGGTTTCTTTTCTTTTACTCAATGAGTTTAAGTCAACAAAATTGATTTCCTTTTCTCCAAGAACATGTAAAAAATTATTTAAGAAAGAGAGTGCTTGTCTTCTTATATCACTGTCTGAAAATCTCCATTCTTCATCTGTATAAGAGGAATCACTATCTACATCCATTTCGATTATGAAATCATGTTCAATAGGATTTTCAGGTACATTAAGTTCTCTGTTTGCAGATGAAGGAATTAATCCTCTTGAAAAACCCTTACGACAAGCATCACAAATAAACAGATTCTGTGAAAGTGGATGCTTATCATAAATGCTTTTAGGAACTTGTCTAATATTACTGACGCAATTCGTGTGGTTCGGTTTATTAAATGGTGGTTCGGTTTATTAAATGGATTGTAACATTTTTTAAACGGCATTTTCGCAAAAAAAAAGAAAACAGTAAGAAAAAATTAAAGGAACTACAATTCAATTTTATATCATCTTTAAAAGAATTAAAAACATTGACAAAATAAAAAAAATTCAGATAAATAAAGACAAAATACAAATCTATTAATTATAATACAGTATTATAAGTCATAAATCAGAAAAAACGAACGATTTCTGTAAACTTCCTTTAATTTTTCGCAAGCGGAGGTTCGTACTCGTTTATGGACTCGCGGCAAGCAGCAGCACGTACACGGAAAAAGATAACATCATATATGCGCGAGACCCAAGTAGTGTTGTCATTTTACGTTCGTCAGAGTCGCTACTTGGACGACCCGCGTCAAAACTATTTGGGTCTCGCGTAAATACGACGTTATATACACCGTACGGTATATAGTGCAGCGCGCGCGATTACGTTTTATTTTTTTTCTCGGAAACTAATGGCGGTCCCAGGATGAAACTTTCAGGACATGTAAAACACATTTGTGGCTACATTTGGTGAAAAAATGAAAAAAATTGAAGGTAGCATATTTGTAATATAGCGTTTTAAAAACATTAATTAATTATTTAAACAATTAATTTAAACAATGTTTCTCACCTTCATTTTTTACATGAAAATATATTTCAATACGAACAAATTAAGAGGTTGAAAACTAAAATCGATCAAGTAGAACCACAGTTATCGCTTTTTCAAAAAAAGAGTACACAAAATTTCAAAATTAAATATGTCAGCCATTTTTTGGAATTTTCCAAAAATACTTGGGGATTTCATTTATTACAACCAAAGGATGGATTATGCCAAGTTTCCATCAAATCCCAAAGATCGACCAAAATTTTTGTGTTGAATTGACATGGAATTCACCATATATTAAAGAGTTTTCGATCAAGAACTCAATTAACTGCTCTTTATTGTGTGTGATTGACAAAAATTGATGCAGCTGCATCGTGACAACGTGAGCAACAATATAACAAAACAAATGAAAATCATTTTCCCAGGGACCCCCCACGCGATTGACTTACCTTGTATCCTGTTTCAATTTCGCGCACTTTGTGGCGCTAGCATGGTCAGCTGACCTGCGTTACGTCACTGCGCATGCTCAGACAGTCTGTACATCGTCGGTATAACAGCTATCCTAACCCCGAAACTGTCAATTTTCGACACGTTATAACTTCTAAATTAATAAAGAGCGACGATTTTAACTTTCATATTCGTGTTTTACAGACCAAAATACGCAATATAGTGAAGTTTCAACAAAAACAGTGAGGTTGCCCGTATTCTTCAGTATTACCCTTTTTGGGAGTGGGGGTAACGTCGTATAAATTCAGTGTAAACCCTGCTGGAAAAGATTTATTAAAATCGATTGAAATCGATAAAATTTTAATTACTTTTAATAGTTTACTATATTTCCAATCGACAACCAGAAATTAGTCGATTAAAATTTAATCGGATTGAATCAATTTTTATATCTATTTTTATGTTATCTATTTCTATGCTGAAAACGTATAAATTTCAATCGTGTTGAATTTAATCCAATCGATAAAATGTTTTAATTCAGTTTTATACATTAAAATAGGAAATAAAAGTTATCATTTTGAATTGATTTTAATATATTACATATTTAATAGATTTTAATTGCAATAAATTATGTATGTTTTAATAAACTTCAATGCGACTATAAAATTTTAATCACTTTTAATAGTTTACTATATTTCCAATCGACAACCAGAAATTAGTCGATTAAAATTTAATCGGATTGAATCAATTTTTATATCTATATTTTTATGCTATCTATTTCTATACTAAAAACGTATAAATTTCAATCGTGTTGAATTTAATCCAATCAATAAAATGTTTTAATTCAGTTTTATACATTAAAATAGGAAATAAAAGGTATCATTTTGAATTGATTTCAATATATTACATATTTAATAGATTTTAATTGCAATAAATTACGTATGTTTTAATAAACTCCAATGCGACTAGGCTGAGGTACATATTTTAATTCATTTAAATAATGAAACTAATTATCTATTTTAATGTACTTCTATTCATTTTAATTTCTATTAATTTTAATAAAATTTAATAGGATATTTTACTATGTTGGTTAATCGATATTAATTGTCATTCTATCAACTAATTATTAAATTTATATCAATTATTAAATACTATGTACGTTTAAATCAACTCTAATGAGACTACGTTCTGGTATTTATTTCGATTGAATTGAATAATCAAACAAAATGTTTATTTTAGTTTAATTCTATTCGTTTTAATTTCTATTCACTTTAATATAATATTATAATATATTGTACTATATTATATTAATCAATTTTAATTGTCTTTCTATCAACATAAATTACATTTATTTCAATTATAAAATATTAAATACGTTTTAATCAACTCCAATGCAATTAGTCTCTGGTACATAACTCAATTCAATTTAATTATCAAACCGAATGTTTATTTTAGTTTAATTCCATTTGTCTTATTTTCTATTCACTTTAATAGAATTAAATAAGATACTATCCTATATCATTTAATCGATTTTAATTGTCATTTTTCCAAATAATAATTAAAAATCCATATCAATTGTAAATAACTAAATAATCAACTTCAATGCGACAACACCCTGGTACGTATTTCAATTTGTTTTAATAATTAAACAAATTGCATATTTTAGTTTACTTTTACTCTTTTTAATTCCCATTTACTTTAATAGAATTTAAAAAAAAACATTTTTCTATGCCATTTAATTGATTTTAATTGACATTCTATTTACTGAAAATTAAATTCGATTCAATTGTAAAATACTAAATACGTTTTAATCAACTCCAATGCGACTACGCTCTGTTACATATTCAATTCATTTTAATAATCAAGTAAATTGTATTAGACATTTTATTGTAGAAACCAACGAATTTTAATTTTGATTTTCTACCTATGACAAATTAAATTGGTATCAATTACATAATAGTGTAAAGATTTGAAATGGCATGCAAATGAAAAAACGACTTCTAAGAATGAATAATAATTTTTTTATTGCAATTCAACAGTGTTGCACAATAAACCTATGTACCGTCCAATTTTTGAATTAATGAGAACAACTTTTTCTAACACATCATTAATACTGCGTATATTTTTTTCATCACTTTCACATTCAATCAAGTACAAATGATTAATATCTTTAAATGGTAAATTATCGAAAGTTTTAATACATGATACATTCAAGTAACCCTGCTGGAAAAAATGGATTGAAATCGATTAAAAAATTTTCAATCAATTACAATGCGAAATCTTAATTCCACTTTGTAGAATTAAAGCGCATTAACATACAAAATATATAGAAGATGATTAAAAACGATAAAAAAAATCGATTAAAATAGATTGAATATCAATAAAAATGCTAAAATTTTTATGAATGTTTAATCGATTTTAATCGATTTTTTAAAATCGTTTTTAATCATTTTCTATATATTTTGTATGTTAATGCGCTTTAATTCTACAAAGTGGAATTAAGATTTCGCATTGTAATTGATTGAAAATTTTTTAATCGATTTCAATCCATTTTTTCCAGCAGGGAAGTGTAGGCTTTTCAACGAGAACGCCGAAGTGTAACATCAAGTGTTTATAAATACGACAGCTATTTGTGCATGGTGTTCATGTTTAAAGTTTTAATGAAAAAGTGGAATTTTATTGTTTAAAATTTATTATTGGTTATATTGTTACAATTATCACAAAATGATGAATGAAGTAAATGTAGAAATTCTTAATCACATTTTGGAGTCGGAGTCTGAATCTGATTTGTCATCCGATGAAGAGGCTTTTGACGAGATTGTTCCTGAACCACCTGTTTTATTTGCTGCAAATAATGGTAAGATAGTTAAATAATTTTTTACTTACTACATGTGAGTACATTTAACCACTGTTTAAAGTAATTTAACCTATGTAATCTAACCTCAAAACATTGTTTTTTAGATGAAGACATTGGACAATTATTAGAGCCAGTATTAAGAGTTGTTCAAAAAGTACATCACGTAAAAATTCTAAATTATATTGAAAATGTTGTACATTTATACACTGAGAGTGATTTCATAATGCACTTTCGCTTATCACGAGAAGTGACCAATGAATTGATCAATCGTTTTGCAGCATCTCTAATTTTTTTGGAATTACAAGGTTAATTATATCATAATTATGAGTTCCACATACATTAATATTATTTATAAATAACATATTTTAGTTGCATAATTTTATGAATATAATTAAACAATAATAATCACGTTCGATATGTATAAATAACAATTAAATACAATACACAGGCCAAATAGGTCAAAGCATCGAACCAAACTAAGGATGTCAAAAATACAAGATCAAGAATTTATTCAAACCGAAAAGTATATGTACGTTACGACTACACTGAGTCTTCATCAGCACATCATAAGAACAATTAAAAGAACAAACATAGAGTCATTGTTAAAAATATAAAAATAAATAGACATAAAAAAATATAAATAATAAATATAAAAACATGATAAAACGCAATATACATTTTAAATCGGTTAATTACATAAAAAGCGAAAAAACGAGAGCGACATTAGTTTGCGATTTAAAAGAAGTACGTTGTAAGTGGCGAAACTTCTAATTACATTGTTTGAAAAACTAAAAATGAGACAAGACAAAAACGTGTGGTACTTATTGCTCGTTTGACGGCGAGAATATGTTGGTCACAACCCTGTTTGGATAACATGCTGTCTTCTTATTCGTTAGGACGTTGCAATTGTCAGTATAAAAAAGGCAGAGGTGTCTGTGAGATATTGTTCTGCGGAAACGGATACAAAAAACGTAGTGTTGTGTGGTAATATTATAAAGTGCAACATTGGTATAGTGGCATAAAACGTGTTGTTATAAATAGAATGTAATAAAAATTTAAAAAATCATTGTGTAAAAACAATTGGGTGACCGAAAAATATATGTTATAATACCTGTCAATGTAGGAACACGATAACAGCATGCGATCCAGCACGTTCGGACCGACAACACAGTCGTGTTTGTGTATTAAAAGTTAGAGTTGTTATGCTCTCGACGCTATGTGTGGAAATGATTAGTTATAATTTTTCGATTGGAGCGCTGTTCATGAGATGTTAGAGGAGGGGAGACGCCAACACTCATTTATTAAATTCGTATATGCGCTGTTAAGTAACTCTGTGTCTGTATGGGAGTTTATCGAATGCAATTGACTTTTTATGTGAATCATTTCACTAATAAGTCTCTTTTGATAATTGTGTTCAATATCGAGGACGATAGTGTTATCCCAGTCAAATTGATGGTCAAACTTTGTGATGTGCTCTGATACAACCGAATGTCTGGATGAGTCTAATCTTATGTTGTATTTGTGCTCTTTTACCCGTGTGTTTAATTTCCTCTTAGTTTGTCCAATATAGGACGCATCGCAGTTCTTACAATTGATTCTATAAACGACGTTATTCAATTCTAAGCGCGGATGATTGCCAGACCATGGAGATATGAATCTTTTAAGTTGGTTAATAATTCTGTGACCTATCGAAATGTTAGATTTGTCGATCAACGGGTTAATGGAATTAGATATGTGTTTAATAAATGGTAAAACTATAAATGTCTTTTGTATGTTAGTGGTTGTGTTGAGAGTTAAGTTGGTTTTTTGTTGAAATCTATTGGACAGGGTAGTGATTCTTCGGTTTATTTGTTTAAAGATAAAATGAAGCGGGTAACCGTTGTTAAGAAGGATGTGAATGCATAGTTCAATATTTTTCTGGTGAAAAGAGGGATGTGAAAGCAACAACGCTCTGTCAATCAACCCATGGGTGGTGCCAATTTTATGGCACTGTGGGTGGTTGGAAAAGTAGGATAGAAATCTACCAGAAAAAGTATTTTTGTGGAACCAATCGATCTTGATTATAGAATTATCTTTAATTAATTTAAGGTCCAAAAAAGACAGAGAATTGTTACTTTCATACTCGATGGTGAATTTGAGTCTGTCATGGTAATCATTGAATTTTTTAAGGATTGTTTCTGTTTCACTAAGAGGAGCCGCTAAAATAATGTCATCAACGTAGCGATAATAGAACGTGGGAGAGCAATCAATAGAACTTAGAACCTGTTCCTCCAAATCTCGCATCACTAAGTCTGCCACAATAGGCGATAGGGGGGAACCCATCGGTGTGCCGAAGGTTTGCTTGTAAATTTTGTCATTGTATTTAAAAAACGTTGATGTTAGTGCAAAATCGATTGCCATCATAAATTCTTTTTTAGGTAACGTTGTGTTCTGTGTAATCAGGTTCCATCTATTCGTAATACATTGAAGGGCGATATTTAGGGGAACGTTCGTGAAAAGGGAAGACACATCCAGTGAGAACATCACGTCAGACTTTCGGTTGTATCAGAGCACATCACAAAGTTTGACCATCAATTTGACTGGGATAACACTATCGTCCTCGATATTGAACACAATTATCAAAAGAGACTTATTAGTGAAATGATTCACATAAAAAGTCAATTGCATTCGATAAACTCCCATACAGACACAGAGTTACTTAACAGCGCATATACGAATTTAATAAATGAGTGTTGGCGTCTCCCCTCCTCTAACATCTCATGAACAGCGCTCCAATCGAAAAATTATAACTAATCATTTCCACACATAGCGTCGAGAGCATAACAACTCTAACTTTTAATACACAAACACGACTGTGTTGTCGGTCCGAACGTGCTGGATCGCATGCTGTTATCGTGTTCCTACATTGACAGGTATTATAACATATATTTTTCGGTCACCCAATTGTTTTTACACAATGATTTTTTTAATTTTTATTACATTCTATTTATAACAACACGTTTTATGCCACTATACCAATGTTGCACTTTATAATATTACCACACAACACTACGTTTTTTGTATCCGTTTCCGCAGAACAATATCTCACAGACACCTCTGCCTTTTTTATACTGACAATTGCAACGTCCTAACGAATAAGAAGACAGCATGTTATCCAAACAGGGTTGTGACCAACATATTCTCGCCGTCAAACGAGCAATAAGTACCACACGTTTTTGTCTTGTCTCATTTTTAGTTTTTCAAACAATGTAATTAGAAGTTTCGCCACTTACAACGTACTTCTTTTAAATCGCAAACTAATGTCGCTCTCGTTTTTTCGCTTTTTATGTAATTAACCGATTTAAAATGTATATTGCGTTTTATCATGTTTTTATATTTATTATTTATATTTTTTTATATCTATTTATTTTTATATTTTTAACAATGACTCTATGTTTGTTCTTTTAATTGTTCTTATGATGTGCTGATGAAGACTCAGTGTAGTCGTAACGTACATATACTTTTCGGTTTGAATAAATTCTTGATCTTGTATTTTTGACATCCTTAGTTTGGTTCGATGCTTTGACCTATTTGGCCTGTGTATTGTATTTAAT
>CABEGB010001129.1:0-101278 GCA_901521435.1 Crematogaster levior
GTTTATTTCTTATATATTTTATAACAAAAATAATTATAAAGTGATAAAATTAAAAATAGTTATTTTTTAATTGTAGGAAATATTGTAAAGCAGTAATAATGCAAATAAAAATGAATAATAAACTTTATTAAATTATATTATATTAATTTTATTAAAAATGTTTATATGTCAAGCAGCACAAAATTTCAAAAAATATTTTGTAGACTTCATAGAAAGTAAATCATTATGGACATTTTTTTATGCTCTTGGAAATCTTGTGTTGTTTGGTTACATTATATTAAATGGTAACATTAAAAACATATCCAAAATGTTTCTAAACGTATATAGACATGTCACAAAATAAACAAAATAATTTAATTTTTAAAATAAACTTCATATAAAACAGAATACATTACATTAAGTGGTAACATTAAAATTTCCAAACGTATATAAACATATATGTATAAACGTGTCACAAAATGAACATAAAATAATTTTATTTTTAAACTTTATATAAAACAAATAAATAGCTTAAATGTATACCAACTTGTATTAATAAATTCTTATTGGTTTTGGAATAATGTCATTTTATTATTTTTCATTCTAATCCTTTGTACATCGACAAACGATTTAGCTTCGTGTTTAACATGTGAAGTAAAAAAAGTTTTTAAAATTAATCTTATTATTTGATTCCGATGATCAAAAAGTGGTGTTTGATCAAAAATATGATTATTATCATCAAATATGGTTGGAGGAAGTTTACTTAAAGTTTGACATGTTAAATATTGTACGATGTTTTTGATTGTAAGTAATTTGCTTCTATTACATTTTAAAACATTATATGCAATCTTGCAAACTGTAATTACATCATTTGATGCCTCAAATAATTGACCTTGCTTTTTTCGTTGTAAAAGTTTACTATTACGATATGTATCAGATTCTTTCTGTGACACATTTGACAACAGTGATTTGCAAATTAAACAATTAATTTTGTTTGTAATAATTTTAGCAACATAACCGGACATATAAGCAATAATTTCTTCAGCATATTCACTTAATTGAATATTTAATTGATTATTATTATTTATAAAATAATTATGATCCATAAAAGTAGTGTTCAATGAGTGTTCACCTAAATGATTTTCATCTTGTTTCGTAATAGTTTTATTCATTTCTACTTGTATATCATTTGTAGATGTGTTACATGGTGTAAGTAAGATGGTGTCATCCTTAGGAATACAATTTGCAGTTAGAGGAACAGATATGTTTGCTAAGTATAATATTTTTCTAAAAGAGTATTTAAATTGCTTTGCGGATGGATTATTATTCCAACCATTCTGTCTTCGGATTAGGGAAAAAAAAGTTTCGAGGTGGTCTTGCGATAACTTGTACGTTAAAATATAAAAACTGTACCATATTTGCACTAAACAATTCTTCTGCTAATACAGCAACATTTTGTAAATTAATAATAAATCCTAGGAAACCAGTTTTTAACGTGCTTTCAAGTACAGGAATATTTCTTATTTTTAACGAGATAATATAATCAATAAAATATGTAATTTTATCTTTTATAGTAGATAATTCATTTTTTGTTATAGCACGTTTTGTTTCTGTCTTATTATATAAATTGCGCGAGTTTAACAAATCAAACATGTCATTAAAATTTTTACTAAACGTTGCTGTTGCTGAAGCTTTGGTAAATGTTGGTATTTGTAAGTCACATTCCAAAAAAATTAACGCACTTGCCACAGAATTGCTAAGTACTTGCGCTGCTAAATTTACTTTCATTTTTTCATTTGAAAAGTATACATGTTTCTTCCGAATTTTATTCGCAGCATGCAATTTTTCGGTATCTTGCATTTTAACCAATTCTCTAATATATCTCCAACTGATTACATTTCCATCTTTATCTATGATATCTTCTTTGCTGAATGCATTTCTTACAAGTTTTATCATATGGCAAGCGTCGTAAAAAATAAAGACGCGTTTGGATTTATCAGCTGGATGGATAAAATATGGCAAAATATTTTCAACACGAATTTGTTTTAATTGTGCGCCTAATACTTCGCACATAGAAATGTTTGAAGAAGCCCCATCAAATGTAATACTTGTTACATTAATTTGTTTTTCATGGAGAACATGTAAAATGTTGCTTAATATATTTGCTTTGTCAGTCCCGCTTAATGAGTGTATAAAATAGTATGCAATAGCAAGTTTAAAATGATCATTTATACAAACCAACATAAAAACAAGAACCTGAGTAGCAAGAGTATTATCGTGAACGTTTGCTCCGATACTAACAAAACCATGTGATTCTTGACCATCCCAATCAACTTGTTTTTTAATACTCATTTCATCTAAAGTAATATTAAATATTAATTTTTTATTCATTTGTTGCGCATTTTTTATCTTATCGACTACAGTTTGCAGTGCTTGATCGGATATACCCGAATTAATATTAATATCTTGCATCCATTTTCGAAATGTAGTTGGATGTGGGAAACACTTTAAAAAGGTTTTTCTTACGTAAGAATATGCTGCAGGAGAATGGAAATGCAACGTACTAGCAAATTTTCGTAGTGAGGTTGGAAATTTCACGGTTCGTTTTCTACGCAACATTCTTGTTAACAACTCGTTAATAGAAGGAGATAAATCCTAAAGTGTAAGAAAGAAGAAATAAAAATAAAGTATTAAAACGTATTATACATTCAATTAAAAAAGACAAAATATGTAGTAGACGTATGTAGTAGACTGTAATTCATAATTGTAATTATTGTAATAAACATTATGGAGCGCAATGTAAGCCTTACGTCCATAATCCTAGAAATTGATCCGAGATCTCGGACAGAAAAAGAATTAATCAATCGCATTAGTCAGTTGAATTGTTCAAACGATTAATTCTTTCTTTGTCCGAAAACTTGGACTGATTTCTGACATCATGGACACAAAGCTTTACAGAAAACCTATTTACTCACTCGAATAGCATCACCTTTTAATAACCCCTTTGATTTCAAATCTTGAAATACGTCATGTAATGTTTTTACTTTTTTGTTTAAGCAAGAACTTTTTTGCAGCACTTTTTTTCGTTCGTTTCTATTAAAAGCAGTATATCGTAAAAATGCTTTCCATTTCATGTTTGAAGTAAAATCTCTTTCGGAAAAACATTCTGTATTATAACAACCTATTTTTACAAACACTTTCTTCCTTTTTGATTTTACAATACATCGTGGTAGTTTCCTAAAAAGTACAGTATGAGTTATGAGTATGAGTTATGAAATTCTAGGAAACAACATTAATTTTATATCTTGAAATGAGCTTCAATAAAAGTGTCTTACTTTTCTTTATTTGAAGTATTAGTGGAATTTTTATTCATGTTTTGGTCAACGCTAGCTTCTATAAATGTGGCTTCTTCCTCCATAGGCTTACTACAACAAAATTAAGCATTATTTTAGTATGAAAATTCTTATAGCTATTAATATACAATTGCAAAGTACTGATAGAAAAATTGAAAAATTACTCTTGTTCTTGTTGCACTGTTTCGAAACAAGTAAAAATGCTTGTTGTACTGGAAACAACTTGTTGCACAATAAATGGAACTGCTGTGCTTTTTAATCTTTTTCTTTCTCTGTATTCATCCATTTCATGATAATCGCTTTCTAGAAAATGATCACTACATACTTTAGCTCCTTTATAATTAACAGTACGACCGATAATGTTGAAACACTTTTTTCTTATTTCTTCTTTTGATGGTATACTATAAATAAATATATAAATAATATATTGTACAAACGTCTGTAATAAAATGTTGCAATATGTATATACTATTACAATTACTTGATTGTTCCAAACAATATTCTAATATTTACGCAAGTATATTTACGTACGAGTAAAATAATCGTTGTGGATATAAAGGATTTTTTTCTTTCGAACAAATACAACAATTAGAAACCATGATTTTTCTTTTTTCTTTTTGGTGTTTTGTTCCGTTAAATTCCAATCTTTTTCCTTTTGGAATGCCTTTGTCGAACTAGCAAGTTATTATTAATTACTCAACAGTTACTAATTTCGCGTCAAAGTCCAATTCTCATTTTTAGGTTAGAATCATCGCACACTTCATAGTTCACACATACTCACGCATACAAGTGAGATTACCCCTACCTTCTCATCATGTTAGAGAGAGACGAAAACTCTCCTTATATCTCTCTTCTTTTCTACGTGCGCTATACCCCCACTCCTTGTTTGCTCGGTCTAGGTATACTATGGGTTTGTTCGCGTCGCAATACCTCAATATGCTCCTACTCGCTCCAATACGCTCCAATCTATAGTATACGTAACGTAATACTATAGTTTGGAGCGTATTGGAGCGAGTAGGAGCATGTTGGGGCAAGCGACGCGAACAAACCTTATGTCTATGGTAGATACGTAGGACAGGCCGACAAACTAGCGTGAACGCGAGTGCGCATTGCGAGGATAGCACTTTCAATGCTATTGAGAAAATTTTTCGAGCCGGAAAGTTGCCAGAGTGCTGCGTTTTAATCACGTGGTTAGACCTCGCGCCTGCGCTTTGGATTGTCCGAAGGACTTAGACATTTCTGTTAAACTAAAAGATATATATAAAGTATGGTAATTGTAGAAAGGAAATATGCCAGTAGACTTGACAAGTAAAGAATCTACAATGGTACAAGTTGAATTTGTTAAGTAGAATAGAAAACGGGCGATATTCCTCTAGAAGGCATACGACAGAGGCTGATAGAATAGGATGTACACTTGAAACTAATTAATTAAATAGTAGATTAATTACAGTGGTAAAACATGGTAGGGCGGTTAATTCGGTGCGAGTGAAATAAGATTAGCATATACTGGCATTAATCTTCAAACGAATATTGCTGTCGTGATACTATGTAGTATAAGATAATGACAGGTAGAGGTTAAGTTACAATAGGCGAATGTATAGTGACGGATAAATGAACATATGTATAAACAAAAATATATGTAATTATAATAGGGTACATTGTTCACGATATACGGATATTAGATACGGAAACGGCGAATAGTAGGTGGTGGTTGTAGGTCGCAAGCTGCATGTAATACTGCTTAGCTCCTTTATCGAGTAGGTGCAAGACGTGCCGAAAACAGCTCCTGGAATAAGAGAACTGAATAAGACAGAAGTAAAATTAATGCGGGACGGGTCGGAGACGTATATGTAATGCAACATAACCAAAAAGACTGAGTTAGCTAAAACCGCGAAGAAAGGGCGTGATAACGCCGCATTGAACATATAATAGGCGCGGAATGAGAAGATAATACGTAATAAAGACATGCAAAACTGACAAATAGCTAAAAATGGGTAATAAAACCAACCTTTGTGTAAGATAGCATCGCTGTATGATGATACGCGATGTAAGCGACATGCGTAGGTTAGGAGGTAGTGAGGCGCCGATAAGGATGCGTAAAATCCGACCACCGGGATCCGCATCACTGTCGGGGGCACGTATTATGCAGAAAACGAGTCCTTACACAGCGGAGAAACACGTCGGTACACTGGTGAGCATGCACAAGAATGGAATCGAAGATGCAAATAAGCACTTAATTACTTGCTAATCCGACGGCACGGTGCATGGGG
This sequence comes from Crematogaster levior, assembly GCA_901521435.1. Lineage (NCBI taxonomy): Eukaryota > Metazoa > Arthropoda > Insecta > Hymenoptera > Formicidae > Crematogaster > Crematogaster levior. The sequence goes on from CABEGB010001129.1 coordinate 5,603, forward strand.
AGCTTTGGATCACTAGGAGGAACAGCGCAAATACGCGTGCGGGCGCCTAATTAGTTCACAACAACGATAAAAGACGATAAAACGAGCCAGTTGACACCTGGAGGAAAGAGCGCGAGAGCACTGAGCACGCGGTACAAGAGAAGAAACTCGGTACATGGGCAATGATGCAAACTTGCAGACGGAACAGCACGCCGAAGTAGGTGGTGGGGATAAGGTGGAGATGGTTTTCCGTGGGAATGCCATGCCAGCGCCGCTGGCACCCACGGAAAACCATCCCCACCCTATCCCCACCACCTACTTCGGCGTGCTGTTCCGTCTGCAAGTTTGCATCACTGTACATGGGAGGCGCTCGCTCCGCCATAGAGCAAAAGTGCATAGATGGCTAACTCGCAGTAAAAGTCACTAGATAAAGGCGAATACACGCGTTTAACCGTTTAAGCTAAAATAAGCACGTTAGATAGTAAGAATTGCAGTTTTGTAAATAGTTAGCGACTGTAAATAATATAAATAATGTAATTAAGCCGGTTCATACGGACTACGAGTGAAATCAATATATTAAGAGCATATATTTGTGAGCGTAATCGCTCTTTGCGGCCACGGAGCGGTACGGCACCAATGACAGTACACTCGGGGAAGTAATTAGAGTCCGTTCATACGGACCCCCGATAACTTTGATATGAGAAGAGATATGCGAGCGGGGATGCGTCCTGCGGTCGGAGAACGAGTCTGCGGACTTGCTCCGGTGAACCCCCCCTTAGGCTGGTTCATACGGTCTTTGTTAATTTCGATAAAGCGGGAGATCCGTGAGCGGGACCGCAGCTGGTGGCCATGGAAGGATGTAGTATGGATGGTAGTACATTCCGGGGAGCATTTAAGGTCCGTTCATACGGCCTCTCAAAATTCCGACATGAGAGGAGATTCGTTAGCGGGGACTTATCCTGCGGTCGGGGAGGGAGCCTGTGAGCCTGCCCTAGTGAGCCCGCTTGAGTCGGTTCATACGGACCTTTTGTAAATTTGTAAATTTGATAAAATAGGAGATTCGAGAGCGGGGCCGCATTTTGTGGACATAGAGAGATCCGATATAGATGATAGACCATTCGGGGAGACCCTTATGCGTTTGTACACACGGACTCTCCGTAACTTGGATGCAACAAGGGATTCGCGAGCGGGGATGCGCCTGCGGCTGCGAAACGTGCCTGCGGACTCATTCTTGGCCCGTTCATGCGGTCCCTGATAAATTTCGACTCCTAATACGAAGGAATGGCAAATGAACTTGTTGAGATTGCAATAACTCTATATGTGTCGGTGTTAATAATGTAGTATAGTGTATGTAAATAGCTCTGTACGTACTTAGTAGATTTTTAGTGGAAATAAACGGGTGTTGTGCACAGACAGCTCCGAAGCTAATACTATCGATAGAAACTTGTGTGCTTTGGCTGTGCTTGTGTAAATAAGTGTAAATAGGCTAGAATATAAGTTAGTGATAAGTACTGGAAGAGACAGACAGCCGTGGCATCCGGTAGTCACAGGTTGGCGGAGTGGTGAACAGGCTCGTGTAAATAGCGAGTGTGTGTCGGTCGCGCACAGCGGTGGGCTGTGCGCGTTGCCTCCGCGCGCGAAAACCTCCTCCCGCGTCCTCCCCGCAGTTTGTTGACTCCCGCATGCCAGCAGCGGAAGTCAAAGACGGATCGAGGCTATCGATCCAGGGGTATCGACCCGTTTCCGGAGGGGGCTCACATTGCTGCCCGCGGCGATGATGCAGGTCCCTCCATGGTGTCGCGCGACGCGAGTGCGGCGTAGTGCGGCCGGCCGGGTCCGCGAGGGGCACACCAAATAGGAAAGGCACCAACCAAAGGAGCTTCATAGAGCGGAAACTGCCCTGGATATGACCTCTCGAAATTATGTCGACGCTGGGTTAGCCGTAACCGGCGGTTTTGCGAACGTATTCCCGGTCGATTTAGGAAGGAAACAGGGCAAGGTCTATGGACATACAAACCTACAAATGCCCACTGAATAACAGGAATCATACCATCCAAGCGCCGTAAAATCCTGGGCATTGTAGAAGACGCGAAGTGATCATAGCGTAACGATATAGAGTGCACCGGTCTGGAGTGGAGGGTTCACACCTCCTATAATAAAAGGCGGTCCTCATGCACCCGCTCCCTCGTGTCCTCGAGCGAGGGAGCGGGGTTATGGTTTCTTCGGGGCGAGGGAGGGCCACCCTCGTGAAACAAACCAAATCACACTATTATGGATATGAGTATGAACAAAAATGAAAGCCTCCCAGAAGCTCGGATCTCTGGGGACCGGCAGACCGAGGGTATTGTCCCTGCTCTCGGTAAGTCGGAGCACATAGCTAAATCCAGCAAAGGGCTAACCGAGGAGTTGGCGGCGAGCTCCTCGGCGAATATGGTTATCGCTGTGGAAAAGGACATTCGAGGAATGCGTCCGGAGGGAGCCCGTGAGTTAATAACACACCAGTAATGGTGTCTATGGAGAAAATAGACATTCAAGGGAAGAACATTTTTCGGAAACCGGCCGAGACACCCTTCCCGGCATTTGAGGACGTGATGGTTGGAACGTGATCGTTGGAACCGACAGTGATGCCAGTGCTGGGGCTGATGCCACGACCGAGAAGAGAAAGCGCAGTAGCTCCAGTGGCAAATCGCCCGGCTCGAACCAGTCGAAAAAGGGTGTCAAAAAACCCCCTCGGGTGCCGAGAAAGATCCCTTGCTATAAGACAGACTGGGATGATGACGTATGGGAAACGATGGAAAGCTCAAGCGTTATTAAAACTTCCTTCAAAAACAGGAAGAAGGAGGTACAAACGAAGGAAGAGGAGCCCCCTCCAATGGCGCATGCGAAGCTGAGGCAGAAAATGAGAGAAAGGGTGGAATTGTTGGAGGCAATGCCCGCGATGGAGGTCGCTGCTGAAATTTCTCGGTTATTGGATCAGGCGGAGGACGCCAGAGCGAAATCAACTAAGATCAGAGGTGATCTCAGTGGGAAAATTAAGGAGGCGATTTACATGGCAAAGGTGACGGTGGGTAAACTGGCCGTGCGAGCCTCTGGAGACAGACGGTCAGACCCGGCATATGAAGGCCGAGTACCCCCAATCAGACATAGTGAGGAGCGGAACGCTTGCATAGAAAGTCAGGAAAGAGGAGTACACCCGGAAGAACGAAGGATAACATCTGCCGGGGGAAGGAGGTCGTTTAGGTCTGGAGAGGACGATGTTTTCCACTCCACGGAGGAACGAACTCCGGCTCCAGTCAGAAGGCTTCGTAGCGGACACTCGCACAAGGTTTTGAGCGATAGCTCGGGGGATTGCCCCCCCCCCCCACAGGAAGTGAAACATGGGGCTGCTCCCCTAGCGAGGGGTCGAGGGGGGAGGAGTGGGCTGCCTCCTCTGCCCCCGGCTTTCCGCCCACCCCTCAAAGGAATAGTTAAGAGACTGGAATCCACTGGAGAATCTGGGGCATCTGACCAGTATCTCAGATCACAGGAGAGAGATAGGCCCGCCTTCAGTGGAGGGGAGGCTGGCAGATCTCAGCGGAGGGTAAGGATACTTGGGAGTGAATACCCAAGTCTCTCAAGAAAAGAACCAGCAAACCTATGGACTGATACAAACAGACCAAAGAAAAAACGTGGCAAGAGGAAATCAAGCGAGACTGGCAGCGGCTCGAGAAACCCTCGACCTGCGGAGGGAAAGGGCCCTCCAAAGAGAGAGCGGGCTGCCACCCGCAGGAGAGTTCCCAAAACCACGGCGGTTGCAGTAACATGCGGTAGTGGAGGCACGGCATATGCGGATGTCATGAAAAGACTTCGAGGAAACATCTCTCTCGAAGACTTTGGTATCAGGGACACGAGGATGAGGAGGACGGCTACGGGTGGCCTCCTCATTGAAATTTTCGGGGATGATACTGCCGACAAGGCAGATCGTCTGGCGGAGCGTATGCGATCGGAACTAGAAGGACAGGACGTGAGGATCTCCCGCCCTACCCGCAGGGCCGAGCTCAGGATCATGGGACTTGATGAATCAGTCACCTCGGAGGAGGTGGCAGCGACGCTTGCGGAGGTTGGCGGTGGGAACGTTACCGAAATCCGCGTCGGTGAAATAAGGTTTAGGCGCGGTGGCCTTGGATCAGTGTGGGTTAGTTGCCCTCTTGGTTGTGCTCTTAGGGCATCGGAGATGGGCCGAATACGTGTCGGATGGACATCGGCGAGGGTGCTACTACTTGAACGGCGCCCGTTGCAATGTTTTAAATGCTTGGCGGTTGGGCACACTCGGTATAGGTGTACTAGCGCAGTTGATCGCAGCAGGTGCTGCTTCAATTGTGGCGAGGAAGGTCACCCGGCGCTTGGCTGCACTAAGAGCCCCAAGTGCCCGGTTTGTGTGGAAAGGGGCCTGAAAGCGGATCATCGTGCTGGCAGTAGAGAATGCCCGCCGGCCAGAGACACAGGTAGGATAGCCGCATATCGGAGGAATGCGGAAAAAGGCGGAGTAGAACCGACAAGTTAACATGCAGCGACGACGCCAACTTATTCAATTTAATGCGAATCATGCAAGGGGGGCTCAGGATCTCCTATTACAGACTATGCGAGAGTCTGGAGCCTCCCTTGCGGTTATTTCTGAGCCGTATCGCGTGCCCGAGGGCCCGCGTTGGTGGGCGTCGACGGACGATCCCCCCCACTGTCGCGATCTTCTCAGCATCCACGAACGACGGCGCGACGTGTAGACTGCTGGGCAGAGGACCCAGTTCCATTGTTGTTGAATGGGGGGGCGTTATAATTGTCGGGGTGTATCTTTCCCCTGCTAGGACGGACCGTCAGTTTGAGGGGTTCCTCGATGACCTAAGTGAAGCGGTGAGTGAGCACAGACGGGAGCCCCTGGTCATACTGGGGGATTTCAACGCCAGATCTCGCCGATGGGATGTGAGCTCAAATAGTAGGGGGGACATCTTGGGGGACTGGGCGGAAAGCGCAGGTCTCTGCCTGGTGAACGAGGGAGGAACCCCTACACGGGTTCACCCACGAGGAAGTTCGGCTGTGGACACGACGTGGGCTAACCCGGCAGCCCTGCGGCAGATAGAGGGCTGGCGGGTGGATCGAGGGTCGGAGACGCTCTCTGACCATCGATATATTTTTGTCACGTTTGGTGTTCCTCGCGGTGTGTCGCGCGGTGGTGGGGGGCGTGGCAGTGCCCTTCCCAGGTGGCAGTGGAGCCGGGTTGATTTGGACTGGTTGCGAGCTGGTGTTAAGGCCAGATTATGGTCTGCGCTGGAGGGTGGCGGCGAGTCGGGAGCGGACATGGCCCGATGGATGTCGGACACTCTTCATCAGACATCTGATGTTGCTATGCCACGTGCGCGTAGACCTAAAATGCTCCCGGCAGTATACTGGTGGAACGAAGAGGTGGCTACGTTACGTAGCACCTCTATGAGATCCTGGAGGAGGGCGACAAGGGCCAGAGGCAGAGCCCCTCCGGAAGCGCAAAGGCGTCTGGATGATGAATTGAAGGCTGCCAGGAAGTTACTCAGGGGAGCCATCTGGAAGGCCAAGGGTGAAGCTTGGGCTGAATTGCTTCGCTCTTTGGAGGCTTTTCCGTGGGGAAGGGCCTACAGAATAGTCCTTAATCGATTGCGGGTGAACGGACCGCCGGTATGTGAATCTCTGTCGGTTACCGAAGTGGACAGAATACTTGGACACTTCTTTCCACCGGGCCCGGTGGACCGGGATCCGGGATTGGTTATTGCGTGGGATCCGGAATTAACGGTCACGACTAGGGAAGTGGAGGTTGCAGCCAAGAGGATCCGTAAGGGCTCTGCGCCCGGATGGGATCCAGGGCAGAGTTATCGTCGGAACTCTGGGCCTATTGGCAGACAGATGGGCTCGGTGCTTCACAGAATGCTTGAAAAGGGGACAATTTCCCTCAATCTGCAAAGATGCATTGGTTGTCTTACTCAAAAAGAAGAACAAACCGGAGGGCCTGCCCAGTTCATACCGACCCATCTGTCTGTTGAATGAAGGAGGCAAACTCATGGAGCGAGTAATTGTGGATAGGCTGCATGGGTATCTCGAGGAGTCAGGAGGACTATCGCAAGCACAGTTCGGATTTAGGAAGAATCGATCAACAACGGATGCGATACTTGAACTACAGGATGCGGTTGCGGGGGAGCTGGACGGCGGAGGAATGGTGTTGGCAATTGGTCTGGACATTGCCAATGCCTTCAATGCCATACCCTGGACAACCATCCTTCGGGCACTGGCAGATAAGGGAGTTCCCGGTTATCTGAGAGCGATCCTGTCCAGCTACCTGGATGAACGGTATCGTATATTGACAGGGAAGGCAAAATCCGGATGCGCCCTGTTACGCGTGGGGTTCCGCAGGGTTCGGTCCTTAGACCGACCCTGTGGAATGTGGCTTTTGACTCGGTCCTGCGCACGAGGCTTCCGGTGGGATGTAGAACAATATGCTACGCGGACGACACGTTGGTGGTGGTTACCGGGCGTACGTTTCGGGGCGTGGTGGCCAAGGCAGAACTGGCCGTTGCCAGGGTCGTTCGCGAGATTAGCTGCTTGGGGTTGAGAGTGGCTCTGGATAAGACGGAGGCCGTGATGTTTGTGAGGGACTCGGTCCGGATCCCCGGGGGGTACCTCCGCGTCGGGGGCGTCAATGTGCGAATCGGTCAGACTATCAGGTACCTGGGCCTAACGCTGGACAATCGTTGGACGTTCAGGGAGCATTTTCGCGAGGTGCTCCCACTTGCGGAGAGAATCGCGGGAATGCTGAGTAGAATCATGCCCAATCTTCGGGGGCCGAGTGAGCGACGGAGGCGCTTATACGCCGAAGTCGTTCACTCGGTCCTCATGTACGGGGCCCCGGTTTGGGCGCGGGCTGCCGCTGAGGACAGAGTGGTGCGTGAGGGAATCAGGAGACTACAGAGGTCACTCTCGCTTAGGGTGATCTCCGCGTACCGTACCGTCTCCCATAGGGCGGCTGCCATTTTGTCGGGGATTCCCCCTGCTGACATTACGGCCAGGAAATATAGGCGAGTCTATTGGCGTATCCGCAGACCTAGGGAAGAGAGCGACGGGCCGCTCACTCATGAGACGCGTAATGCCATACGGGAACAGGAGGGGAGCCGTGCATTGGCGGAGTGGGGCTCAGGGGTATGAACCCGCGGGGCCCGGGAGAAAGGGTAGTCGACGCCCTGGTTCCGCGTCTGACGAGGTGGCTTGAGAGGTCATGCGGCGGCCTGACGTATAGGGTCACTCAAATGATAACGGGCCATGGATGCTATAACGCATTCCTCCACCGAATAGGCAGGGCTGAGTCCTCCGGATGCGCTCATTGTGACGGACCGGAGGACTCAGCGCAGCACACGTTGGAGGGTTGTCCGGCTTGGACGATTCAGAGAAACAGGCTGATTGCGGCGGTGGGACCCGGCCTAGAACTGGGCCCCCTCCTTGAGTCTGCGATCGGCTCTCGAGAGAAATGGGCTGCGCTCATCGCCTTCTGCGAAGAGGTAATGCTCGTAAAGGAAGAGGCGGAAAGGGAACGACAGCGCACGTATGTTCTCTCTCCACAAGATAGTTAAATTATATAAATAGTACATCGTGTATATATATATATACATAAGTAGGGTAAGGTAATGTATATAGGTAGTATCCGCAGAGCTAGGGAAGAGAGCGACGGGCCGCTCACTCATGAGACGCGTAATGCCATACGGGAACAGGAGGGGATAATGTACATAGGTAGATAGTATCTTTCGTGTGGGGGTCGTGGATGGTCGGCCGATCGGGCAAACAAGTAATTGTTTGGTCGATCGGCGTGCGCACGCACCGAATGTAGATTAGGAAAATGCGTTGGATGTATGCAAAATTTTTAATAGAGTTCCCGGATAGGTAGGGGAGCTAGACTACAACGGGGGTGGGGAGCTACCGACGTATGCGACGAAGCTTCCGGGGCCTCCTACCGTACTTCGGGGCAGGATAAATGCCTGAGGAGGGGTTTTTAATGGGTAGGCGATGGGGGTAGTATCCACGCGATGTACCCGGCATCGAATCCCACACTACCCGGGTGTACGGGCACCCGGGTGTCTTTCGGTCCTTGTGCCGGGGACGTCGGAGTCTTCTCTCCGGCGTCGTCGAATCAAGGGCTGTGAATGGAAGATTTTCCCCTTCTCCGCAAACAAAAAAAAAAGGTCACCCCTTCGTTGTGCGCCACCTTGCCGTGGTGGAGGGGCTCCCCGGGGAAAAATCCTCGGGGTCTAAGAGCACACACATGGAAGGAATAACCATGTTAAAAAACCCGGGTAGGTCGGACTCGTGAGGAGGGTTATCCCAGCCGACCTAAGAGTGGGGGGCTCCCCCCTCCGTTGTGCGCCACCTTGCCGTGGTGGAGGGGCTCCCTTGGGAGAAATCCCAGGGGTCTAAGAGCGCACACATGGAAGGAAAACCATGTTAAAAAACCTAGGCAGGTCGGGCTCGTGAGGAGGGTTATCCCAGCCGGCCTAGGAGTGGAGTCTCCGAAATAACCTCCCGTGGAAGACAATCACGTTAAAAAATTACACTTTTATGGATGAAATATGTCGAATAAAGGAAGTTTTGTACCGCCTCAGGGGAGTCGGACCCCCAGAGGCCGGAGTGGGGGGGTGGTGTGGCCTTCCCCACGTCGTCATCGAGCGACACACCGAGCAGGGGGTGCGACGCAGGCCCCCTGCCCAAGAATGCGCCTGCGGGTGCTGCGCTGGATGGTGCCAAGGTCCTCCTTTTTGAAAGGGCCTTGGCCATTTTGGAGGAGCTCCTCCACTTGTTGGGGGAGCGGAATTCCACCACAGGGGCGTATGCTCCGTCATACGCCTCTGTGGTGAAGAGAGGAGGAAGGTCTGGGTGTCCAACACGGACGGTGGGCACCCAGACTTCCCCGGAGGTTAGTGCCCCTCCAGGTGCTTCAAGTGCCTGGGGCGGGGGCACATTAGGAGGTGGTGTCCCTCCGCCGTTGACTGCAGTGGGGTCTGTCTCCACTGCGGGGCGGAGGGACATCTGGTGGGGCAGTGTGCGGCTAAGGCCGCACACTGCCCAAAGTGTGCGGAGGAAGGGCTTCCCGCCTCCCACCGTATCGGTGGGGGCGGGTGCCCAATTGTCCCCCCCGTAAGGGGGGTGGGAAGAGGCGGAGGAGGAAGAGGGGGGAGTTATATCCCCCCCTCCGGTGGCATCTGGGGGGGCCCGTCCTCGGACGGGGTGTCCCCTCCTCAAGAGGAGGATATGGTGGTGGACTCTCCCTCACAGGAGAGTTCGCCCCGTTGTGGGACGATCTCTCCTGTGGGGGAGACAATGGAAGTTGATGTTGCCATCGAGTCGGTGGAGAGTGTTCTCTCTTCCGACTCGGTGGCGACCACTATGAAGGCAGGGGACCCCAAGCTGTCTCACCTCACCCCTGTGGTCAGCCTTTGCGGGCTGACTGATGCGGGGGCGGGGGTGGTGGCAGCTTGGAAAGCAGCCCCCTTTGCCGTAAAAACTTTGGCAGAGAGGGAGGTGATCCAAGGGGGCACCAAGGTTCCCCCTAAGGTCCTCCCTAAGCCGAAGGTCCTTGAGGGGGGGGGGTCACTCCCCTCCTTAAGCCTATAATGGAGGAACCACCCCTTCTAGGGTCCCAGGGGATTGTGGGGGAGATGGAGCCCATCTCCCTCACCCTTGTCCACCGCCCCGGCATAATTCCCGGGGTTGACGTGGTGGACGGAGGCGTTAAAGAGGTCTCCATCCCGCCGCAGTGTTATACCCTGTGGGAGATGGTGGCGGATAAAATTTTCGAGGAGGATCCCAAAGGAAAGATCCTAGAGGATCTTGAATTGACCGGGGGCGAGCGTAGGATACTCAAGTTCCTTGTTTATCCTCCTCCCGATCTTGGTCACTTCAATGATGTCAGGGAGTCCGTCGACTCCATCGGGAGGGCGCTTGCGGGGTTGGTGACGGAGCACCCAGATTGGGAGCTTCGTTGCCGCGCCGTGTGCGGCCCGGGGAGTCGACGCTCTCTTTCGACCTCTGCGAGGGGCTCGGGGGTGGGCGCTACATCGGCGCCTCCCGGCCTCCTCGATAGGGTCAACAAGTTCCTTGTGGCCGGGGTGGAGGGGGGGAGTGGATTCGTCCCTTTCCCCCGGTAGACTTCCATCCCAGGGTCACCGGGAAAAAGAGAAAGAATAAAACGGCTGGGGGCACTTAGCCTCCCGCCACTCTTCGCCCCCCACAACATCGGGGAGCTACGTGTGTCCCCCCTCCCAACATCTGGGGGGGGATTGGGGGGGAATTATACCGGCCGGCTGAGAGCGGGGGCTCTCAGCCGTGCCGGTCCCCCCCAGAGTGGTGGAGGGGGAGCCGCTGGTCACGGCTCCCCCTCCGAATTTACGAGACGTGGCCTGTACAGGCTCGCCTGTACGGGTCAGCCTGAGAGGGGGAGAGAAGCATGCCTATGGCGATTCCTCTCCCCCTCTCATTAAAGGCCAGGTACGATGACCCGGTGTGGTTTTAGTGGGTATTTCGGCAAGTCCCTTTCTCGACTTGCCGGTAACTCCCACATAACCTCTGGGGTTCCCCCGAACCCCAGGGGTACCTTTAAAAGGTTCCCACATCGTCAACAAAAAAAAAGGGGTGGGGGGCTCCGAAATAACCCCCCCTTGGAATACAACCAAGTAAGAAAATTACACTTTTATGGATGAATAATGATGAACAATAGAGAGAAGTTACCGCCCCAGGGGTCTCGGGTACCCAGGGGCTGGCGTAGGGGGGGTATGGTCCCGGCCCCCCCTATGTCGTCATCGGACGACGGGCCATGTCGCGTGTGCGACGCGGGCGCCCGACATAGGTATAATGCGACCGCGGGTTCAGGATCGTCGGACGTGCTCTGGGCATCGACCCTGAGGGTCCTAGAGGAGCTCCTCCAATTGTTGGGGGAGAGGAGGCGGGCGTGTACACATTGTGTACACACCCTTGGGGGATCTATTCCCCCCGGAGGTTTAAGGGTTTCTACCCCACGGCCACCGAAGCACGAGACTCGTATGCCTCGGTGACCAGGAGGAAGGGGTGGTCTGCGTGTCCCACAAGGACGGTGGGCACGCAGACCCCCCTGGCGGCTAATTCGTCCCCGCCCAGGTGCTTTAAGTGCTTGGTGCGGGGACATATCAGGAAGTTTTGCCCCTCTGCCACGGACCGGAGTGCGTGTTGCCTCCGGTGCGGGGCAGGGGGGCATAAGATGCTGTGGCCGCACACTGCCCCGCATGTTCGGAGGTAGGACGCAGTGCCTCCCATCGTGTTGGGGGGTACTTGTGCCAGGAGGTTCCTCCTACCAGAGGTGGGAGGAGAAAGAGGAGGGCCGGGAGGGGGGCTAAAGCTCCTTTAGTGGAACCTGAGGTGGTGGTTCCGCCCGTCGGGACACCCCCAGGACCGGTCTCCCCCCCCCAGCATGCCTATGGAGGTCGCTGCCGACGGAAGCGAGGCTTCTGTCGAGACGGCGGTGGCCTCTATGGGACTGACCTTCATGGGGTTTCCGGTTGGTGTCCCCATGGAGGTGGAAGGGGAGAAGGGGGAGGAATCCCCCCAACCCTCAATTGAGGACGTGGGTGGTGGGGAGGTAATAGATGAGAAGTTGTCTCACCTCCTCCCCACCTTATGCCTTCACAGGCTATCCGTGGAGGAGGTGGGGACAGTGCCCGTCGTGGACATTGTCCCCCCGGCCGTTAAAGCCCGAGTGGAGGAGATCGAGGGGGTGCGTGTCATTTCCCCTACGGTAGAGGAGGTGAAGGCGGCGGTTTTGGACGCCGTCTCTCCGGCCACTTTGACCAGAGTTGGAGGGGTCAAGGGGGGACTAAGGTTCCCCCCAAGGTGGAGGTACAGGGGGAAGATGCCGTTCTTTTTTCCCCCTTGCCAAAGGAGGCTAAGGAGAAGTCAGCTCTCCCAGGGCCGTCCGAGGGGAGGTGGTTGGAGGAATCGGAGATAGTTACCTTCGTTATCAGCCACCGCCCTCCCCATGAAGTCAGGTACTCGGGAGGAAGTGATGACTGCTCTGCGGAACAACACCTGCCTCCCGCACTATTTGGTGCTGTGGAGGCAGGTGTTAGATGAAATTAGGCGAAGAGACCCCCGTATTATCGAGGGTCTCCATAAGACCTCTGGGGGGTACTATGGCATATATTTTCATGCTATGTTCCTTCCCTCAGGATGGACGAGCGTCGACCTTATTAGGGGCGCCGTCGATAAACTGGCAGCGGAGTTTTTTTTAGAGCAGGATGAAATGCCTCTGGCGATACCCTGCTCCCCCTCATTATGGGCTAAGGAAGGTCACCCCCAGCGATTTTAGTGGGTATGCTGGGAGGTAAATTTATTTTCCCTCCCGGTGAATCCCACATAACCCTGGAGACTCCCCCGAGTCTCTAGGGTATCTATAAAAGATTTCCGCTGGGTTACAAAAAAAAAGGTCAGGTCAGGTCAGCGCCAGCGCCAGCGCCAGCCTTTCCTCTTTTAGAGGAGGTTCCTCCTTCTTCCTCACCGACCTCCCTGTCCTTTTGGGAGGGGAGGAAGGGTGTAAGAAGGAGGGACACTGTGCGTTGGGGTGTTACGTCCCGCGGTTCGCGTTAGAAGATGAGAATTGAATTATTGAAACAAATATGAGTATTGAATTGCAAGATAAAGAGAAAACAAATTTTGATCCGCAGTTCGCGTTTGTATCCCCGTATCAGCACTACCTCGGTGTTCTGGCAAAAGGTGCTCTCCTTTTTGTTTTTCGGTCAACCTGAGTACACCGGTTCTACCGGGGATGGCGAGAGCTATCGTCACAAAAGAGGATTGGAAATTAGTAAGGTGAGTACAATGAAGAATTTATTTGATAGATAATATCTTTTGTTTTCCTTTCTTTGTTACAGGACCTCCCTGTATTGGAGATGGATTACTGTTTTCCTCTCGTGGTCTGTTAAAACTGCCAGGTGCGATGTTCGGGTAATGGGCCCGAATGGAAATACTTCTGACGTAGATCTCGTTGCGTTGGAGGAGATCGGGATTGGCGAATAGGGGAACGTAAAAAATTTTAGGGGATTGGGTTGACCCCCTCGTGGACGCCACCTTGTCGTGGTGAGGGGGCTTAGGGAGGGCTCCTCTGATCCGTTGAGTCAATGGTGGTGATTCCAACCTCCGCCATTGGTCCGACGGGGAGGGGTCCTCCTGACTAAGAGCGTCCAAGGAGCCCGGCTTCTCTCTAGGGACTTAGATTTTTCTGAGTCCCATTGTCGGTAGGGGTAGGCAGCCCTGAGTGCAATCGCCTGGTTTGGCCGGAACCGTTAAGAGGACATTAGTCCTCCACTGGCCGTGGGGTTTGCTGGGTGCTCCCAGCCTTTCTGGGTGCCTGTCGTCCGGTGTTCCGGGCGGCAAGTGTCCCAGAGGGGGGGCCAGGTGTTCCTGGCAAAAACCGGGTGTCTTGGCGTCCGGTGGGGGGACGTGGGTGCCGGTCCTCCGGTGTCTGGGGGTGACCAATCCCTGTCCAGTTATATGGGCAGGGGGAGGTGTGCCCTGGCATCGGGGGAAGCGGCGTCCTATAGTGGGGGACGCTCCACCGCTTCTCCCTAACGGCTGCGGGACGTGGTCCTGCAGTACGCGGGAGTGAAATGGGGGGACGGGCCGGTGGTGTCCCGGAACTCCCGGGCCCACCGGGCTGGGCCACCCCAGGCCGCTCGGACGTATTCCGAGGCAGGGCTGGGGTGGCGGGGAGAGCCAGTTTGGCTCTGGGGCAGGACGGGCTCCGTAAGGCTTGGTTGCCAACCGTCCTAGGGGAAGGCCACCCCGAAAATAAACCGACCTTTTTTATGACTATGGATATGCAACAAATAAGGTGCCGATCATTACCGGCCCAGGGCGACCGGACGTCCAGGGCCCGGCGAGAGAGGGGTGTTGTCCCGGCCCCTCTCCCGTTGTCATCGGACGAGCCACCAGCAGGGTGCACCGCAGGCCCTGCTGAGGAACTGGCGCCTGCGAAGGGGCTCACACCCATCACAAGAGGCACACCTGTGTCTGCCGAGAGGCATAACTGCTTCTTTGCAGAGCAGGTTGGCTCCGTTTTTACTTTCCCCTTCTCCGATTGAGAGGGGGGATGGACCCGGTTGTGGAGTTGGAAGACATCGCGTCTTTCCTCTCCAAGCCGAGCCCATCGTTGAATATTAGAGATCGCAGCCCGCTGAGGTCCGACATCCCATCGACGGCCGTGTCGATAGAGGATGTCTCTTTGGGCCTCCGTTTAGATCTGACCAGGAGTGGAAGCACACTGTCGTTGTGTTCGGGGGAGAGCTCGGCTAAAGCCGGCAAGAGAAAGAGAGAGTTGGAGGTCACCAGGAGGAGATCCGTCTCCAGTGAGGATGAAACGGGTAGCCCCACCCCCAAAGTTATGAACAGGGACTCGAGGGGGCGAAAAGCGAAGAGCGAAGACCCCTGCCCATGAAGGGCAATTTACCAGTCAAAAACGCTGGGAGGATTCGCTGAGGAAAAAGCAGCGCTTGCTGGCTAAGGCTGCTGTAAGGGCTTTTGACCCGGATTGCCCGGTAAACGAGTCAAGGGCCAGAATGAGGAAGTTCAAGGAGAAGCTTGAAGGGGCTCTCCGAGAATACAAATCGGCCTCTGTTGAGGACATTGCCTGGTCGCTCAGGCATCAGACCAATACGGTCCGAAAAGTGGCCGAAGTTTCGAAAGGTCTGCAGGGTGGTCTGGCCTCGGCCCTAGTCTCAGCGGCCTCTTCGTTTGAGGCCGGGATAGATGTGCTCGTCGAGAGGTCAGAGAGAGGCTTTTTTGATCCTGTGGCCGGGAGGGCACCCTTTCCTGTCAACCAACAGCTCGAGGAAGTCCTCTTAGTCAATCGCCGTTTAGAGGAAAAGGTGAAGAGCCTCCAGCGGGAGTTGGATGAGTTGAGGCGGACTTCTCCGCCTCACTCCCCCTTCACCCGCTCCAAGGTGTGCGAACTGCGGTCGGAGGAGTTGCCGGAGGAGGCGCCCCCCCTGATTCTCCCCCCCAAGGGCGATGATCAGTAGGGAGAAGCTAGATGCGTTCCCGGCCTTCCGGCCATCCTTATTAAATCAGCCGCCCACGAGGATCCCGGACGAGGACTCTGGGCCAGGCACGGGAAGGAGTATCTTCCCGAAACGGGATAGGAGCATCTCCCTGGAACGGGACGGGGACAGGCAGAGGTTCAACAAAATGGTCAAGGCGGTCACACAGGCTGTGACCAAGCTATTAATGGATAGATTCCCCCAACTGAACCCTCCCCCGCAGGACCCTATCGTCAGCCGGGCGGGGCCTATTCCTTTTAAAGGAACGGTTCCCGCCCAGCCTAAGGCTCCGGCTAAGGGGAAAAACGGAAAGAAGGGTGGAACCAAGGGGTCGGGTGGAGGCCGGGACCGTTAGGAGGACACTAGTCCTCCACCGACCACGGGGATGCTGGGTGATCCCAGCTTTCTGGGTGCCTGTCGTCCGATGCTCCGGACGGCAGGTGTCCCAGAGGAGGGGCCGAGTGCTCTCGGCACAACCGGGTGTCTTGGCGTCCGGTGCTCCGGGCGCGGGACATCCGGTGGGGGGATGTGGGTGCCGGTTCACCGGTGTTTGGGGCTCGCCAAACTCCGTCCAGTTTCATGGATGGAGGGAGGCGTGCTCCGGGCATCGGCGGGGGCGGCGTCCCACAGTGGGGAGGCCCCACCTCTCCTCCCTAACGGCTGCGGGACGTGGTCCCGCAGTACGTGGTAGTGATGTGGGGGGGACGGGCCGGTGGTGTCCCGGAACTCCCGGGCCCACTGGGCTGGGCCACCCCAGACCGCTCGGACTTATTCCGAGGTCTGGGCTGGGGTGGCGGAGGGGGTCAGGGCAGGTCTGGGAGCATAGCTCGCGGATCCCTGCCTGATCCAGGGGGGCTGCTCGGGCCGCTCAGACGTTTTCCGAGGTCGGGGTCGAGCAACCTGTGGCAAGGCCTGTACAGGCAGCGCCACAGCGTGTGCGTGTGTGTGATGTTTGAATGGGGTGCGGCCGGCCCCGGTGGATATTCCCAGGAGACTAACCAAGGGGGGAGTAGTAGCCCCCCGACCGTGGCGAGCGGTGAAGTCTGTACCTGACCTCTGCGGGGGAAGATACGGGTGCATAAGCCCAGGCATTGTCAATAAGTCCTGGCAAAAACCGCCTGAACCCGCATGTTAAACGTGGGAAAACCGCTCCCGTCTCGCTGTACGGAGCCTATCCTGGGGTTGAAGCCGGGTAACCGGGCGTACGTATGGAGGGGCGCTTGGCTAGCGTCCCCTCATACCACTGCTGGGGGTGGTTTGCCCCAGCAACGTCTAGCCCGAAGCCAGGGTATGCGCCGTTCGGATCGGTCGCCCTGGCAATAGGGGTGACGATAAACCTCAGCATCATTTATGGCGCGGGCCTTTTTTTTTGTTGACGAGGAGGAAACCTTTTATAGGTACTCTAGGGACCCTGGGGGGTCCCTAGGGTTATGTGGGACTCACCCGGAGGGGGAGAAGTCCCCCTCCGGGCATACCCACTAAAACCTCCCCGGGGTGCCTTCCTAGGCCCATAGTGAGGGGGAGCAGGGTATCACCTTAGGGCATTCGTCCTGCTCCCCCTCGGGCACGGCCTTAACATGGCCCCTGCAGGGAGAGAGGGCAAATTCCCCTACCTCCCCCTGCCTCGTTATAAGTTATATAATGGGGAAGGTCCGGCACCCCAGAACCTTCCCCGCCCCCGATGTTAGTGGGGGGTAAAGTCGGTCAGGATCCCCAGCTCCTGACCGACCCCCCACTAAAGGGGGGAATCAATTCCCCTCCAAGCTAATTAATTAAAAGGGGATGACAGGGGGAGGGAGCAAGACCCTCCTCCATAGTGTCCCCCCCGGACCGGGGAACAAGCCCCGACCCTAAGGAGGGGGACCACTATTGTCATCCCCTTTTCTTTTTCTTTCCCTTTTTAAAGACCCCTCCCCGGTCTCAGGGGGGGGTCTTTATTAACATATAGCGCCCGGAGCTCGCAGAGCCTCCCGTTTTCCAACATGGCCCCGAGCGCCTCCTCTTCCGTCGCGGCCGCCACGTACCGCCTATAACTCGCCTCCACAAGGCAGTCGAGGCGCTCCAGATCGACAATGGGGTGGAAGCGAGAAAGTTTTGGGTCCTCTTCAGGACCCTCCACCTCCACCCTGACCTCCTCCGTACCCTTAGGGGGGTCCAAGACCTCCTCTGGGGGAGTGGCGATTTTTGGGGGGGAGTCCCTCTTTCGGGACCCCCCCTTCTTCTTCGCCTTACTCTTGATAGGGGGGAGAGGAGGATTCTCCTCTTCCCCCTCCTCCTCCACCACTTCCATGGTTCCAAAGTTGGGGACCCCACAGAGGCAGGTACCCGAACTTCCGCCGCCGAGTCGCCGGGGAGCGGACCCTCCGACGATCCAAGGACGGGCTCAGCCACCATAACCCCCGAAAGGCCGCTCACCAGCGACCCAACGACGGACTCCACCACCACAGCCTCCCCTGCGGGAGAACCCATCACATGGGGGGATCTTCCCGCGGGGGAGAATCCGCCACTACAGTCTCCACCTGGGGAGGAAACACCCCGCACAGAAGCGAGGGCGCCTCCCTAGGTTCAGCCGGAGGGGGGGTGAACCCCCCTCCCCCTTTCCTTTTCCTCCTCCTCATTCCTCCCCCCTTGCGGGGACCCACCGATCCGGTGGGAAGCGGGGAGCCCTTCCTCTTTGCACTTGGGGCAGTGTGCGGCTCTGGCCGCACACGCCCCAACGTGGTGTCCCTCCACCCCGCACCTGAGGCAGCAATTGCCTCGGTCGGCGGTGGAGGGGCACCACCGTCGAATGTACCCCCGCCCCAGGCACCTGAAGCACCTGGGGGGGGGGGCACTAACCTCCGGGGAGGTCTGCGTCCCTATCGTCCTACAGGACGCAGGCCTCCCCCCTTCCTTTAACCACCGAGGCGTAGGACCCGGAACAAGTCCGGGGTCCTACGCCTCCCGAGACACTCGGGGGGGTAAGTCCCCCCGAGCACCCACACCTCTGCACCGCCTCTCCCTCCTCCAAAAAGCGGAGGAGCGCAACGAGGGCTCCCCGGACCAAGGTCCGGAGAGCCCCACCCTCCCTCGCAGTCGCAGGATAGTGCGGGGCGCCTGCGGCGCACGCCCCGCACCGCCCGTCGTCCGATGACGACGTAGGGGGGACCGGGACCATACCCCCCCTACGCCGGCCCCTGGGCACCCGAGATCCCTGGGGCGGTAACTTATCTCCGTAATTAGCCATCTCATTCATAAAAATGTAATTTTTTTACTTGGTTGTCTTCCAAGGGGGGGTTATTTCGGAGCCCCCCACTCCTAGGTCGGCTGGGATAACCCCCCTCACGAGTCCGACCTACCCGGGTTTTTTAACATGGTTATTCCTTCCATGTGTGCGCTCTTAGACCCCGAGGATTTCTCCTCGGGGAGCCCCTCCACCACGGCAAGGTGGCGCACAACGGAGGGGTATGGCGCGGGCCTAACCCGTAACCCTTGTTTGTAGAATTATTACGTATGGCTAGGGCTAGCCACCCAAAAGCCGCTTCTCGGTTGCCATACGCTTAACTAGGGTTTATTTACCGGTGGGGATAGACGTCTTATCGAGGTAAGACTCCCATGATGGGCGAACCACCGTAAACGCACACAATTATATAGATATGGAACAAAAAATCAAAATCAAACCATTGGTGGTCTCGGTGGAGAAAATACCCTCGGCGTCTGTCGAGGGTATCGCTTACGCAGTACTTGCTGCGAGAAGGAGGGCGGAGGGCGAAGGGGTAAACGAAGAGAGAGGCATGTCCTCCTTGGAGATTACCTCTCCTGCAGCATCGTTACAGAGGGCCGAGGAACCTGGCCCCCTCTCTTATAAGAAGAAGAGGAAGGTCGTGAAGGAGTGCGAGTATAGGTCTGGGGACGACTTCGGGGGTGTGTCGGGCGAAGACCGCTTCGTAGGCTCCGACGACACTTTGGTCGTGGTAACTGATCCACGCAAGAGGAAGCGACTAAAGCACCTGCCGAAAGAACGTGTTCGCTCGTCATCAGACGAATCCGAGGGCAGGTCTTTGGTCACTATTCTCAAGAAGAAGGATCCGAGGGGACGTCCTCCCAAAGATTCGGAGCACCTTGGCCAGTTCACCGCGCAAAAGCGCGATGAGTCGGCCAAGGCCAAGAAGGCTATGGACATAGAGAGGTCCGCCCTCAGGGCCACGGACAATTCGGTCCCGGTCGACGAGACGCCTGCCCGTGCTCGTAATCACGCGGCCAGGCTGAAGAAAGTCGCCGACGTTATCAAAGAGACTCCCCCTGGACGCTTAGAGAGCATGCTCGCTGCCCAGGTGGCTGCTATCAGAAAGGTGGCCGAAACGTCCAAGGGGCTACAGGAGACCAGGGTAGGAACTCTTCTCCAGGCTGCGGCGACCTTCGAGGTTGGCATCCCTGCCTTGATTGCCAAAGGGGAGAGGGGGTATTATGACCCCCTCTCGGGCAGGGCCCCCTCTCCTGAAAACGAGAGGGTGGCGGACGTTCTGGCGGCCAACCGTCGCCTCGAGGCTAGGGTCGCCGAACTGGAGAAAGAGATCCGGGAGATACGGAGGACCTCCCCTCCACGGTCGCCCCCACGTCTAAGACCCAGGTGGGGGCAAATGGAGCTATTTACGGGGGAGGAGTTTCCTCCTCTTCCTGCGTCTCCGGGGGAGCGTCAGGTAGTGACGCAAAAGGAGCTGGATGATTATCCAGCTCTCCGACCGTCTCTACTCGGTCGCCCCCCCCGGTTAAGCTCCCGGAGGAGGCTTCTCCCCCGGCTAAATCGGGACGTGGGTTCCCACCTACTGGGAAGGCTGTTGCGGCGGAGGACTTAAACCTGGATAAGATTGTCCAGGCGGTGTCCACAGCCGTGACAGCGGACTTGATGAGGAGGTTCCCGGCCCTGGGGACCTTGACTAGGGATGAGACCCCTGATGGTCCGGTCCACCCGGCCAAGCAGGCTGCCTCCCCCCCGACCAACACCTCGGAGGGAACTTCTTCTTTGAAGAAGAAGAAAGGGGGCGCCAAATCGGCCCCCAAGAAGGCGGCTTCTCGCCCCCCCACGACATCTAAAGGGGGGGCCACCACTGCGGCTCCAGCACTGGCTCCAAGTCGTCCTACGTTGGTCACGGTGGGTGCCTCCTCCGCTAGGGGGACCCCACCGGCCGCGAAGACTTGGAGCCAAGTCGTTGGAAGGAAAAAGAGGGGGAAGAAGGAGGCAATTCCTGCCACCAACCCCAAGCGAGGAGGTCCAAGTGACCCTCCTCTTTCTGCCCGGGGGGGGGAGGGTGGAAAGAGAAAGCCTCCCTTTAAGAGAAGGTCCCCCACCACGGTGACCATCACTTCCACCGGGGGAGGTTACGCTGGGATATTGGCGAAAGCTAAAGCCAGGGACAAGGGGGGATCCGAGTGGCCCGTCCTAAACGCACCACCGACTTAAGGGTGCGGGACATCGAGCCCTCGGTCACCCCCGAGGAGGTAACCGCCGCCGTGGTGAAGCAGGGTGCGTGCCACCCCTCGGAAATTAGGGTGGGGGAGATCCGTCCCTCACCCACTCCGAGGGGGATGGGTACGGTCCTGGTGAGGTGCCTGGTGGAGGCGGCCAACCGCATTGTGAAGGCGGGCCGTCTCCAATTGCTGTGGGTTGCAGCGCAAGTGGAGCTCCTGACGAAACGCCCCCTCCAGTGTTATAAATGCCTGGAGGGGGGGCACGTCAGGGCCAAGTGTACCAGCGACATTGACCGCAGCGGTTGTTGTTACCGCTGCGGGGCCGCTGGGCACTTGGCCAACAAGTGCCAAGAGCCGGTCTCCTGCGCAGTGTGTAGAGCTGCGGGGAGACCGGACAAACATAGATTGGGGGGCGCGGCTTGCCAGCCCCCCAAAAAGGGCAAGAGGAAAAAGAGTGCGGGGGTGGTGCAGGCGGCCACCCTCACCCCCACTGTCCCGGTCACAGTTGTTGCAACTTCAGCAGCAACTGAGGGTATGGAGGTGGTTATGGACCCTCTCCCGCAAAGACAACCGCGGGAGAGAGCCCTGCCGGTAGTTACTGGCGTCGAGATCCCGCCCGCCCGCGTCGTTATTGAGACGTTGCACGTGGCGGCGGCGCTCGACGCAGATGAGGGATCCGGCGGGAAGGGGCTGATGGAGGAGTAAAATTCGCCTCCATCAGGTTACTACAGGAGAACCTCAATCACACCCGCCAGGCCCAGGACTTGTTCCTTCAGGACTTAGCGGATCGTGATGCGGGTCTAGGTATCGTGACGGAGCCGTACCGTGTGCCGGGGAATAACCCCAACTAGATAGAGGCCGCGGACGGCTCCGCCGCGATAATTCGAAGGCACTCCCCTCGCTCCCCCCATCATTGTGGCGGTGGGGCGGGGATTCGTCATTGTGAGGTGGGGTGCCTTGTTTGTAGCGGGGGTGTACACGTCCCCCAGCAGGACCCTCCCCCAGTACAAAAGCTTATTAAGGGGTTTGGGGACGGCATACGCCGATGCCTCCCCCACCCCGTGTTGGTGGCCGGGGACTTCAACGCCTGGTCTCGGGCGTGGAGTTCCCGGTCCACCAACACCAGGGGAGAGGTCCTGCTCAGATGGGCGGCGGAACAGGGGGAGTCTATTGTTGACTTGACATGGGCTACCCCGGGGGCGGCGCGCTTAATAAGTAATTGTGGAGTGGCCGGGCGTGATACCTTGTCGGATCACGCCCAAATTGAAATGGAGGTCGTGGCCACTCCCCAAGAGGTGCTACTCCGCCGCCACAGGGGGGACGCCGCACCCCCCAAGAGGTGGTCTATCGCCAAATTAGATGGCGATAGACTCATGGCCTCCGCAGTGGCCGAAACCTGGTTGGCAAACACCGCCGACCAGGTGGACGCCAATGCGGAGGCAGAAGAGATAAAGGGCATGGTCGAACGTCTATGCGACGCGGCCATGCCCCGATGCAAGCCCGCCTCCCGCCGGGCCGCATATTGGTGGTCCGAGGAGATTGCGGACTTGAGGCGTCAAGTCAACTTGGCGCGCCGCAATCTCCTCCGTGCCCGGCGGCGAGGGGCGGGCAGGCAAGAGTGTGCAATGGCGCGCAGTGCGTTTCTTGCCGCGCGGAACGCACTGCGGGCGGCCATTTGCACAGCCAAGGCCAGGGCCTGGGAGGATCTCATCCGTGAGCTCGACCAGGACCCCTGGGGGCGTCCGTACCGGATTGTGTTAAACCGTTTACGTCCGGCGGCGCCCCCTGTGATTGGAACTCTCGACCCCAAGTTTCTGGAACAGGTGGTGGAGGCTTTGTTTCCCCGGAGGGAGATTACTCTCCCTCCAAAGGGGGAGCCTCCCCCCTGGAATCCGGAGCTCGGGGTCACAGAAGAGGAGTTCGTCCGGGCCGCTAGGAGATTGGGGGCCAAAGGTAAGGCCCCCGGCCCAGACGGGGTCCCTGGTCGGGTGTGGGCCCTGGTTCTTGGCGAGATGGGTGCCCGCCTGAGGCATTTGTTTGACACATGGGCGGCAGCGGCGGACGGCTCCGCGGCTATAATAAGGCGCCACACCCCGAAGTCCCCTCCTATTAACCTCATTGAGACTGGGAGGGGATATGTCATCGTGAGGTGGGGCGCCCTATTTGTGGCGGGGGTATATGCCCCCCCCCCAGCAGGACTTGCCCCGAGTACAAGGAGCAACTAAGGGAGCTGGGGGAGGGTATTCGTAGATGCCTCCCCCACCCAATGCTCGTGGCCGGCGATTTTAACATCTGGGCCACGGCCTGGGGCTCCCGGCGCACTAATCCTAGGGGCGAGATCCTGCTGGATTGGGCGGCGGGGCTCGGCCTCCTCTTGCTTAATGAGGGGGCCAACAGCACCTGCGTCCGTCCCCAGGGGGAGTCGATAGTGGACCTGACCTGGGCTTCCCCTGGGGCGGCAAGACTGGTGGAGTCGTGGGGGGTGGCAAACAGGGAGACGCTCTCAGACCACCTCTGTATAGAGGTGATCCTAACAGCCACCCCCGCAAGGTGCTGCTCCGCTGCCAAAGAGGGGGTCATATCCCCCCCAGGAGATGGGTCCTCGCAAAATTGTGCGAGGACCGTCTCTTGGCGGCAGCTGCCGTCGAGACCTGGGTCGAACTGGCAGGCCCGGTCGACCTGGAGAAGGAGGCAAAAAGAATCGGGGACATGGCTGCCCGTATTTGTAAGGTGGCCATGCCCCGATCCAAGCCTGCCCCACGCCGGGCAGCCTATTGGTGGAGTGAGGAGATAGCGGGCCTCAGAAGAGCTTCAACTGGGGCCCGCCGCATCCTCCTCCGTGCCCGGCGGGCGGCAAATGGGGATAACGACGATCCCCGGGTTGCAACGGCGCGCAGCGCGTACTTAGCCGCGCGGTACGCGCTGCGGGCAGCCGTTTGCAAAGCCAAGGCCAGGGCCTGGGAAGAGCTGATAGCTGAGCTCGACCGGGACCCTTGGGGGTACCCCTATAAAATCGTCCTAAATCGGATAAGACCGGCGGCGCCCCCTATAACAGAGTCATTGGACCCCGTCTTCCTAGACGAGGTGGTGGCAGCCCTCTTCCCCATAAGGGCAGTCAATCTCCCTCCGAGGGAGGATCCTCTTCCGTGGAGCGAGGACCTTGAAATCTCGGAGGGAGAACTTTTGAGGGCCGCCAAAAGACTGGGGGGCACAAGAAAGGCCCCTGGTCCAGACGGGGTCCCCGGCCGGATATGGGCCCTGGCCTTTGGCCATGTGGGTGCCCGACTGAGACAGCTGTTTAACGCGTGTCTCAGATCGGGCACCTTCCCCTCGACGTGGAAGAGGGCCAAGTTGGTCCTCCTCCACAAAGAGGGGAAACCGGCGGAGCACCCATCGGCCTATCGACCGATCTGCTTGCTGGACGAGGTGGGAAAGCTCTTCGAGCGAATCATCGCTGGCCGCCTCGTTCAACATCTGTCGCGGGAGGGTCCTGATCTCAGTAAAGATCAGTATGGGTTCCGAGAGGGCAGATCCACGGTGGATGCTATAATGCACCTAAAAGCCCTCTCGGAACAGATTGTAGGGGAGGGAGGGGTGGCGTTGGCGGTGGCTCTCGACATCGTCAACGCCTTTAACTCCCTCCCCTGGGAAAGAGTGGGGGAGGCCATGCGTTACCATGGCTTCCCCCAATACTTACAGAATGTTATTACGGACTACTTCCGCGACAGACAGCTCCAGTACACTAATCGACTGGAGCTGGCAGAAGATAGGCCAATGTATTGCGGGGTTCCACAGGGGTCGGTCTTAGGCCCCTTACTGTGGAACCTCACATACGACAGGGTGCTCCACACGTCCCTCCCCCTAGGCAGTCATCTGCTATGTTATGCAGATGACACTCTGGTGGTTGCTGGGGGGAGGGACTGGATGGAAGCGCGGGACGTGGCGAATGCCGCGACCCGCGCTGTCGTGCGCTCCATTAGGGCCACGGAATTGGAGGTTGCCCCTCAGAAAACGGAAGCCATGTTCTTCCATGGGAAGGACAAGGGGCAGCCTCCCCCCACCCAAGTTTGGGTGGGGGAAGCCCGCGTTCAGGTGGGGCCCCATCTGAAATACTTGGGCTTCACCCTGGACGGGCTCTGGGGATTCGAAGAGCACTTCGAACAAGTAATCCCCAGAGCTGACAGGATGGCGGCTGCGTTAGGCCGCCTCCTGCCAAACATGGATGGTCCTAATTTTAAAGTCAGAAGACTCTATGTGAATGTGGTGCAGTCGGTGCTATTATATGGGGCACCGATATGGGCCCCGTCCGTGGTGGCCAGCCGCAAAATTATCGCGAAATTTCAACGCGTTCAACGGCGGCTGGCCATCAGGGCAATTAGAGCCTACTGCACCATATCACACGTGGCGGCAACGGCCCTCGCGGGGCTCCCCCCGGTTGAGCTTCTGGCGACCTCGTACGCCGAGGTTTATCGGCATACGAGGGAACCGGGAGGTAGGGGGAGCGCCCGTCTACTACCGGGGGCCGTCAGCCAAATTAGGAAGGACGCCCGCCGTCGCGCCGTGGAGGCTTGGCAAGTCTCCATCCGCGGCGCAAAGGCGGGCGTATGGACCATCCATGCCGTCCAGCCCTGCCTACCGGAGTGGGTGGGCAGGAGTGGACGCGGGCTATCATTCCGCCTGACACAGATGCTCACCGGGCATGGTTGCTTTGGTGAGTACCTGTGCAGGATAGGCCGGGAGCGCACGACGAGATGCCACCACTGCGCGGCCGGCAGGGACTCGGCGCGGCACACTCTGGAGGAGTGTCCAGCCTGGACAGAGGAGCGCCGAGCCCTGACCGAGTTGGTGGGCATCGATCTCTCCCTCCCTGCCCTTATTAAAGGCATGTTGGAGGGAGAGACCAAATGGAGAGCTGTAGCCTCCTTCTGTGACAAGGTGATGTCACAGAAGGAGGCATCCGAGAAGATAAGGAGGGGAGAGGTTCGTCCTCCCCCCTCAAGCGACGAGGACGACAGTGAAGGCGGCGGGGGTCCTTCCACCCCAGTTACGCGGGTATTTAGGAACTCCCCCCGCCGCCGTCTGGCCCATCTACTTAAGTACATAAGTGATATGTTATTCTTAGTGCACAAAATATAAAAGTCGTTTATTGAAGTTTGATTTGAAATTTATACAAACCTGGACAATGAAAAATAGTTGCTTGTAATTCCAGAGTACTAATTTGTTAATTACTCGGAAAAAGAACATGGCGGCCTGCTCTCAAAAAACTTTCGATGGATGGAATAAATAATTAAAATAAAAAAGTTACGAAAATGGTTTAGATTTAAAATCTCTAACTTTTCTGTAGTAAAATTTCGAATTTTCGTATCAATTTCCGATTTTGAATTTGTTATGCCATATTTTCAGCGAGTAATTTATTGATCAAAAAGTGTTGTATTGTTTGAAACGGGTAAATATTAAATAAACCCAAAATTCATAAGTAAAAAAGTTCTCATGTCAAGTACAAAGAAGCTACACGCTTAAAAAGATTAGTGATTATCTGACGTAACATACAACTATAAAAAATCAGATATTAATTATTCAAGATACAAGTGCGAAATAAATATCGTTAAAATATAGATACAAAATTTACCACAATTTGACTCTGAAAAGTAAGTGACATGCTTCTTAAAGTGCATATATAAAATTTAACAGTGTTTTGATAATGATTAATTTAAATATTTGCATTATCTCTCTTTCTCTCTCTCTGGGCAGGGTGACATATGTGATTGATATTTAACAGTACTACTAACTTATTGAATAGTCAGGGACAAGTTGTGTTGGATGAATCGGAATGTAAGTATTATTATTCTTAAATGGATACTGAGAAACACATCGAAGTTTTTTGAGAGTAGGCCGCCATGTTCTTTTTCCGAGTAATTAACAAATTAGTACTCTGGAATTACAAGCAACTATTTTTCATTGTCCAGGCTTGTATAAATTTCAAATCAAACTTCAATGAACGACTTTTATATTTTGTGCACTAAGAATAACATATCACTTATGTACTTTCACTTAGAGTCAAATTTTAATCAATTTTACTTATATACACCTTATGTATGTATGTTCATTTTGAATTTGCACCTTGAATAACATATCAGTTATTTTTCGTGGTAATATATTATTAAATTTATTATATTATTTATTTTATTAATTTATTTAGATAATATACACTTTATGTATGTTCACTTTGAACTGGCACCTTGTATAATATATCAGTTACTTTTCATGGTAATATATTATTAGATAATCATTTAAATTTGTAAAAATTCAAATTCTTGAGGGTTTTCTATTTTTGAACATGGCTTGACCTTTTCATTTATGATATTTTTTGGGATATCACCGAGAGGGGGTAAAAGATGATGAAAAAATGTGAGATAGAGCAAAAGAAATGAAAAAATAGAGAGGGGTTGGGAAGGGAAGGAAGGGGGGGCGTGGTGAGAAAGGGAAATGAAGGGAGGGGAGGTTGAGTGGAAGTTGGGGGAGGTGTGAGTGAAAGGTAAGAGAGAAGAGAAGTACATATGACTGCGGACAGAAAAGAAAATTTTTCATGAAAAACATCAATTTTTGACCGTTTGTATATCCAGAACGTCTTGACCGATTTTTTTTTTGGCATAACTTACTCGTGCCACCTTTCAGAATATGCTACATGCATTTCAAAATTTTTTATATTTTAATAGTTCTGTACCCCCAAACAGTCGACTTTAAGGGTGCGGGATAAGAGACTTGTAGCGTCTACTTGTAGTTTCTATTTTTGAACATGGCCGGAGACGCTGCCGCGTCTCCTGATAAATTGAGCTGTATTACTAAGACTGATAAAGTCGATTCGATTACGGTTTTTTTTTTCAGAACAGTACCCTTACATTCGTTACAAGTGCCGTTTAGCGTTTCCCATAATAATATTGAAAATAAAGAATGGGCCCCTCCATCGCCCATTCTCGTGAGAACGCAACCATATATTTTATTCGTCTCTCCGATTTTAACACGATCATTACGTCTGGTGCAAACTACATCTGGTATGAAATATTTTTAAATATATAATTAATAAACGAATTGATCGTCTCTGGGATATTTTTTATAAGCAGAGCACTCCAAATTTTTTTAATTGGGTGCCTAAAATAAGCTCAATTTCAGCGCTATTGCAGCTGTCGCATTTTTGTTTGGGCACGTAATAAATCCAAAAATAATTTTTCTAATTGGATGTCTAGGACAAACTAGAACTTGTTTGCACTCAATGTTTTAATGCGGCGCTTACAGCAGCCTTAATACAGCGCCAGAGCAGCCGATATTTTATTTCGGCGCTTACGGTAGCCTTCGTACAGCGCCAGAGCAGGCGATTAATTGTTATAATGTTCCGGATTTGAAAAATAAAATTTAATGACCAAAATGATCAATTTCAATAGTTTATTAAGGTTCATGTAAACATGCTGTAAAAAAATTCCGTTACATTCTAGGAAAGTGTCATTAATTGTAAAAGTTATTTTTCAACTTACTTAATGTGCTCCTTTAGGCCATTTTTTTTTGATAACTTCAATATCATTAAATCGTGAACTTTCACAGCCTTTTTCTCGGACGAATTGATTCATGGTAGCTGATATTTGAACACAGATCTTAATCGATTGTATTCTGCAATGGCTCCCGAGTTTGCTTTAACTTTAAATTTACTTAATCTGCTCCAAAAAAAACAACATGTACGCCCCTTGTGCTCCTTTGGGCCATTTTTTCTTGATAACTGTCATATTATTAGAGCAATACCATTCCGATTTTTTGTCTGCTCTCAACATACACGTATAGTGACCACAATTCATTTCTTCGCCTTCGTGAAATATAGCGCTTGATATTTACCTTAATATGATCAAATATGTTCAAGCTATGTCTGTAATAAATACATATGTCGGTAGCATCCCGTAATGAAACATTTTGTTGGATCAATGTATATTTTTTTCATCCAACTATGTTTCCCTTCTCAATATATACATACATGAGTTATACGCAATGATGATTTATGTACAATTATTTGGATATGATAAAAATATAGAAAGTAATTACCTAATTGGAGTAGCCAGAAATGCTTTCCAAACCAAAAAAACATATGCAGAGAAAAAACCTCTCTGCGTATAGCCACCGTCTATGCCACACTTTATACAAGTAATTTCCTGCAACATTTTAATATAGATCAATAACTTTGATTATTTTTGGCATCACATTATTAAAACCAGACATTCCATACATTCTACATTTAATTTTTGCTATTTTTCAATAAATCAAGTTATTCATAAGGTTGCTTGTATTATCTTAAATATACTTATACGTAATAATGATTTAGCAGCATATGTGCACTAATTATCTGAACGAAATTAAAATTTTTACAAAAAACAGTGTGTATATTAATTTTAAAAAATTGTACGAAATAGTTGTCTAATTTCCTACAAAAGTAATAATGCAAAATAGTTGTTTAATTTTCTACAAAAATCATAATACACATCCAATTTTGCAATTGCAAGCGTACACTGAGAAAAAAAGTTGTTGATTCAATAGTATATTGGTGTTATTGAAAAATATTTCATTAATTCAAACCACAACACTCAATACCATTACATAATATAATAAATTTAATTAGAAAACAACATGTTTGTTTCACTCAATATAAAGATATTAAAAATATTTTTTAATCCAATAATATATATTATGTTTCTTTAAATATATATGCCATTTCATCAATTAGGTATTTAAGCAAAAAAATTGATCTAATATTGAAATCGTGTAATTGATACAAATAATTGAATTGCTGAGTAATCCGCATACTGTGATTGAAACAAACACACTTTGTAGACAGATATCGATAGTGTTAATTTTCTTGATTTGAAGAGTGCTATCATTACATCATTGCTAATTATCTTGCATATATTCTATACTATCTCTATATCTATACTATATATCTATATATCTACATATTTATACTCTACTATATATTGCTATATCTACGTAATAATGATTTAACAGCATATATGCGTTAATTTATTTATAATAAATAAATGTTTTGGTGCATATAATATAAAACAATTACCTGATTAAAGCGGCGGTTTTTTCGACGCACTGGAAATTATTGCTGTCGGTGACTTTGAAATAGCAGCAACTCACACAGGACTTCAATCACACGCGGCCACGAACAACACACGTGTCGCGCGACATCGAGGGAGCGCAAGCCGCGAGCCGCGGAACGTCAGGACCGCGTGAAGCGGCGGGCGAAGAAAGCGCCCGAGGAAGGACAGCACGTTGTATCCTGCAGCGTCCGGAAATCCGACTCGACGGTATCACGAGGCGAAAAAATTTCACCATCGCCACCTGTTGTCGACAACGACCCTACTGGGAGGAGGTCGGAAGGGCAATTTGACAGCGGCGTAAGCCCGGGGTGCTTTCGCCTCCGGCACAGCATTGTACAAGTCGCGCGGCAGCGATAAGATGTGCCATAATAGGATTGGGCACACGATTACGCACCCCTGTCGCGCAGCCCTGGCAAAGCCGCAATCTATCGATTCTAGATCGCGAAATTGATACTCAACGATTAGTTGTGTCGTGATATCCAAGGTGTTAGTTACGTGTCAAGAGTTGCAATAATTAGTGAAAGTTTGGACCATTTTCCTTTGGTAAATATTAAGCAAAAGTTATTTTTAGACTTATTTAATCTGCTCCAAGTATTTAAAAAAAAGTTGTTCACTTGACTAAATGTGTTTAACTAATTAATATTTTTTTTATTGAAATATTTAAGTATTTAAATCAATTATATCATGTTAGATTTATTATGCCATATTTAATTTTCAATATTTAAATTATTTAAGTATTAAATAATAATCAGTTGAACGTATTTAGTTAAGAATAAACAACTGTTTTTCTCAGTGTACCGCGAAGCGATTCAATAATTGTAAACACGTCTCGAGTGTGTAGGATAATTGCCATACAGCGAAAGTTGAGATATATCGAACCCGCGTGTGTGAGAATCATGAGTTATATCAAAATTGTATGCGTATAATCCGACCCATCAAATATCTCACGATTCGTGTACATTTCGTTCATTGCGTGAATTGTTTTCGCAATTGCTGTCACGTTTAATGTTTGTCGTTTTGTGCGAATGCAATTTTGTGCGTGTACTGAACGCAGTAGGAAAGTAGTTGGAAGATATTAACAACCCGCGTACTCGATTCATTAATCACATTAAATTTATTAATCATTAAAGATAATTTATCATTAACGATAATTCATCGAAATTTCGTTCCGTTGAAATAGAATATTTATTGCGCCACTAAGGCAAGTGAGAGCACATCGCGATTATCTTTTCGTGAGCGAGAATTGTCGATTCTTGTGTATATTAACATTGTCGTCACCGAATTCTGCGTACCTTAATTACGCATCCGGGAAATGCCCCAAAACCATGACACGATCCGCGAAGCCGCAATCAATACATATTAATCGCGAAATAATAATATACTGTATTTATATAAAATTTTAGAATAACAGGATACTCCAAATTCCAGACGGAATTATCTCGTCGGAAATCATGACAGACAAAGATGTAAGTAGCCTTGTTCCTTATTATATAATATTATTATGTTATTATATTATATACTATAATAAAACTGTAATATTCTTTATTTATATTTAATTTCAGATAATAATGGGTGAAGCCGACCCCATCGCCACCGGTCCTGTCGTCGTCAACCCCGTTGCCGCGGGTCCCGTCGTCGCCAACCTCGTTGCCGCCAACCCCGTTACCGCCGGCCCCGTTACTGCCGGCCCCGTCGCCGCCGGCCCCGTCGCTACCGGCCCCGTCGCTGCCAATTCCGCCACCGCCGGCTTCGTCCCCGCCAACCCTGTCGCTACCGGCTCCGTCGCCGCCAACTCCGAACGCAGAGGTCACATATTTTAATTATTTTTTGTTAATAACATTTTGTTTTCCGAATATACAATTTTATCAAATAGTGTAAGTGAAATCGTGCAAATGATACAAATAATTGAACTGTTAATTAATCGGCATCATTGTAATTGAAACTAACTTTATAAACAGAGGTCGATTGTGTTAGTTTTCTTGATTTAAAAAATGCTATATTTAAATTATTTAATAATTTTTTTTCGTTCAAATAAGTTTGATATAAAAAAAATTGAATATACATATGTTTCAGGAAATAAAATACATATATCATTGGATCAAAGAAATATTCAATCAAAACGTTATTTTTGAATTAAGTTTCTCATATAACGGTATTAAGAGCATTGTTGAACAAAAATATTGTTATTTATCAAAAGTTCATTTTGTTATTGCAATGAATATTGTAATTAACAAACTGATAAATTTACTTGAGCGAAAAAATAAAATTAAATGATTTAATAATACTTCTCAAATCAAGAAAACTAACACAATTGACCTTTGGCTAAAAAAATGTGTTTGTTTCAATAATAGAAAATGCGGATTATCTAATAGTTCAGTTATACGTATCAATTACACGATTTCAATATCAGATTAATATTTTTGCTATTAAATATCTAATCAGCGGAATTGATATATACTTAGATATACCTAAATGTACCTAAATAATATACCATACAAAATGTACCATATGTTATATCTAGTTATTAATAATTTGTTTTTTAATTACAGTTTATAGAGGGAGACGCGCTGGAGCCCGCGTACAAAATGACCGCTTTATGCGGTTCCTGATGAGGCTGTCCGCGGCCCAATATTATTGGGGCAGCGGGCCGAGAGACCGCAGACCACGAGGTGGAAGAAGAGAAGGCGGGAATAATAATAATAATAATAATTATAATTATTATAATAATAATAAATAAAATATAAATAATTAGAATATAATATTTCAAAAGTCTACGACCCATCTGTGTAATTTTCCTTCAATTGATGATCCTACGTAATGATTTATTACCGATAATTAACCATGTTTATCTTCTTACACCTGGCTTGAGAAATCTATAATAGACATAATATATCATATATCTTTAAGATTGTTCTTATTATCTAATAACTGCATATGCTTACTATAAAAATATAATTAAACTCTTGATCACATGTTGCGTAATATCTATCAAAGTGATAAATAGTTTAAAAAATAGTAGATGTAATAAATAGTAAAAAATGTGCTTTAAATAGAATAGAATCTTTTTGCATATTTAAATAGAATAATTTATATGTATAATTAATTGAATTCTATTAATTTTCAATAAGAAATACTGATCTCTTAAATAATGTTAATAAATGAAAACACAGAACTTCTTGATTGTAGCGATGTATTACATATACTGAAGCTCATGTAGAACACAGAAGAGCTAGTAACGGAAGCCTGTCCAGCTTATCGAAAGTTATTTATGTCGTGTTTGGCTACTACTTCTTTTATACGAGATTTTGCATGCGTTTATATTCGCACATTGAGAGCTGTCAAAAATTCGTCGAATATCCACGCATCATCCATAACACAACTGAACAATATAAACCGGTACAATATAAAAAAATGCATGTGTATGATTATTGCAAAATATGACGATTAGATTGTGATAAACAAAAAATTGCCATTGATATTGTACGAATTTACAATTAACAACTGATAAATCTGCACGCAGCAATCATAACTGTGTGTAAAATTTTCGCATATTTGTGACACTCATATATGGCATACACAATATTCTTATCACTTATCACTTATTTCTTTAATATTTTTATATTTTCCTACGCGTACTCAGCACATACATTTTGAATTAAGATTAAACGAGTGAACACGCGATAATATCTTCTCTTTCATTTTGAAATAAAATTGGAGTATAGAATACAAAAAAAGGTGCATTTGCAATAATCATGTGTTTGCCGAACACATGATTATTGCAAAATGATGTAATAACAGAAATCTTTTCTAAAACTTGAAAAGAATTCTTTCACATGATTTTCTAGCAAGTAAATTTAATATTGTCTGCTGTCAGCGGTACATATGACAGTTCATAATTGTCGATATACTTTCTTTCTTCGTATCATGATTTCGATTTACTGTGATGCAATTGTGATCGTATGAGCTCAATGAGAAATTTCAGCTTTGACTTATATTTTTCTCATGTACAATCAAAGAACAACGTATTTATTTTATGCAATAATGCAATAGAATCAAATATTTTTTTAATTCAATGATATATTTTATTTCCTGAAATAAATATATGCAATTTTTTACATCAAACTGGAACGAAAAAAATATGTGCTACAATTAAATGATTTAATTACAGCACTTTTCAAATCAAGAAAAGTAACACAATCAAACTCTGTCTGCAAAGTGCATTTGTTTCAATTACAATGTGCAGATTAATCATTTACATAATTTCAATAATAGAATAAATTTTTGTTACTAAATATCTGTACCTGTGTCGTTAATTAAGGTTTCTTATTGAAGTTAATTTACTGTTCAATAAAAATTTTCCAACACTTATTAAAAATTTTCAAAAACCACCCTTCAGTGGTGAAAGAGTGACTCAAAAAAAGGTGGTTTTTTCGCCCCTTTTTGGTCTCTCGATTTTGGGATTGAACTGTGTGCCAAATGATACCTTATAATAAGACATTAATCACAGAGAAGTTTCAAGTTGACAATTGTTATCAGAGCTAGGGGAAGGTCAAAGTTCACTGACGTACTATCTTTTTTGTTTCAAAGCAATTCAATTTAAGAATTTCAAGCGAAATGGATAATTGTAAAAGAGTTACCCCAACGTTTTTTAGGTCTCTGAATACCAATCTGAAATTAGATTTAAAAAATTCAAAGTAGCTGACTCAATATAGCGAACTCTGCATATGAAATGTTTTATTTTTCAATAAATTCAGTCAAATAACTTGAAGCTACATATCTTGGAGTTTTTTAGATGGCTATTAATGAATTTTAAATCAAATATTCAAAATTCAATTTAATATGGTGAGCTGTGCACAAAAAAATGAATTTTTTCATGCATATGTTATTAAATATCTTTTAATTTATGAGGGTTACTCTAAAAAGTTATTCTTTTCTTATACTTTTTCCTTATTTTATTTTCCTTATTTTATTTTATTTATAAAAAACCATATTTTTGTACTCATTGATAAAGTTAAAACAGGACGAAATTCAATTACAGAGTACTATTGTACATGTGAAAGTGGCGCGCGAACTGTCGGATGTTGCAGCCACATAATGACCATCGTATGGTTTCTTGGATATGGTCAATATCATGGAGTACATATACCCAATCCTAATATATGTAATATATCCATAACGATTCCAAAAAAACAAAATCGAGAAAGATAAGTCTCAATATATTTTTCCATTAGGAATAGATTTACAAAATCACCAAGATAAATGATGTTGATTTCTTAAAATAAATTGCATTGAAAAAATCAATATTTTCAGGTATTTGGCCGCATTGAATTGGCCATTTTGAATTTTGGATATCTGATTTAAAATTGATTAACAGCTATCCAAAACCCAGGATATGTAACTTTAAGTTATTTGACTGAATTTATTGAAAAATAAACCATTTCGTATGCAGAGTTCGCCATATTGAGTCAGTCATTTTGAATTTTTAAAATCTAATTTCAGATTGGTATTCAGAGACCTAAAAAACGTTGGGGTAACTCTTTTACAATTATCCATTTCGCTTGAAATTCTTAAATTGAATTGCTTTGAAGCAAAAAAAATAGTGTCAGTGAACTTTGACACCCCCTCTGATAACAATTGTCACCTCAACTTGAAACTTCTCTGTGATTAATGTCTTATTGTAAGGTATCATTTGGCACACAGTTCAATTCCAAAATCGAGGAACCAAAAAGGGGCGATTTTTTGGGTCACTCTTTAATATCTCAAAAACGGTACACGGCAAAAATACAAGACCTGTGTTGTTAATAAAGTTTCTTATGGAGTTAATTTACTGTTCAATAAAAATTTTCAAAAACCACCCCTTGAGGGTGAAATTTGATATCTCAAAAACGGTGCATTATAAAAATATGAGACATGTGCCGTTAATTAAGGTTTCTTATAGGGTCAATTTACCATTTATTAGAAATTTTCAAAAACCACCCCTTGGGCATGAAATTTAATGCTGGATTTTTACAGAAATTCAGCAGATCAGTCAACAGCGTGATCAACAGATTACATAATTTTCAGTTTAAC
Source organism: Crematogaster levior (assembly GCA_901521435.1). Taxonomy (NCBI): domain Eukaryota; kingdom Metazoa; phylum Arthropoda; class Insecta; order Hymenoptera; family Formicidae; genus Crematogaster; species Crematogaster levior. Next base: position 41,340 of record CABEGB010001129.1, read on the forward strand.
AGAAAAAAATATTGCCAGCACAGACGCACGCGAGCAATCCAGCAGATAAAATAGCATCGTGTGCCGCTAGCTTAATATATTGTACACATATAACACGCGCAAAGATCCAAAGAGAAATACAATCATAATCTGTCACATGTGTCACGCTTAACCATGACAAGCTTTTATCGATTTGAAGTAACGCGCACAGCACAGAGCATCGAGATAACCAATCAGCATCGCGGAAAAGTGACAACAATACTTGCGAAAATCGATATAACATAGACTTTTTAAGAATGGATACTTACATTAGAACGAAAGATTAAGCGATAAATTCAGTTAGCATAAATTTTATTATTATACATATTATTACAAACAAAATACACCACAGAGGTATTTATATTCATATATTTTACACGGAAAAATATATTTAAATTCAAATTACACATTTACAATTTTTTAAAAGAAATATATAATTTTATTAATTTATTCTTGACCATTAATTAAAATTTTAATTAATTTAAGTTTATTTTATTAAAATAATAATTAAAAATTTAGGTAGTTTAAATAAAATATTAATTTGTAGGATTAATATAAAAATTTAAATTATCTTAAATTATTATTATAAATATTATTTATTTTTAATAGTTTTAGTATTTATATTAATATTTTATTTAAGATTATATATTAAAGATTATGTCTATATTAATAATCATTAGACCTAATTTACTTAGAATTTTATTTGGATGAGATGGATTAGGATTAATTTCTTATCGTTTAGTATAGAGAGATCAAAAATTGAGAAAATATTTATTATCACTTTCAATTTTGTTTATTAGGTTTATTTAAAAACTTAGAATTTCTTGAAGTTAAAGGACAATGTTATAAATTTTACTTACAAGGAAGGTGTCGGAAGTGTCCCCCTCCGATTTTGATGAGCTTCTAATATGTTGTTCTCTAGATCAAAATAGGAGACACGTTTTTTTTTATACGTTCCCATACGGCCTTTTAGGGGGTGAAACACCCTTTTGAAAAAAATCGGTTTTTCTCTTTTGGAACGAATATCTTCGAAACTAAAAAAGATAGAACAAAAATTCAAACTGGGTATTAAATGGCTTGATGAGTACTATAAAACAACGTAAAAAATTTTTTATTTTTGTTTTATTTTTCAAAAAGCCTTACTCCTTTAACTTTTTTTTCAAAATTTTGAATTTTTGTTTTTACCAAATTAAAGGTTATTTTTTTACGAATTCATCCATGTATATTAAAGTTATGTTGCGTAATATCATTTTCGAGAATTAATTACAAACGCCTCCGTACATACGCTATTTGTGTCGGTCCATGCGCTCGATTCTTCGCGCAACGCGTTTTCCTGTAATCAAAAGATGACGAATACACTTGGAGGACATATCCATATATAATCACGAAAGTTTTCATCACATATAGCTTGAGCACTTATATAAAACTTAAAACAAGTTTAAAGGTCTGTAAGGCGAATAATTTTATCGTTGGAGGAAATAAAATGCCGTCGCTTTGCGAGCATCAGTTTAATACGTAACATCATTTTATCGTGTACCCTTAATTAAATTGCATATTAACTGCGGTTTTATATAAGACGGATTGACATATTACAATTACGCCTTACTGCAAACACTCACTTCTTCCACGCAATCTTTTTATTTTTATCATTATTTTCTTAAATCATATATATTTTATGTTCAATTTCATGTATGCTTTTTATTACTTAATTAATTTTATAAGTACAATTAAGAAACTATAACATATGAAAGAAGTAAACCAGAATCTGCAGAAGATTCTATTTTTCTAACTATACCAGCAGGGACAACAGGTCAAAGACAACCATTAGATGTATACGGTTTTCGTTTACGGAAAAATTTTATAAAATACTTTTCAGACATTGTCATGCTTCTAGATTTAGAAGTTAAACTTCAATCACGAGATGCTATTTTAAAATTACAATCATTAATACATTTCCAATTTTCACCAAGATTTAGAGATTTATTTAAATATGCATGGTATAAAAGCGGTTATATAGAAGAGAGATCAGCACAATTTGAAACGCCAGTCGATTTTTGCTTTAAGAAGAATGTTAAACCGACATGCGATGTTTACGGTGGCATTGCTATAATTACTTGCGCATGGTGCAAAAAGTCTCTTTGTATACAACATTTCTTTCATAACCATCATATGTGTTATAAATTTGACCCTTAATAATATAAATATTAAATACTTATATTAAATATTTATATTATTATTAACTTTATTGTAATATTATATTGTACACAATTGTTTATATTACACAATTGTTATATGTAATTTCATTAATTGTAATTATGTTATAGTTTCTTAATTGTACTTATAAAATTAATTAAGTAATAAAAAGCATACATGAAATTGAACATAAAATATATATGATTTAAGAAAATAATGATAAAAATAAAAAGATCGCGTGGAAGAAGTGAGTGTTTGCAGTAAGGCGTAATTGTAATATGTCAATCCGTCTTATATAAAACCGCAGTTAATATTTCATACAATTTAATTAAGGGTACACGATAAAATGTACGATGTTACGTATTAAACTGATGCTCGCAAAGCGACGGCATTTTATTTCCTCCAACGATAAAATTATTCGTCTTACAGACCTTTAAACTTGTTTTAAGTTTTATATAAGTGCTCAAGCTATATGTGATGAAAACTTTCGTGATTATATATGGATATGTCCAAGTGTATTCGTCATCTTTTGATTACAGGAAAACGCGTTGCGCGAAGAATCGAGCGCATGGACCGACACAAATAGCGTATGTACGGAGGCGTTTGTAATTAATTCTCGAAAATGATATTACGCAACATAACTTTAATATACATGGATGAATTCGTAAAAAAATAACCTTTAATTTGGTAAAAACAAAAATTCAAAATTTTGAAAAAAAAATTAAAGGAGTAAGGCTTTTTGAAAAATAAAACAAAAATAAAAAAATTTTTTACGTTGTTTTATAGTACTCATCAAGCCATTTAATACCCAGTTTGAATTTTTGTTCTATCTTTTTTAGTTTCGAAAATATTCGCTCCGAAAGAGAAAAACCGATTTTTTTCAAAGGGGTGTTTCACCCCCTAAAAGGCCGTATGGGAACGTATAAAAAAAAACGTGTCCCCTATTTTGATCTAGAGAACAACATATTAGAAGCTCATCAAAATCGGAGGGGGACACTTCCGACACCTTCCTTGTTAGTAAGTAAATTGAATATTTTATTAAATATCTACATTAGAACGAAAGATTAAGCGATAAATTCAATTAACATAAATTTTATTATTATATAAATTATTATACAAATGGAATATTTTACACTAGTGTATTTGAAAATTCTTAATAAATGGTAAATTAACTCCAGAAACCTTAATTAACGAAATAGATCCCGTATTTTTGCGATGCACCGTTTTTGAGATATTAAATTTCACCCCTAAGAAGTGGTTTTTGAAAATTTCTAATAAATGGTAAATTGACCCCATAAGAAACCTTAATTAACGGCACATGTCTCATATTTTTACAATGCACCGTTTCCCAGATATTAAATTTTACCCCCAAGGGGTGGTTTTTGAAAATTTTTATTGAGTAGTAAATTAACCCCATAAGAAATGTTAATTAACGACACAGATACCGTATTTTTTCAATGTACCGTTTTCGAGATATTAAATTTCACCCTCAAGGGGTGGTTTTGGAAAATTTTTAATAAATGGTAAATTGACTCTACAAGAAACATTAATTAACGACACAGGTCCCGTATTTTTGCGATGCATCGTTTCCGAGATATTAAATTTTTCCCCCAAGGGGTGGTTTTTGAAAATTTTTAATAAATGGGAAATTGACCCCATAAGAAATCTTAATTAACGGCACATGTCTCATATTTTTGCAACGCACCGTTCCCGAGATATTAAATTTCACCCTCAAGGGGTGGTTTTTGAAAATTTTTAATAAATGGTAAACACACCAGAGAGGGTGTGAGAGAGTGAGAGGGGGTGAAAGATGATGAAAAAGTGTAAGAAAAGTGAAAAAAATGAAAAAATGGAGTGGGGGAGGGGAGGGGAGGGAAGGGGGGCATGGTGAAAAAGGGGGATGAGGGGTGGGGAGGGTGAATGGAAGTTGGGGGAGGTGTGAGTGAAAGGTAAGAAAGAAGAGCAGTGTACATATGACTGCTGACAGAGAAGAAAATTTTTCATGAACACATCAATTTTTGACCGTTTGTATGTCCAGAACGGCTTGACCGATTTTTTTTTTTTTTGGCTTAATTTACTCGTGGCGATGCCACCTTTCAGAATATGCTACATGCATTTCAAAATTTTTTATATTTTAATAGTTCTGTACCCCCAAAAAATCGATTCTAATCTTTCTGGATAAGAGACTAGTAGCGTCCAAAATTTTGAACATGGCCGGAGACGCTACCGCGTCTCCTGATATATATATATATATATATTTATTAGATTGTATTAAAATAAACATTGATAGATATTTTTAACATAGTGATAATATAGCAAAATTGTATGTATATGTATGTATATGGAGTATTCCATATGAAAACAATTTTTTTGGCGACTATTTTTTATTTAATTTATTTTTGTTATGTTTTTGTATGTTTTATTAAATGTAGTTTCTATAATTTTTTAAAATTTTTATCTCTATCCATACTCGAGTTATGAATTTAAAAAACTATAAAATTAAAAAATTTTTAATACTTATTATTTTAAGAAGAATAAAGATGTTGTCACTAATAAGGTGGTTATTTCTTTGTACTTGTGTATATATTTTCAAAATTTGAAAAAAAAATTTTTTAATTTAAAAAAATTTGACAGTGTTTTAGTAAATTATAATTATAATTATTTTTGTTTCTTTAAGAAGACTCCTCCGATTTAAAAAAAAAATTGAAATTTTAGACTTAAATACAAAAGCTTCAAAACACAATGAATAAAGAATGGATTCAGATAATTTTGATTCTTTAAGATCATTTGTTGCATTTTTTTTTAATGACATTTTTTTACACTACTCCAATTTGAATAAAATGATTTTACAAAAATAAACATTTTATTTTTATGTTTTAATATTGAAGAGAAAATTCCAATATTTTCGATTTTTCAGATTATTTTTGTTGAAAATATTGTTTGAATCCAATCAAAAAAAGCTTCACAAATAAAAAATATTAATTACGAATTTTTAAGCATGAAAAATAAAAAAAATGATTTATAAATAAATATTTTCAACATAAATTATTAAAATTAATAAAAATTAATTAATCTTTTTTTCCAGAGCTTTTTTGTCGAAGGAAATTTTAAGAAACTTACATTATTTTTGAAAAAAAAAAGTTTTTGAAAAATAGTTTTTAAAAATATTAGAATTTGTTTTTTTATTAAAATTTTAAACTAAAGTATCTACTCATAAACTTTTTTATTCAAATTGAAGTAATGTAAAAAGCAAAAATGTGATTTTCGAAGAACAGTCTTAAATAAAAATGATCTTAAATAAATCAAAACTATTTGAATTTCCTCTTTATTTTATGGCTTAAAAATTTTGTATTTAACTTTAAAATGTTTTGTAAGCTTTTTTGTAAAAAATGTAAGGAGTTTTATTGAGAAACCAAAAATAATTACGATTAGAATTGATAAAAACACTATCAAAATATATATTTTTTAATTTTCTCAATATTTTTTTTCAGAAAATACATTAACAAAAACAAAAAATGATTACCTTGTTAATGACAATATCTTTTTATTCTTCTTTATTCTTTTTAAAGTAATAAGTATTTGAATTTTTTTAATTTAATTTATTTTTTAAATTTATAACTTAAGTAGGATAAAAATCTAAAAAAAATTTATAGAAACTACTTTCAATGAATATAAAAATATTAAAAAATGAAGCAAATAATACTTTAAGAAGGCATTGTTTTGGTAACAGAATGCCTTATATAAATATATTGTTGCGCTCTCTCGCACAACTGTCACACACTCACTCGCGATTCGCGGCACTCTCGCGGGAAAGGAAGAACACAGGGAATATAATTAAACAAACGGTTTATTCAAGAGAAATCTTTACAAACGTTTTCGCGGCTTGACAGCTCGTAAACAACTCTCCTGTCAACGCATCAACAAGCGTCGCCAGGGAACGAGACTCAATCTCCGGTACGCATCTTCACTGCATACTGGGTGACCAGGCGCGGGCGCAACACTGCCCCCCTTCTTCTCAGATTGTCGCCCCCGACAATCCTTGAGGGGCAGAAGAAGTTTCTCCTCTCCCAACCGGCTCCAGGGCGGTTCTACTCTCCTCCTCGGACTCCGAGTAGCCCCCAACCGGCTCCAGGGAGACGCAGCCTCCCGACCTTCTCCCGACCGGCTCCAGGGTGGCTCAACCTTCCTCACGGGTATCGAGTTGGCCCCCAACCGGCTCCCAGGGAGAAGCCGCGGAATTCTCTCCGACGCCGCCCAAGTCCCTCTTGATGCTAGAGTCTTCTCTTGAGTCTTGTTCTTCCTCTTGGGATCTTCAGTCTTGATCTTGAGTCTTCTTTCTTCGGACAAGGGGGGTGACTTTTGTCCTGTGGCACCAACGTCCCGCAGGACTCCCCAAGTCCCTGCCTTGGCATTCGCCCTGAGTCCCACGGAAAAACCACAGGACAAAAACCGTGGGCGAGGCAGTCTTCTATTCCAAAAATAGTTCAACGGTAACAGAAGGCAGGAAGGAAGGCCAGCTCCAAACTCCGGGAACATCCTCTCTCCCCAGCCGGTCCCACTCAGCTTTGAGCCGCGCACCTTCCTTTCCTAGAAGAGAACACAAAACGCAGTAACTCGGAACAAAACATAAGAACAAAACTTTCCTGACGGGTTCCGATTTTTTTCCCTAGACCCTACCCAAACGCCTCCTTGAGTAGGGCGCTAGCCTATCCGCATGTACCACCCTTCCTCCTATGGGAGATTCCTGGATACAAAAGACTACCTCACTTAGCTTTCTAACAACCGTGTAAGAACCTTCCCAACTGCACTGCAATTTAGGGGCTCTTCCCCTTTTCCTTTGAGGATTGAACAACCAAACCTTTTGGCCCTCTTGAAAAAAAACTCACCTTTTGATCGTACCAAGCTTTGACCCGAGAAGACTTGACCTCCATCCGCCTCCTCACAGAAGAATGTAACTCTCCCAACCTTCGCTTCAGGCTCTGCGCATAGCTCTCGGGGTTACATGAGCCCTCGTACGTCTCCGGAGGATATCCCCGTAAAAGATCCAATGGTAAATTAAGATCTCGCCCAAGATACATCTCCGCGGGAGATACAGCCGTAGTTTCATGTTTAGACGACCTATACGCCAGGAGGAACATAGGGACCCACCGATCCCAGTCCTTTTGATTTTCAGAAACAAATTTCGCGAGATAGTTAGTAATAGTCTGATGCTGACGTTCAACCTGCCCGTCAGACTGAGGATGAAGAGCAGTGGTTCTAGTTTTACGACTTCCTAAAAGATCCAAGATTTCCGCAAAAAGCCTCGATTCGAAGTTCCTCCCCTGGTCCGTGTGAACCTCCAGGGGAACTCCATGCCTGGAGACTACCTGGCTTACAAAGATCTCCGCCACCGTCCTGGCTCTAATATTCTTGAGGGGAAAGGTCTCCATCCTTGGTGAAGCAATCCACAACTACGAATAAATATCTATTTCCGGAACTCGAGGGAGGAAAAGGACCCAAAATATCCATCTGGATCCGTTGAAACGGAGCAATCGCAAACCTGCAAAGGGGACTTCCCCTTTCCAGCAGGCCCCCTCATGGCGATGCAAACCTCGCAGGTTTTGCACCATTCTTCTACATCCTGTTTACAAGTTGCCCAGAAGAAACGCTTACGAATCTTATCCAAAGTGTTGTTTATTCCAAAATGTCCGCCCGAGGAAGTATCATGAGCCTCCTGCAAGATCTGAGCTACGCGCTTCTGTGGAACAATTAGTTGAAGAAAACTGGACCTCAAATTGGGCGCTGTCTACTTCCTATATAGAACCTCGTTTTTCAAGAACAAAGCGTCCCAATAACTCAAATAAATTTGCGCCGAGGTATCCCCGTCGGCTAGCTCCAGACAAGAGGGGCGAACACCCACTTTCTTGCTCCGATAGAAAGGAGAGATACTTGTGTCCTCCCTCTGGTCCCTGCGCCATTCTTCCAAACTTCCCCCGATGAGAGAAATGCGGGCCACAGTTCCCCCCTTCTCCAATGCGTTTTTCTCCAGCGTGGAGCAAAACCCGCAGCCGTCCGACTCACAAAGACGTCTGGAAAGCCCGTCCGCATTGCGGTGAGCCAGCCCCTTTCGATGTAACACCGTGAATTCGTACTGCTGGAGCCTCTCCAGCCAACGCGCCAATTGCCCCTCCAAGTCTCTGAAAGACAACAACCATCTTAAGGAAACATGATCTGTGCGAACCAGAAATTTTCTCCCTAAAAGATAATGACAAAAAGACTTAATTGACTCAACAATCGTTAACAACTCCCGACGAGTCACACAATAATTTCGCTCAGCCTTGCTAAGAATGCGACTAAAGTAAGCGATGACTCTTTCTTCCCCCTCCTGTTTTTGAGACAGCACCGCTCCGATTCCAATATTTGAAGCGTCTGTGTCCAAAATAAATTCCCCCTCCCCCTTCGGAAAGGCGAGCACCGGCGAAGAAGAAATTTTATGTTTTAGTTCCTCAAATGCATGACGACACTCCTCCCCCCAAACGAAAGGGGCCTGATTTTCCGTGAGGACATACAAGGGCCAAGACGAAAACCCCCTCACAAATTTTCTGTAATAGGAACAGAAGCCAAGGAAGCTCCTCAATTGTTTCTTACTGTGAAGAATTGGCCATTCTCTCACAGCAACAATTTTCTCGGGATCCGTAGAAATCCCGTGCTCCGAAATTATATGACCCAAAAACTTCACGCTCCTTTTCAGGAAGTTACATTTCTTTAGATTGATCTTAAGGCAGGTTTCTCATGTAATAGCCAAAATTTTAAGCATTTTTTAGGAATTTTTTTTAGGGAGAAAGTAAAACGCAATCTTTTTAATCATTTTATATGTAATTACTTGCATCTTATAGTTTATAAATAAATTTTTTTGTCATAATTTATTAATATTTTGTTTATATTTTTTACAGTCAAAGATGGTGCCTTGAAAAAAAGCATCGTCAGCGGTGCAGGTGAATTCAGCTCTCATTGTCATCTGAAACAAAAAAGTCAAAAAGATTTTTAATCTGTATGCTTGTCGCTATCGCAGGTACCAGAATTGGTCATTTTTATAAAAAAGAAACAAAATGGCGGTCATTTAAAACTTTGAAGCAAAAAATTGCAATTTTTTTTGCTTATTATTGGTCAAAAAAAAATAAAAAATTTTCGTTAAATATAAGCGATTCTGGTACCTGCGAGAGCCAATCATATGTAGATTATGCTCACAAAATTTCAAGCCAATCGGTTGGATAGTTTTTTTTAAATCACCTGCACCGACCAAAAAAAGCAGTTTTGAGAAAAACGCGTTTAAAGTTTTCCTAGTTCATTTTTCGAAGAAAAAATATACTTACACTAATCGGCTATGCCTGCTCCATACAATAGTCCTTCAGCTTCCTCAAGAGCATCGTTTTCCTCTGCTCTGGCCGCCCTCAAAGCTGCTCTAGCCTCTTTTGAAGCCGCAGAGCTACAGCGCTCCGCCTTTGCTATGCGCGCTTCGTCGTGCGTCTCTACGAAATTCAGCTTCCGGGCCGATTGTTACACCCAAAACCTTCATAATTTTAACCAGAGGTTTAAAACGTTTAAAAAAAGAGCTAGAATTAATTAAAACCTCTTGACAAGGACATTTTACAAATTTTAAAGCTCAATCCTCGCTGTGCTTGTTTTAAAAATTGAACGTCACCATCACACTTTTTACACTTTAATAAGTTTTGCAACGTTGAAAAAATTAGAGTAAAATTTATAAAGTAGTAGCTGAAAGTAGGATCAACATTTGCTTCGAAATCGTCAGTCTGTTTTAATTTCTTGGCCGAGGTACTAACAAAATCGGTGTCTTTTTCGGCAGTATGTTGATTTCCTCGAAACTCTTTTTCGCGCAGGTGCTCCTGAACGTCTAGAACTCTTTCTTGATGATTTTCTATCCATTTTACTCGATCTGTACTCCTTGAATAACAAATGTCGACTGAGAATTGATTCCAAAAGATTCACGTTGGCCCTAAGGCCACATGTAGAGATGCTTTGTGTTGGTAGAAAATCGTTATACACTAACACAGGTTAAGGAAGAGTCTTAGGTAGGACACACATACAAATAGACAAGTATAAGAATCATAAATGGTCAAAAAAGGGGAACTTTAAACACGGCGTCGCTAGCAACTGCCGTGCGCTTGGCGACGCGCTCACTTTTACAGTCTATAACTCTGGAAATAATTCAAATTTTTAAATGAAAATTTAACAGCATATTCTCCTAATGATATACTTTCAAAATATGTAAAAAAAATCGATTTTTTGAACCTGTTACATGAGAAACCTGCCTTAAGATTAACCTTCTGCTAACGAGAGAAAACCTTTTTCAAGTTCTCAAGCATTTCGGGGAAACATTTCCCGAAAATGAGAACATCGTCGAGGTAGACCAAGCAGATCTTATGAAGAAGACCTCGCAAAACCTTTTCCATGAGACGCTCGAAAGTGGCGGGGGCATTGGTCAGACCGAAAGGCATGACTGTAAACTGCCAAAGTCCACTTCCTACTAAAAAAGCCGTTTTTTCCCTATCCTTAGGGCAAATTTTAATTTGCCAATACCCGCTCTTCAAATCTGAAGAAGAAAACCAAGAGTTCCCCGCAAGTTGGTCCAGGATATCGTCTATCCTGGAGAGTGGATAAGAATCTTTCACCGTGACGTTGTTTAATTTTCGATAATCCACGCAGAACCTCAAGCCCCCGTCTTTTTTCCTAAAACCGCAGGCGACATCCAATCCTTTGAATTCAGCTTGAGATTCTTCGATAACGCCCTCCTTCTTCATTTCTTCAATGTTCCTCTCAACCTCCTCCCTCATTTGGATAGGAATACGCCGAGGAGCCTGCTTGATCGGAAGAGAGCCTTCCACATTGATGGCGTGTTCAACCACGTCGCAGTTCCCAGTTACAATGTTTTCGAAAAAGAGATCTCAAAATTCATCCAAGAATCCTTTGAATTCAGCTTTTTCACTTTCGTTCAAATTTCCAGAACTCCTTTTAAAAAGTTCCTTCAAGAAAAGAGGACCTTCCTCCTCGACTTCTTCAATCCGGGAGCAATAAAGGGGTTTTTCCCCCGAAGAAGTTTCCCTACCGAAAGCTGAATCGAAAATCCCTTCCAAATTGATCCTCCTCAGGAAATCTGCTCCCAACAAACAATCTTCCGAAATATCGGCCACGAACATAGGAACCCTACGAGAGAATCTCCCAAGCTCTACCCTAACGAAGACCTGAGATTTCACCGGGACTCTTTCCCCCGTGGGGTATCTCAACGTGCACCTCCCAGTTCGGAACCCTACCTTCTCTCCTTCCACAAATCTGCTAGAGAGAATAGAGACGTCGGAACCCGTGTCGATTTTGAAGGAACAACGCTTTCCTTCCAACCTTCCCGGGATGAAAAAAAAAATCTCCATGACTCGTGCGCTCACCCGAACGGCACGCGAGGCGACCGATTACCGGAGCATCTTTTGCGAAAGTTGGACCCGCTCCGGAAAGTCTAACTAAACCCGGTTTCCCCCCTTCGACGGGCACTCCGCACGAAAATGCCTACTTTTCCGCAGGACCAGCATTCCCTGGGTCCTCCCCCAACCTCAGAGCGTCTGTTCTCTCGACTCTCGCCCTTCCTTCCCTTCTCCACAGGGAAACCCTTCGCCTCTCCCCCGGGCGAATTTTCCTTCACAGAATTTGAAAATGGTCCTTGCTGATACGAATTCTCGCGTCTCTCCCCCAAAATGGTCTTTACGGCCTTTGCTCGCTCGATGGCCACCCTCAGAGAGGAGATCCCCTCGAGCTGGAGAGTTCTCTTTACGAAACCGTCCGAGAGCGCCGAAATAAATTGCGCGCACGCTATGTTCTCACGCACCGCGTACGGGCACTCGGGGTAAGCGAGACGGGTGAGTTTCTCCAACTCCCCCCCAAGCGTGGCGAAATCCTCCCCGTACCTTTGTTTTCGGTTCGCAAACTGCATATAGCAACTTTGCGCCGAAAGAGTTTCCCCGAAACGTAACTCGAGACGAGATTTCAGTTCGGCGAACCCCAAATTTTCGAGGTCTTGAACGGACTCAAGGACGGAGCGCGCTTTCCCCCGCAAGCTCGACGCGAGGGCGATCGCCTTAAAGGAATCGTCCCAACGATTCGCGCGCGCAATTAAATCAAATTGAACGAGAAACTCCCGCAACGAAGCCGTTTGTTTTTTTATTGTACTGCTGTTTCGACTTCACTTTTTCTTGTCTTGTATGATCTCTTGCTACCTGATTCGTTGCGTGTAATCTCCGTATGTGTATGTGGCTTTGGGCGGTATTGATAACGCGGTCGGCATAGTAGCCTGATGACCGTAAACTAATTCAAACGGCGTGAATCCCGTTGCTGTATGCGGTGTTGTATTATATGTAAACATCGCGTAGGGCAGTCATTCGTCCCAATTGGTCTGCTCCTCGTTAATGTAGTGTCGCAAATACTCTGCTAACGTACGATGTGAGCGTTCTAGCGCTCCATTACTTTCGGGATGATAAGCCGTTGTTTGTATTTTTTCTATTTTTAGTAGTTTACATGTGTTTTTGAACATTTCACTAGTAAAATTTGTACCCTGGTCTGTCAGTACTCTTTCGGGTATACCATGTTCAAATACAATTTTTATAACAAATGCTTTTGATACGGTGGCCGCCTCTTGATTTGCTACGGGGATCGCTTTACTAAATTTTGTTAAATGATCTTGGAATGTCAAGATGTATTTGTTTCCGTTGTCTGTAACGGGTAGTGGTCCTACAATATCTAGGGTACACTTTTCAAATGGTTTTTCGGGTGTATCTGTAATTACCATGGGCATTTTAGTTTTTCTACTTAGTTTATTTTTCTGGTATCGCTCGCATTTACCAATGTACTCTTCTACATCCTTGGCTATTCCTGGCCAATTGTGTATTAATTTGATTCGCTTGAAGGTTCTCGCGACTCCCTGATGTCCTCCTAACGGTGCATCGTGGTATTCGTACAGAATGTGTCGCTTATCTTCCTCGCTGTATTTTGTTGCTTCGATTGCTTCTTCAGAATCGGCAAGTTGTTCCTCTTTTTGTTGTTGTCGTTGTTGTGCCTCTTTTTTAATGACATTAATATTTTCCGCTACGTTTCTGCTCAATGCATCGGCATTGGCATTGTTTTTTCCAGATTTGTGTAAGATTTCATAATTGTATTCTTCTAATTTTAGCCTCCAACGAATTAAACGTGATCCGGGGTCGTTTACACTGAATAGCCAGGTCAATGGCTTGTGATCGGTAATTTTGAACTTTGTTCCGTACACGTATGGCCTAAAACGTTTTACGGCCCATACGATAGCCAAGAGTTCCTTCTCGGTTGTATTATAATTCTGCTCCGCTTTACTGAGTATCCTGCTAGCGTAAGCGATCGGACGGTCTTCTCCTACCGGTTCTTACGATAGTATGGCTCCGATGGCGTAGTCTGACGCGTCCGTGGTTACTAGGAATTCTTTTTCGAAGTCGGGATAGTTTAGGATTGGAGCAGTCGTTAGTTTTTCTTTTAGTGTCTCAAAAGCGTTTTGTTGTTCGACTGTCCACTCAAATCCTTTTCCCTTCTGTGTTGCCTTAGTTAGCGGTTTTGCTATTTTAGGAAAATTATTGATAAATTTTCGATAGTAACCAGCTAATCCTAGGAAGGATTGAATATCCTTCACCCTTTTTGGCGTAGGAAAATTTCTTACCGCCTGTATTTTAGACGGATCGGGTGAGATACCGTTCTCGGTTATTATGTGGCCTAGATATATTGTGCCTAGATTGTGCTTGCGTAGTCTTTGCAGCACTTCAATCAATCGGTTATTGTGCTTCCTCAGGCTTGGTCCGTAAATTACGATGTCGTCAAGATAAACAAGACATCTGACACCTTGCATGCCGGTAAGCACTGAGTTCATTAACTGTTGAAATGTCGCTGGCGCGTTTTTTAGACCGAAAGGCATTCGATTGAACTCGTAATGCCCATGTGGTGTGGAAAATGCCGTTTTATTTTTATGATTTTCGTGCATCGGGATCTGATAGCCCGATGCTAAATCTAACGTGGAGAAGTATTTAACACTTCCTAGCTGGTCTAGTATATCCGTAATATTTGGCAACGGGAACGAATCTCCTATAGTCAAGTTATTTAACTTCCTGAAATCTACGACAATGCGTAGTTTCGATTTTCCTGATGCGTCGGCCTTTTTAGGAACGACCAGTATAGGTGCGTTCCACTGACTTGTGCTCGGGCGGATAATCCCGTCATCAAGCATTTTATTAATTTGCTGATTCACCTCTTTCTTATGTTTCTCTGGGAGGCGATATGGGCGAATGTTGACCGGCGCGCTATCCGTTCGCGTCGTTCTCGTGAGTCACCATGGTAGTACACGTGAGGGTGTCACCTTCCAGATGGAACGTGTCACAAAAGTCGTCACATATTTGTTGCAATGTTTCTTTCTCCTCACTGTTCAGGTGCTCCGTTCGTAATTGTTTACGTAATTGCTCTCGTCGATCTTTCATTGGCTCGTTCACCTTGCGAGCGCGTGTTAGCTCATGTATCTCCGTGTCTTCATTATCCCTTACTTCTTCTAAAGTTATGTACGGTGTAGTGATTTCCACTTCCTCTTTTAACGTGTTTAGCACGCTTATTGCGCATTCAAAATTTTCTGGCTCCACCAAACAGTTTCCGATAATGACTCCAGGTATTTTTTCCTCGGATGTCACTATTCCTGTTCGGTTTTTATTAGTTATCGCCTGCACAATGGTTTCACTGCGGAGTTGTAGGATTATTTTTCTGTACGGCTGTAACTTGAGAGTTACATCGCCGATGCGCATTTGTGTTTTTCCATGATCGCATTTAGCCTGTTGCTTATTCAAAAAATCTGTTCTTAGAATACCTTCGTATTCTATCGGGAAGTCGTCTTTTACCACGTATATTGTGTGGCGTATTTTCCGATTTTCTAGTAGTATTGTTGCTCTGATCTTTCCCAGAGCTTGGAGCTTGTGACCTGTCACTCCTGTTAGGACCATCTTGTCCTCAAATACTGGCGTGTCTCTTTTTAATTGACCTACCTTTAGCAGGGTGAGTGCTGCGCCAAAATCTAAGAGGAAGTTTATTTTGTCTTTCTTTGCCTTGTAGCGGATGAAAACACTAGATAACTCCTGGATAAGCCGCAGATGTCAGGTTGGCAGCAGTGCCACCGAGTAAGCAGCGGAAGGGAGATCAAGAAAGATTTTAAGGAGACTTCGTGTTAGACCGCCAACGAGTAACGACGTGCCGTCTCTTGTATAATAATTTAATAAATTGTTAGTTGTTACAAAAAGCCGTACAGTTCATTCGCCGTATTATCGCACGCACCCCTACAACTGGTGACCTTCCCGACGTGATCGACGAGATCCGCGTTACAAAAACCGGAGCACAAAATCGGAGCACGAAATCGGAGCGTACGAAACCGGAGCACGAAATCGGAGCGTACGAAATCGGAGCGACGAAAATTGAAACGCGCGAAAAACGGAGCGTGCAGTAATCGGAGCACGCGAGATCCGGGACGTGCGGAGCCTACAGTGCGGGTTTGCCAAGCGGTAAGGATATTCGCCGAGAATGCCTACCGAACATTCCCCGCCCCGCGCGGCAGGCAGCGCGGATGATAATCGCCCGGTGTTGGCCGCGCTCGACGATGCGCCCGCGGGTGCAGCAGCCGAGGATCAGAGGCCCAGCCGACTACACACGCCGACCTGGTTAGCAGCGGAGCAGGCGTACGCCGGCGAAGCTGCGCTCGTGACCACGCGGCACGTGAAGCTCCCGCAGCCTTTTTGGAAGGAGATGCCAGCCCAATGGTTCCAGGTAGCCGAAGCCACGTTCGCGCTTCAGAAAATTTCGAACGATGAAACAAAATACAGGTATGTGTTGACGAATTTGGATCCATCAATCATACCATTCATTGCGGACTTAATAGCTAATCCACCTCAGACGCACAAATACGAGGAGGTGAAAGCGCGTATTATAAACTCCTTCGAAGAAACACAGGAGTCGAAGCTTCGGAAGCTACTCCGTGGCCAAGAAATCGCTGATGAGAGACCATCTCATTTTTTACAACGCCTAAGGCGCCTCGCGGGAGGCCAGTGTACAGATTCAGTAATTCGCAGCCTGTTTCTCGACCAATTACCGGAAGCCGCGCGTGGAATTCTAACGGTCAGTTCCGCGGATGACCTCGGAAGCCTAGCGCTAATGGCTGACAAGGTTGTCGAAATAATCAAACCGACGGCAATACAGGTCGTTAAGACGACCGCTGCGGTACCTGCTCAAGAGCAAACGGTATCAACACAAATACGCGAACTACGCGAGATGGTACAAAAACTATCGCTAGAAGTGCGCCAAGGATGCTCACATAATCGGGACAATAGTCGTTATTATCGCGGCCGGTCACATTCCCGAGGACGTTCGAAGTCGGGTAACGGAAACAAAAACACGAACAGTTACAATTCTAATTATTGCTATTATCATAACAAGTTCAAGCATAACGCGACAAAGTGCGCGAAACCGTGTACATTTAAACCGGCGTTAACTCAGACGGAAAACTGAACGCCCGGGCGCTGACGGAGGTAAACGCGCTCGCGGGCAACAGTCAACGCCGCCTCCTAGTGAAAGACCGACGTAGCGGAGCAACTTTCCTCGTCGACACAGGTTCAGACGTCTCCGTTCTCCCTCGTCGGTGGGCCCTGCAAAGCGGGGGAAGTGTAAATATTAATTTATACGCTGCAAATAGCACAAAAATTAAAACATACGGTGAACGTACCTTAGAGTTAAACCTAGACCTTAGACGTAGCCTGACGTGCACATTCATCATAGCGGAGATCCAACAGCCTATTTTGGGCGCAGATTTCCTCTACCGTTACAACTTAATGGTAGATCTTCGTGGCAGACGACTAGTCGACGGAATAACAAAACTGCACACAACAGGAAAAATTAGTTATAAGAAAATTCAATCTGTTTCAATTATCAATAACACAGTACCATGCCGACAGCTACTACGGGAATTCGTAGATATTACTCATCTAGTGACACTGAGGACACCAAGGCACGCGGTGGAACACGTCATACAGAAGGACCACCTGTCTCAGATCGCCCACGACGACTTTCTCCAGGACGACTGAAGTTCGCCAAACAGGAGATTGAACGTTGGATAAAAGCTGGTACATGTCGTCCAGGCAAAGGACAATGATCAAATGCGATGCACCTAGTCAGAAAGGCAGATGGTAAATGGCGAATATGCGGTGACTACCGTCAATTGAATAAGGTAACTGTACCTGATAAATATCCTATTCCGCATATCCAAGACTTTTCGCAGCAACTTCACGGTTGTAGCACGTTCAGCACTCTCGATCTGGCGAGAGCGTATCATCAAATTCCGGTTGCTGAACAAGACAGACAAAAAACAGCATTAACAACGCCCTTCGGGCTATATGAATTCAACGCCATGCCATTCGGACTGCGTAACGCGGCACAAACCTTTCAACGCTTTATGGACACAGTGCTGCGAGAGATGGACTTCTGTTTCTGTTACATAGATGACATCCTGGTCGCATCAAAATCCGAAGAGGAACATCAACAGCATCTGAAACAGATATTTACAAAATTACGTGAATTTGGTTTAACTATTAACATAGACAAATGTACATTTTTTCAAAAAGAGGTTAAATACTTAGGTTGTACAATTTCAAGCAAAGGAACTAAACCAAGCAACGAACGAGTGGAAGCAATACTGCGATACAAGAAACCACAGATCATAGAACAACTACGACGTTTCTTAGGAATGATTAATTTTTATAGGAGGTTCTTACCCCGGGCAGCGCAGATCCAGACACCACTCTTCAACCTGACAGCAGGAAACAAAAGAAAGGACAAAAGTCCAATCAATTGGAGCAGCACCTCGGACCACGCGTTTGCAGAGTGCAAAAGACAACTAGCGGAAGCGACACTGCTTAGCCATCCTGCAGAGAATACACCTCTCGTACTCAAAACGGACGCCTCAGACCATGCTATCGGTGCCGTACTGGAACAAAAAATTAACGATCAGTATCAACCACTAGCCTTTTTCTCGAAAAAGCTAAGGAAAGCACAAGCAAACTACAGCGCCTACGACAGAGAATTACTGGCGATGTATGAAGCCACAAAAAACTTCAAGTACATGATTGAAGGACGACAAGTCACAATCTTTACTGATCAAAAACCGCTTACCTTCGCATTCAGTCAAAGGCCAGACAAAGCGTCGCCAAGACAAATACGCCAACTTGAATTCTTGAGCCAATTCATAACGGATATCAAATATATTGCAGGGAAGGACAACACAGTGGCGGACACCCTCTCGAGAGTCAAGGCAATTAACATGCCAGTCATCGTCAGCACCGACGAATTGGCAAGAGAGCAACGGACGGACGCAGAATTGCAAACATTGTTGCAAAACCCGACGTCACTTACGCTCAAACCACTACGGTTAGATGACTCAGAGAAGACAATTTTCTGTGACGTTTCTGAAAACATACGCATATATGTACCATCGTCATTACGCAAAAGGATATTCGACACGGTACATAACCTCTCCCATCCGGGAACAAAAGCAACAAAGAAAGCAATCACACAGCGATTCATTTGGCCAAGCGCCAACACAGACATCACCGAATGGGTAAAAACATGTCTCACCTGTCAACGAGCGAAGATCTCACGACACAATCGACCAGCGCCACAGCATATCCTGGTACCGAACGACAGATTCGAACACATCCACATGGATATAGTGGGACCGCTGCCAGTATCAAACGGATACAAGTATTGCCTCACTATCATCGACCGCACGACTCGATGGCCTGAGGCAATCCCCATCGCAGACACGTCTGCACACACTATAGCAAAAAACTTCATAACCGCGTGGGTAGCGCGATTCGGTACACCCGAAATCATCACGACGGACCGCGGCACGCAATTCGAATCAATAATATTCGAAACACTAACTCAACTAATCGGATCGAAACGAATCCGGACCACGGCATACCACCCACAGTCAAACGGAATGGTGGAAAGATGGCACCGCTCACTCAAAACTGCAATACGTTGCCATACAAACCAGAATTGGACGGAAATCCTGCCATTGATCCTACTAGGATTGCGGACAAACCTGAAGCAGGACATCCAAGCATCGGCAGCTGAGATGGTGTACGGCACGACTCTACGCATACCAGGGGAATACTTCATCCCGAGTCAGCCGTTACAGTACCCGCAGCTATTTGCTAATCAATTAAGAGAATACATGAAAACCATCCAGCCGAGCCAAACACAACACCATTCAAATCCGAAAACATTCATTTATCCAAAATTATCCACATGCACACACGTTTTCCTACGAGTAGACAAAGTGAAGAGACCTCTTGACTGTCCGTACGAAGGTCCCTTCCCCATAATTAGACGTACTAATGAGTCTGCTTACAGGATCTCTTACAAAGGCCAACCCATGGAAGTCCATACTGAGCGACTTAAGCCGGCCTTCATGGAAGACACGCAAATGGCGGAGCCACAGCTACAGCCTCAGCCGAGCGCCTCCACCAATCAAGGAGCTGGACCGAGTGGACGTACCGTCCGTTTCGCAACCTAGTTCGGTCGCTCCGGGGGGAGTGATGTAGCGGATGAAAACACTAGATAACTCCTGGACAAGCCGCAGATGTCAGGTTGGCAGCAGTGTCACCGAGTAAACAGCGGAAGGGAGATCAAGAAAGATTTTAAGGAGACTTCGTGTTAGACCGCCAACGAGTAACGACGTGCCGTCTCTTGTATAATAATTTAATAAATTGTTAGTTGTTACAAAAAGCCGTACAGTTCATTCGCCGTATTATCGCACGCACCCCTACAGCCTCTTGCATTGAAAGTGTTATCAGGTGTAGTCCGTCGTTCACGCGGAGCTTTCCGGACACCTGAGCCACCTGATATTCTCTGGCTGCTCGTGACTTACGCTTTCTTGATCTATTTTCTTCTTCTTCGCTATCGCTGGTTGTTGTGTCCTTGTCCTTGTCTGCTTTGGCTTTTGCCGTTGCGTTCACCGGCGCCTTTCTGCTGATGTTCGGTCTTTGTCGGCGTGCCTGCTCTTGACCTGGACGGCCTCTTATTGACCAACACTCTTCTTGTTTGTGACCCGCTTTTTTGCAATATGTGCAGTATTTTTCTATTGTATTTACATTATTTGGCTTTTCTGCTCTAGGTAAACTATATCGATTTGCATATCTGCTAGTTCGGCAATTACGTCCATCATGTCCGGTTTTTCCGTATTTTTCGCACCGGAGTATGTGGTTTTGGCCGTATCGCTGAGAAGCGAATGGTGCTACTTCTTTTTTATTCTGTGCATTTCGCAGGTTAGGCTCTCTCGCTTTTTCTTCTGCGCTAGCTCCTGCTATAGCGTCAGGTAACGATTGGTAACGTTGTGCGCGTATGATTAGTTTAATGTTGTCATGTAATCCGGCTTGGTAGTTGTATAAGGCTAGTTCTTTTATGTTCTCGAGTATGGTGCGCTGTTGTTCAATGGAGTGGTTTTTCCCTTCTTCCATTGATTCGTATAGTTCCATCGCGAGTTTATCTACGCGACGTCCGAATTCTTGTGCGCTTTTTGATGGTTTTTGTTTTAGTGTGTTGAATTCTAATTGCAGGTGAGCGGTATTTCGTTTGCTAAAGTATTCGGTTTCTAATTCTCGCTTCAGTTGCTCGAAATTTAGGATATCTTTCATATGAAAGTCCATCATTGCCTTGCCTTTGAACTTAGTGCAAACTATTGCTTCTAGCAACGTTAATTCATCTGCCGGATGAATGTTTTTCATCGCGTATGTGCTCGCGTTTAGAAATTCTCGTACGCGTGGTCGCGATGTGCCGTCGATCTCTGGGATCATGTTACACGCTTCCTTTAAACTTAGAAAACTGACCGTGGATTCATTACGGTCTCTCATTGAGCGTCCGTATGTTATCTCCAACGGCGCGTTATTTTCGCGTCGAATTTCATCGCTTTGGCGACCGTAATGTAATTTTATCTGGGCGACGCGTTCTTGCAAAGAGAGCATGCATTCTAGTAATCTATCCAATTTGGCTTCTTGCGTAGATTCTGTTGCCGTTTGGGGGAGACCTTGATTGCGCGGGGGAGTAGTCGTTCTGAGCCGATCTATCTCCGCGTTTATTTCCGCGTTTGTTATCTGTCTTTGCCTGTTCGCGACTTCGCTGGCCGCATTCCGCTGAGTCGCCATCGCAGTATAATCCTCTTCCGGGTCGAACACGGGATTAATAAATGAAGGTAGTGAGAATACTCTCCGACGAAAGATTCTACGGTCAGTACGATCCGTGATATTGGATTGTGCGTACGGTAGTGATGGGTGCAGTCTGTTTTCGTCGCGATTATTGTCGAGCGGTATTAGACTAACGTCCGTTTCCTCGAATGGAAATTCGCGCTCTCTTATTATATTCGGGTGAAGCTCTGGCTCTGGCGAGCTTTCGTTCAAATAACTGTTTTGTAAATTCCGACGTACGTTATCGCGGATATCATGGACAGCTTTCTCGATTATACGAACTGGACTTAGGGGGCTTGGTCTAATCGAACGTCGGGCTGGATCGCTATACGGCCACGACGTGTTTCGGTGTGTAGGTGGCGAGTGTGTGTTTTCTGACATTTAATTTTTTGCGTTGCTTAATTTCTAGGACTTACATTAACGCGTATCGCATGTTGCTTCTCGGCGAGCCACTTTTGTGGTAGGTCGGAGCCGTATCGGGTTGCACGCTGCTTTTCCGGTTCGTCGGCTGCTACCAGGTGTTCTCGCTCCGGGGATGTCGGGTCTTAGCTGTTCCTCTTGGGATACACCGCCTTGCCGAATTTCGATCCCTTGTTCCTTTTAGATTCTTAGGCTTTCCTAGACCGCTGCTACTGCCTCCGGATTAACGGATTTCACTTCTGACACTAGCCTACACAGCTGAGGCTCGTCATCTGTCGAGGCTATTTGGTCGCGAAGGCGCTTGTACCACCTACGGTGGTGATGTCATTGGTTTAAATAAAGATGCACTTTTCCTTGATTTGACTGGTTTATTCACTTATTATTACAAAGTAGAACCGCACGTTACACTGTCGCTTATTGAGTAAGATCATACGTTATTACAAAGGTGAGAAAGACTGCCTCGATGCGTTCGGCGCATCGCATTATAAGGGTATCGGTACCTTCTGTTATGCAACTACTGACCGATCTTTCTATGAATTCGGATCAGCAGTTGCATTCTTTTGGTGGCCTCAATATACATTTCAGTTATGACCTGATTTGGCAATTTGGACTTTGGAAATTTGGTAATCGGCAATTTAGTAATAATGTTGAAATTAATAATAATGTTGAAATTAATAATAATGTTGAAATGATTTTTGAAATCAGGTCATAACACAAATTAATAGACAGATAGCCAATGGTCCCTGTTAAGGCGAGACCAGCACTTCTCACTGGTTTCAGCGCCATACGGTAGTTTTCGTAGCGGCCAATACAGAAACTACGTTTCTAAGATAAAGCAGATCAGGTTTTCGAACGAAGTTGCCTCTTCCGGTTTGAGTCCGGACTAAGTATATCCGATTTTATCGACACATTTTGCCCCTGATTTGAATCCGGGCTAAAGATTTCGCCCCTGGTTTGAGTCCGGACTAAGTATATCCGATTTTATCAACACATTTCGCCCCTGGTTTGAGTCCGGGCTAAAGATTTCGCCCCTAGATTCGAGTCCATGCTAATTAACTACGAGACGAGAGAGCGAGAGAGAGGTGAGAGATTTACAACTTTCTCCTTCGCACGCCGTACATCGGTAGCAAATATTTCAAGTGATCGGAGTCGAGAAACCGATTTTCTTTTCCTCTAGTTCAAGATTTTTGTTGTGTTAATAATTAATTAAATAATTTGTTAATAATTAATTAAATAATAAAGAAATTTAAACTTTTGTGGAAATTGGCAATTTGTTATTAATTTAAGATTTTATTGATCTAACTCTTTTATTAAAATTATTACATGACTTTTCAACCTGTAATTTAGATCCTTTTTAAGTGACTATTTATTACAGCAAATTGAATCAGTAAATAAATGTAGCAATATATACATACATACATACATACATACATACGTACATATACATACGTACATACATACATACATAATACACACACATATATATATATATATTGTTGCACCCGCTCTCGTCACTCGATGTGCTTCGCGTCGCCGAGCGTTCCCCGGCAACGTGCCGTTGTTTGTTTTAACAGCGATGTTGTGGTTGATAACGGATTCTTGTAGCGAAGAGATGTGTTCTCATTTACGGAGCTTTATTAAAGAGTTTTTAAGACCGACGAAACCGTGTTTTCATTCCGCCTCGGCGGGAAGTCGCGGGTGCCGTGTGAGTTAGAGTGTGAGTGAGTGTGTCCGCGGAAGTGTTCTTCCGGGCGCGGAGCGCAACATTTTGGGGGCTCGTCCGAGATCTGACGAGACAGCGAGTGGTTCCTCGTTTCTTCGAGTGAAATGGCGACTACGCACACCCCGACAAAAACTCGCTCCCAAGCCGCGGTGACGGCTGCGACGGAATCGAGTCCCCTAGGAGCTGTTCTCTTGGAGCTCCAACAGCTGCGCGAGGAACGTTGTCAGGAGCGGACGCAGTTCCAACGCTTCCAGGACGATATGGTGGCCCGTCTCAGGGAACGTGATGCGGCTCTCTTGCGTCTCGAGGAGCGACTCGCCGAAAAACAGCTAAGTCCCTCCAATAACATTCCTTCCTCCGGCGAACCCTGCGAGATGTCGAGTTTAGTCGGCGCGGGCGAGGGCGCGAGTACGGGGCACGCGACGCGATCTTTGAAGTTAAAGCCTGACGTTTACGACGGGACAGCGCCGCTTCGCGAGTTTCTATCGCAATTCTCGCTGATCGCGCGTGCGAACTTGTGGACGAAGACGGAGAAGGCGGTTGTGCCGGCGTCGTCTTTGCGGGGAAAGGCGCGCGCGCTTCTCGACTCCTGCGCCGACGGAGCGGAGCCTATCTCGTACCCGGAGCTAAAAGCGAAGCTCGAGTTGCGTTTTGGGGAGGCTCAGTCTCTGCAAAATTATTATTCACAGTTTACGAACAGAAAACAGCGGTTCGGGGAAAATTTCGCTTCTCTCGGGGCGGAATTAGAGAGATTGTCGCGCCTCGCTTATCCCGAATGCCCGCATCCCGTGCGCGACAAAATTGCGTGCGCGCAGTTCGTCTCTTCTCTTACTGAGGCTAATATAAAAAGGACTCTCCAGCTCGAAGGAGTGACATCTCTAAGTGTGGCAATTGAGAGGGCAAAGGCCATAAAATGTATTCAGGAAAGTTGCTCGGAGCAGAGGAGAGGGGAAAATTATTTTTCTGGTGAAAGAGGGGAGGAAAATTTCTATGCTGCGGGGGAAAGAAAGGAGACGTTTGGAGGACGTGCTTTTAAGGGCGCGAGGGGAAGGGAAACCTTAAAGAAAAAAACAAATTTATTAAGGGGGGCAAATTCAACGAGGGCAAGGGGCGCGACAGCAAAGAATGTTGGCAATGCGGAAAGGCCGGACATTTCCGTTTCGAGTGTCCGGGTAGAACGGGAAACAAGGAATAGTCGAGCTTGGTGGGGCGGGTTCGGCTAAGAAGTTGAGAGCCCCAGTCGCGAGAAGTGGAAATTTTTATAATTTGAATAGAATTAATCAAAGTTCAGATTTTTACTGTTATGAGGGAGTTGTAAATGAAAAAAGATGTGTTTTTAAAATAGATACGGGCTCTGACGTCTCGGTCGTAAATAAAAATTTTGTTGAAGAGTCGGAATTGATAGTAGAAGGCTGCTCTTTGAAATATCCCACGGGGGAAAGGATTTCGGTGAAACACAGAGCAGTTGTGAGAGTGCGAATTGGGGAAAATTTCGTAGAATTTCCCATGCTTATCGCTGATATTTCCGACGACTGCATTTTGGGCGTTGATTTTCTTGTGCGATTGAAACTGGGAAATATTTTTGACCTTGCTTTCGGGAGGAGTTCTGTAAAAAGATACGGACGTCTGATAGATTCTAATATTTCCTCAAGTCTAGAGAGTCTCCTGGAGGAAAATTCTCGCGAATTGAATGAGAATCAAAAGGGAGATTTTCGAAAATCCTTACGCGATTTTCAAGATTTATTTTCTGAGACAATAACCGCTGGGAATTGCAAAGTAGGGAAGCATGTTATTAATGTGAAAGATTCTTCCCCCATTAAACAGGTTCCTCGGAGAATTCCTATAGAAATGAGATCGGAGGTGGACAAAACAATTTTGGAAATGAAAGAAAATGGAATAATTGAGGAATCGTCTAGTCCTTGGGTTTCTCCGGCAGTCCTTGTCAGGAAAAAGGATGGTTCTATAAGATTTTGTGTGGATTAATTATCGAAAGCTGAATTCTGTTACGGTAAAAGATTCCTACCCTCTTCCTAGAATTGATGACATTTTGGATCAATTATCAGGTAACACTTGGTTTACTACTTTAGATCTAAAAAGTGGGTACTGGCAAATAAAGATCCGCCCCAAAGACAAGGAGAAAACCGCGTTCTCCATCGGAAAGGGCTTGTGGCAATTTACGGTTATGCCTTTCGGTCTTTGTAACGCGCCAGCTACTTTTGAACGTATTATGGAACAAATATTATGTAGATTCATTCCGGGAAAATGTTTGGTTTATCTTGACGATGTTATTATTTTTGGAAAGAATTTTGAGGAAATGATTAACAATTTGAGAGAAATATTTCGCTGTTTGAGAGAGGTAAATTTAAAAATTAATCCTAACAAATGTGTTTTCTTTGGAAAAGAAGTTAAATATCTTGGCCACATTGTTTCTGAGAAAGGTATAACCACTGATCCCGAAAAGGTTACGGCCGTGAAAGATTGGCCAGTGCCCCAGAGTAAGAAGCAATTGCGAAGTTTCTTAGGGTTTTGCTCCTATTATCGTAAATTTGTTAAAGGTTTTTCTGCTTTAGTGAAGCCGCTTTATGCGCTCACAGAGAACCAAACCAAATTTATTTGGGATGTGCAATGTCGTGTCTCTTTTGAGAAACTGAAACTCGCCTTGACGAGTTCTCCGGTCCTTTCTTTCCCCAAAGGGGAGGGAAATTTTTTTTGAACACGGACGCGTCAAATATTGGAATCGGGGCTGTCCTGTCGCAAAAACAGGACGGCATTTATAAAGTGATCGCTTATTTTAGCCGAATGCTAAATAAAGCCGAAAGAAATTATTGCATTACTAGACGGGAATTATTAGCTATCGTTGAGTCTGTTCAATCTTTTCATCATTATTTGTATGGACGCAAATTTTTGGTTCGTACGGATCACGCTTCTCTTAGGTGATTGCTGTCTTTCAAAAATCTTGAAGGGCAATTGGCTCGTTGGTTGAAGAGACTGCAGCAGTATGACTTTGAAGTCATACACCGGAAGGGAACCTCTCATGGTAACGCAGATGGTCTTTCCAGACGACCTTGTGTTAAGGAAGATTGTCGCTATTGCGAAAGGACTGAGGTAAGGGAAAGTTTAAAGAAAGAAAGAGAAGTAGGTAGAATAACTCTCTTCGAGGAAAAATCTTTAGATTGGCGTAAAGAACAGTTGGAAGACTCTGATATTGCGATTTTTCTTCTAGAAAAAGAGGCGGGGCAACGCCCTCTAAGACAGGAGATTTCAGCAGAGAGCCTTGCTGCAAAAGTTTATTGGTTCTATTGGGACTCTCGTTGTGGAGGATGGCGTGTTGTGCAAAAAATGGGTAGCTCCAAATTTAAAGAGAAACGTTCTTCAGCTTATTGTTCCCAAGACTAAGATCCGTTGTGTGTTGGAGGAGGCCCACGATTCTTCTTCTGGTGGACATTTTGGAGTTAATAAGACCCTTGAGAAGATTCGGAAGCGATTCTATTGGGCCACGTGCAAACAGGACGTCGAAAACTGGTGTAGATCCTGTGAGATTTGTGTTGCTAAGAGGGGTCCCGCAGGGAAAGGGAAGTCTCCACTACAAATTTATAATGTTGAAGCTCCGTTCAAACGAGTTCAAATGGACATTCTTGGTCCTTTCCCAAAGACTTCTTCAGGGAACAGATATCTCCTTGTGATGATAGATTGCTTTACAAGGTGGGTAGAAGTTGACCCTCTGAGAAATATTAGAACAAAATCCATAGTGGAAAGTCTTCTGAGAGAGGTTGTCGCCAGACACGGAGTTTCTTTAGAAATACACATGGATCAAGGAAGGGGTTTTGAATCGCGAATATTTCGTGAATTGTAAAATATACTGGGAATGAGGAAAACTCGGACGACACTCTTGCATCCTCAGTCCGACGGATTGGTCGAGCGTCATCATCAGACGATCCTAAATTATCTGGCAAAGTTCGTTTCGGAAAACCAAAAGGATTGGGACCGTTGGATTCCGTTGTATCTGCTAGCCTATAGATCTTCCAAACATGAGACGACAGGAGTTACACCCGCCGAGCTCTATCTCGCTCGCGACTTGAGATTGCCGCTAGATCTTCTTCGTGGTAAACCCCCTGGAACGATGGAAACTGAGGTTGGCTATTTACAGAGAATCAGAAGGAAGATGGACGAAATTCACGAAAGTGTTAGGGAAAGGGTTTGTTTAAAATCTTCTCGGATGAAAAACTGGTATGACCAGAAGGCTAGATCAGTTACTTTTGGTGAAGGTCAGAGAGTTTGGTTTTACAATCCCCGTAGAATCAAGGGAAGAGCTCCCAAATTACAGAGGAATTGGGAGGGGCCATATCTCGTAATAAAGAAACTCGGCGATGTGGTGTTTTGCATTCAAAGGTCGAATAGGGGTAGGAAAAAAGTGGTTCACGCAGATAGGCTCGCGCCTTATTTCGAAAGACGCATAGGGAGTCAGAGCCCAGAGTAATTTTAATTAAGTTAAGTTTGAAAACTTTTTCTGCTTGTTGTTTCTTTTGACAGAATGGAGCAGAAGGGAACGGCCGTCGTCCGGAGGAAAAGCAAACGTCGCTCGTCGTTGAGGCGCTCGTCGAGGGCGAATAGCGTCGTAAGGGAAAACAGACAACATACTTGGAGATTTACATGTCCTAAGCGAAGACTGCCTCGCCCACGGTTTTTCTCCTGTGGTTTTTCCGTGGGACTCAGGACGAATGCCGAGGCAGAGACTTGGGGAGTCCTGCGGGACGTTGGTGCCACAGGGAGTTTATCACCCCCCTTGTCCGAAAAACGGAAGAGGACCCAGAAGAGCGAAGCAACATGAAGAGGCGGAAGAGGGGAAGAAAAGAAAACGGAGCCCGGTAACCCGCAGCAGCAGTTCGGGGTAGGGCAGGAAGCCGTCAGAGGATTGCGAGTCTAGGGACGAGAGGTCCCGAGAAGACCGCCTCCCCTTTCCATGGGTCTGAAGGAACGAGAGGTTCTTTGGAAACTGCCCCCCCTGAATGTCGGGACGACATTCTGGAAGAAGGAGGGCAGTGTTGCACCCGCTTTCGTCA
Source organism: Crematogaster levior (assembly GCA_901521435.1). Classification (NCBI taxonomy): domain Eukaryota; kingdom Metazoa; phylum Arthropoda; class Insecta; order Hymenoptera; family Formicidae; genus Crematogaster; species Crematogaster levior. The sequence continues at coordinate 70,073 of CABEGB010001129.1, forward strand.
CTCGATGTGCTTCGCGTCGCCGAGCGTTCCCCAGCAACGTGCCGTTGCTTGTTTTAACAGCGATGTTGTGCAGGCCCGCCGCTAGCTGTTTGATCGCCCGCGTGCAATACCGATTATGCCGCCCTACAACTACATATGCTGATTGTGAGTTTTGTTAAAAAAAGGCTATTTAATGTTTTTTTCATTGTGGTGGGAAAAAAGAAAAAAATCTTAACGAAAATAAAACATTCATTTTGATTAGGTACTTAGTGATTTTTATTTACTGAAATGTAAAACCATATACTTAAATATTTATCTACAAAAAATTAACTCTTCTTGCCTTTATATTTGCGAAATCTTCTATCAACTTTCTTGTATCTAAGCTGTCTAAAATTTCATGTTCAATTGAAACTATAGCTAAATTACTTAGTCTTTGCTGGAGCATTGTTGATCTTAAATAGTTTTTGATAATTTTTAATTTTGAAAAGGATCTTTCACCAGATGCAACTGAAACCGGTGTAAGTAATATTCTTAGCGCTATTGCTGTGTTCGGAAATGTTGAAATTAAGTCATTGGTAAAAAGATATTGTAATAGGGTTTGTGGATCATTAGACTGGTTTTCTGCAAAATGCAACTTTAATGCATTGATTTCATTAAACAAATCAATACCGTCAATGTCTGATTCACTACTTGAATCATCTTTAAGCTTCAGATTTAAATTTTTACAATGTTTCATTAACTCATCATTGGAGTAATTAAATAAATTAACGCTAAAAAAGCCAAATACGTCGGCAAATGTTTTTAACTCCTCGAATCTATCCTTTAAAGAAGTTATTGTCTGATCTAGGATTCTAAAATAAAACTCTACTCTATATTTGATTTTGGGGTCTACTAAAACTTCATCATTGTGTTCATATTGAAATTGTGTTGGTTTTCTTCTTGGACGAATTGTATTTATTGGTGGGAAATCTGTTTCTACGTTGAGTTCGTGAGCCACTTTGGAAGCTTCTGCTAACACCATTTCAAAGTGTTCGGCCGTGCGATATTCTGTGAACTTATCAATCAACTTATTTAATAAATTTATGCAGATTTGATTATTCATTGTGGGGCTTTGCATCATTTTGCTCAGAGCATTAACTTCGTTTAAAATATCGAACCAAATTACTACCGAGCAAATAAATCTATAATTTTGAATGTTCAAAGCAAGCGAATGAGCTTTGTGAGATGTAGTACAATCCCATTCCGACGAATTACCAGATATTTCCAGCAAAGCATCAAATATTTTTTCGAGGTGATACCGTAATGGTTTAATTGCATCGATTCTGCTAGACCATCGCGTGGCACTTAAAGCTTTTAATTTTAAATTTGGTAAATGTTTGCAAATTATCGACCACCTCTTTGTAGATGATGAAAAGAAAACGTAAATTTCTTGAATTATATTAAAGAAATTCACAGTTTCGTGCGTATTATTTGCTGCATCGTTCACTACCAAATTAAGACTATGAGCCGAGCATGGGACGTAAAATGCGCGGTTATTGATTTCCAAAATTTTTTTTTGTAGTCCATTGTGTTTCCCACGCATATTAGAACCATTATCATAACCTTGACCGCGTAAGTTTTGAATGTTGAGATTTAGTTGTGAAAATAAATCCAAAACAAAATTTAATAGACCTTCGCCTGTGGAGCTGGTGATCGGACAGAAACCAACGAAATTTTCACATATCTCAACATTATTGGTTTTATTATTTAAAAGAACATGCCTGAGTACAACCGTAATTTGTTCTGTGTGACTTACATCTGGTGTGCAATCCAATATAATGGAAAATATTTTGATTCTCTCACTTTGTTCAATATATATTTTTTTATGGTCGTGCCGAGCATATCAATTATTTCATTCTGAATTTGATCTCCTAAATAGTGAGTCATACGACTTGAATCTGATTTCGAGGATTGAATTCTGTGAATATGTTCCCGCATGACTGTATCAAAGGATGCTATCATTTCGATTGCTTTTAGAAAATTACCATTATCATGTTCATATAATGTTTTTGACGACCCCCGGAAAGCCAGACACTGATGAGATAAAAACTTGATAACGGCTATGATTCTTTCTAATACATCACACCATTGTTTTTTTTCCGATTCTAATAGTCTCAGTTGCATTTGATTTACAGTAGTTTTATTTTTTAACATATTATTCAATTGTACCCACGATTTCACATTTTCACTGTGGGAAACGCTTGTTTCGTGTCTTTTCAAGGTTAATAATAAATGCTGCCAATCAGAAAAACCGTTCAAAGCAGACAAACTACTAACAGATTTACCAAATATTTTACAACAAAAACAATAGACTGAATCTTTTGAAATAGAGTAAACAAGCCATTCTCTGTTAATTTTTTCTCCATTGGGAAGATTTCTATAATAATAATTGTCTGTGAATTTTCTTCCATCGTCATTTATAGGATAGTTGCAGTTTGACACCTGTACGGGACCACGACTAACCAAAATATTAACAAGATCATTAGTCATACTGGCAGGCCACAAACCGGGATCATCACCACAATCTAAATTGCTACATATTACTGATGACGATAAATTGCTTACAGGTTCTTCAGTAGTACCTTCTCTTGTTTTACTTGGCTCTCCTTCTGAAGAACATACATCTTTTTCTTCGGATACGTCCATAGCTTCTTGATTTAAAGCTGTGCTTGTTAAAGCTACGTCAACATTTTCTTGACATTCCGTTTCCTTATTTTCTGGCTTGCTTAAAAATTTCATTAAAGAACCCACCAATTTTCCTTTCTGTACCTCTTTTTCTCGTTTTTGCTGTCGAAATTGCGCTCCTGAAAGTTTTTTCCTTTTCTGCGGTTCCTGAAATTATTTTTAAACATTAAGTATTTATTTTTAATTTAAGTTTTTTTGCTACAATAATATGCTGGAAAAGTTCAGACAGATAGGATTCGAATCTACGTAACATTTTCTACACTAAGTTCATTTCAATCACAACATAACCCATTCATTTATTTTCAAAATTATTAAAGACTAGTTTTGTATACTAAAAACGTCTATTATTGAAGAACTAGTGGCCCGCCCCGGCTTCGCCCGTGGTACATACACAACCTATGTCACCCGCAGATAAAGTACCTTTCTATTGGTGAAAGAATTTTTAAAATCGGTCCAGTAGTTTTTGAGTTTATCTATTACAAACAAACAAACAAACAAACAAATCTTTCCTCTTTATAATATTAGTATAGATTAAAAGCCCTTATTGTTCCTTGAACAGTAATAATGATAATAATAATCATTTGTTTTAGGTTACAGACACACACTTAATATTAAAATATGTACTTTGCGGCAAAGTCTTTGCCCATATCTTGTTAGTAATAGTAATTATTGTGATAAGTCAATAAATAAACGTAGGCAAGTACTTACCATAATTACGATTCCTTTGCACTTCTGTTTTGCACTGACAGATGATACATTTGATTATAATTACACTAACAAAGTTTAACCCTTTCGCTACGAGCGTCGCCTATAGACGACATCCGCGCGACGACCTGTGTGTACGAGCGTCGCCTATAGACGACATCCGCGCGACGACCTGTGTGTACGAGCGTCGCCTATAGACGACATCCGCGCGACGACCTCACTTGACCATGAGACCCGCGATGTTTTTATTTTTACGCATAGTGCACATCGATCACACTTGTCTCATTCTCTGGTTTGTTCGCATTTGTTTTAAACAAGTGAAATATAAACATGCATTGTTTTATCTAAGCGCAACATGCACACTTTTCGGCGCAGTGCTCCGTTCAGTGCCGCTACTCCGGCGGCACGGTGGCCCATTCAACGGTGTCACTCCGACGGAGCACACTGCCGTAGCGAAAGGGTTAAATATCAATAATTATTCCTAGACCCACCTCAGAAGGACAATTAATAACATAATTGCAATTTAATGTGCGATCGTTACTGTTTATCCATGCCTACTATGGATACTTGTATCGAATTTGGGGCGGGCGTTTCCACCTGACAGACGACGTTTGGTATTGCATCTTAGTCTTAACGGATGCCAATAGATGGCGATGTTAACGCTAAGATGTGGCGGAGAGCTTCATAAATCGGAGCAGGGAAGTAATAAAGGAACGAATAACCAACTCAAGAACTATGTAACTCAACAAATTAAAGAAATATAATTCTATAAAAATATAAGTACACTGAGATCTATTTATTCCGTACCACCCGTGACGACTTTCGGCGAGCGACAGTTAAGAACGAATGTCCTCAAAAATGACTTTAGACTTAGTCGCTGAGTGGCGCGCGCGACCAGCGACGCTAGCGCTATGATCGGCGAGCAGCAGCATCGCGCCGGCCAATCAGGGCGTGCGTGCAGCAGAGTGCTACACGCTACACGCTACACACTCCCCCCCGAGTATTACGCGCCTAGCGGAAAGTGACGCTTCGTTTTGTGGCGCCAGAATAAGTGCGTCTCGAGTGATCCGGTGCGTTTGGCGGGATGTTTGCATCTGCGTCCTCGATAAGTGTCTCGGCCTCAGTGAAAGCGGGCTTCAGGCGTTCCACGCTCACCGTGGTGTCCACGCCCTTTACCCGGACGACGAAAACTCGGTCCGATGGCCTGTCGACGACCTCGTATGGCCCCTCGTACGGCGCTTCCAGTGGCCGTCTGACGCTGTCGACCCTGACGAAGACGTGACTGCAAGAAAATAGTGTTCGGTGTGTGAACGGCTTGCGCCTCGTGTGGTGTGCTGCGGGTGTAGAGCGCACTTTCCGCATGTGCTCGCGGAAGCGCTCGACAAAGATCTGCGGGTCCGGCGGCATCTCCTCGTCGAGGAACATCTCTCCGGGCAGTCGCAGCGTAGTGCCGTACACCATTTCCGCGGTGGTGGCCTTGATGTCCTCTTTGAAGCTGGACCTGAGGCCCAACAAGACGGTCGGGAGGACGTCCACCTATTGTTGGTCTCCGTGGCAGCGGATGGCTGCCTTTAAGGAACGGTGCCAGCGCTCGACCATCCCATTCGACGCTGGGTGATATGCCGTCGTCCGGATGCGCGTGACACCTAGAAGCCTCGTCAGCGCCTGGAACAAAAGGGGCTCAAACTGCGATCCGCGATCGGTAGTGATTGTGACCGGGACGCCGAATCGTGCAATCCAACTCGCGTAGAACGCCGTCGCCACCGTGTCAGCGGATGTTTCCGCGATCGGTATCGCCTCTGGCCATCTGGTGAAGCGGTCGATGATGGTCAGACAGTAGGCGTAACCCCTGGACTCCGGTAGTGGCCCGATGATGTCCAAGTGCGCGTGTGAGAACCTGGTGTCCGGCATCGGGATGTGTTGCGGTTGAGTGCGCGCGTGTCGGTGGATCTTATTTCGCTGGCACGCCATGCAAGATCGGGCCCAATCGAGGATGTCGGTATTCATCCTGGGCCAGACGAATGCCCGTGCTATCAGTCGTCTCGTGCTTCGGTCGCTCGGATGGGACAAACCGTGCGTGACGTTAAAAATCCGTCGGCGCAGGCTGCGAGGAACGTACGGCCGTATCTCCTGGCCGCTTACATCGCAGTACAGTGACGCGTCGGTACCTGTAATACACAATCTACGCAGTTTGAGTGCGGTTTCTGTGCGTAGCAATTGCTGTAGCTCCTCGTCCGCGGCCTGTTCCACCGCCAGTTCGTCCGTGCTGACTACCGTTGGTGCCTCGATGGTCTCGACCCGTGACAGCGCGTCAGGAACAGTGTTGTCCACGCCTGCGACGTGAACTATGCGTGTGGTGAATTGACCCACAAAATCCAGCTGCCGAACCTGCCGCGGTGATGCCTTGTCGGAACGCTGTTGGTATGCGTAGGTAAGTGGCTTGTGATCCGTGCGTATCACAAAACGCCTGCCCTCGACCATGTGTCTGAAAAACTTAACCGCTCGATAAATTGCCAACAGCTCTCGGTCATATGCGCTGTAGTTGCGCTCAGCAGGACTGAGCTTCTTGGAGAAGAAACCCAACGGCTGCCAGTTGTCACCATTCCACTGCTCGAGGACCGCCCCGATCGCAGTATCCGAAGCGTCCGTCTGGAGTCGGAGCGGGGCGTCAGCTGCCGGGTGCGCCAGCAGTGCTGCTCCGGCTAGTTGTTTCTTGCAACGCTCGAAGGCCGCGACGGTGTCGTCGCTCCAAGGGACGGGTCGTTTGTCCCTGCGCTTCGCTCCGGTAAGTAAAGCGTGCAGTGGTGCTTGCGCGTCTGCTGCTCCTCTGAGGAATCTCCTATAAAAGTTAATGATCCCCAGGAATCTCCGCAGCTGGCTGATGTCCTCGGGTCGTGGATATTCGGAGATGGCAGTGATCCTGTGTTCCAGCGGCTTGACTCCCGCGACTGTCACCTCGTAACCCAGGTAGGTTACCCGTTCCGCGCCGAGCGTGCACTTGGTGGCATTGATTGAGAGTCCGTTATTCCTTAGCCGTTCCAGCACAATACGGAGATGCTGCTGGTGCTGAGCCTCGTCCCTCGACGCGACGAGCACGTCGTCGATGTAGCAGTGGACGAAATCCAGACCACGGAACACAGCATCCATCAGACGCTGGAAAGTCTGTGCTGCGTTACGGAGGCCGAACGTCATAACGTTGAACTCGAAGAGTCCGAATGGCGTTATGACGGCTGTCTTCGGTCGGTCCTCCGGAGCCACGGGTATCTGGTGATACGCCCGCGTGAGGTCGAGCGTCGAAAATATCCTGCAACCATGGAGACGGTAAGAAAAATCATGCAAGTGAGGTATTGGGTACCTGTCTGGCGTCGTAACCCCATTCAATCTCCGATAATATCCGCAGGGTCGCCATTCGTCGTTCTTCTTGGGCACCAGATGCAGCGGACTAGCCCATGGACTGCTTGACGGCTGGCAAATTCCCTCGGCCAGCATATAGTCGAACTCCGCCTTTGCTGCCTTCAACTTTGCCGGTGGTAGACGGCGGGCGGCCTCCGCGACTGGTGGACCTCGCGTGAGGATGTGGTGCAGCGAGCCTAAACCCACGCGCTGAGAGGGTCTTGTGATGTCAACGAACTCCCTCAACAAGTCCTCGTACGCCGTGCCCCGCTGTATCGTCGTCACCGTGGGCGCCGTGCTGTCTGATAGTCGTCCCGCAGCAGAACAACCGGTGCCTCCGTCAACCAGGCGGCGTCGTCGCAGATCCACAAGTAAGTGGTGGTGCGCCAGGAAATCCGCACCTAGAATCGCACCAGAAACATGCGCCACGGTAAATGTCCAGCAGAAATCGCGCCTCAGCCCGAGATTCACGGTGACCGCGCGCGTGCCGTAGGTCCGTATGGGCGTGTTGTTCACGGCAAATAGCTGTCGTCCGGTGACTCCCCTCGCGGCATCGGCCCGTGTACACGGGAGCACCGAGATGTCCGCGCCGGTGTCTATTAAATAACGGGTTTCCGTGGAACGGTCTCTCATAGTGAGGCGGTAACTGCGTTCTGCGCCGTTCTCCGCCGCCTCGACGCGTGACGGCGCGATCAGTTTCCCGACACCTTGTCGAGTGCAGGTGCGATGGCTCTAATTGTCTTCTTTCCTTTTCTCCAGGAACACGGTGCGCGGCAGTTACGCGCGTCCTCGCCGAAACGCTCGTGGTAGAAGCAGAGGACCTCATCAGCTGATCGCCCATGGCTGGCCGCACGCGCGCGGCTGGCCGAACGACCACGCGATCTGCGCCGAGCCCCGCGCTCATCCTCGCGGCTGCTCCTGCGCTGGCGTCTGACCTCCGTCGTCAAGGCTGCTATCTGGCTGCGAAGCTCGGTGAGTTCTTTTTCCACATTGTCGTTACGGCGGGTGTCGATCGTGCTGACCGCGGTGACGCCAATCGGCCTGGTAACCTCCGCGATCTTGTCGGCCTGTGATGCTAACCTACTAAGATCGGTCGTTTCACCTGCCACCAGGATGCTCCTAATCTGCTCCGGGAGCTGCTCCAAGAACAACGTGCGCAGGATGGACTCACCACACTGGCCTCCTGCCAAATTGCGTAGGCGCTGCAGGAAGTTGGAAGGTCGCTCGTCGCCAAGCTCGTGCCCGTGCAACAACCTCCGGAGCTTCGACTCGCTCGATTCGTCGAACGAGGAAAGAATGCGGCTCCTCAACGCCTCGTACTTCCCGTGCGCCGGAGGACTGACAATGATATCGGAAACGAACGGTAAGACCTCTTGCTCCAAATGCATTACCACGTAACGGAACTTCGTATCGTCGCCTGTAATCCGCGCGACTCCGAACGCGGCTTCCACCTGTGCGAACCATAATGTAGGATGTTCCTTCCAGAACGGCGGCAGCTTCACGGTCCTGGCTGACTGGATATACCGCACGTCGTCGCCTCGATGCTCTTCGCCGGCTCGCAGGGAAAGATCCGCAGCGGCGCCTGGAAACGCCGACTCCTGACCAAGGATGCTCCGGGCGGCGGGAGCGCGTGCGACCGGTTCGCCCGTCTCGACCGGAGGCGAACGGCACAACGACATGGCGCCGTTTCGAACGTGCTAGAACGTTCTAGAAGCACATGGAATTCCGCGGAGCGCTCGAACTTCTGGACCGTTGCTCCGATCACGTCGGGGTCACCAATTTACTCCTGTGGCGGAGAGCTTCATAAATCGGAGCAGGGAAGTAATAAAGGAACGAATAACCAACTCAAGAACTATGTAACTCAACAAATTAAAGAAATATAATTCTATAAAAATATAAGTACACTGAGATCTATTTATTCCGTACCACCCGTGACGACTTTCGGCGAGCGACAGTTAAGAACGAATGTCCTCAAAAATGACTTTAGACTTAGTCGCTGAGTGGCGCGCGCGACCAGCGACGCTAGCGCTATGATCGGCGAGCAGCAGCATCGCGCCGGCCAATCAGGGCGTGCGTGCAGCAGAGTGCTACACGCTACACGCTACAAAGATTGCGCGCCGCGCCGGTCGGGTTTTTTTTTCCATGCGATGACATTTCTTATGCATTCTTATGCTTATACAGGTGGGGTAGCTATTTATTATGACAATGACTTTGAATATTACGTGATGAGTCACTCGATTTGCCGCCCCCTTGGACGTGCCGCCCGCGTGCAGTGCACGCCTTGCACGCCCGCTTACGGCGGGCCTGATGTTGTGGTTGATAACGGATTCTTGTAGCGAAGAGCGTGTTCTCATTTACGGAGCTTTATTAAAAAGTTTTTAAGACCGACGAAACCGTGTTTCCATTCCGCCTCGGCGTCGCGGGTGCCGTGTGAGTTAGAGTGCGAGTGAGTGTGTCCGCGGAAGTGTTCTTCCGGGCGCGGAGCGCAACAATATACAGGGTGTCCGATAATTCGAAGTCCACCCGTAAACTGCAGGTAGAGTAGGTTAAACTGAGCATAAAAGTCCTGTATCATTTTTTGATATTCTTAATATTTACCGAGATATTAACGAAAAAAGATCGGCGAATCCGCGCGAGGAAAGCGCGCGCGGCGAGAAGGACGTCCCACCGCTACGTGCTCACTAAGCGCGCAGTGAGACGGTGGGAGGAGCCTACGAGCGTAATACTAGAACACTGCGGCGACCGCGCCGAATTATTGGTATAATCCCACCGCTCTATCTCCCACCGCCACACTGCGCGCTTAGTGAGCACGTAGCGGTGGGACGTCCTTCTCGCCGCGCGAGCAAAACGCGCGCGGATTCGCCGATATTTTTTGTTAATATCTCGGTAAATATTAAGAATATCAAAAAATGATACAGGACTTTTATGCTCAGTTTAACCTACTCTACCTGCAGTTTACGGGTGGACTTCGAATTATCGGACACCCTGTATATATATATATACAATATATATATACAGGGTGGGGAAAATGTACCGGGACGCCTAAATAATTTCTGAACGGTTTGAGATATCGGATTGAAATTTACGGGGTTACAATTAAAACAACCCGTATTCTCGAACGCTCGGGCGTAGCTCGTCGGATTCCGGGGTTCGATGGGTCTGAGTAAAATACGAAACGGAGTTGACAATACACCTTAATTTATTACGTTAAGCTATTTACATATGTACAAGTTCTTGTGAGCGGATATATCATACGCAAGGCGTGCGGTAGCGCTCGATATTTCGTGGCGCGCGCGGTATCGCGATTCGAATTCGGTACGCACGCTGGATGCACGTGGCGGGTGCGTGTTTCGGCGCGGCGCGGTGTCGCGGGTGGTATTGTACGTATCGCGGGCGCGTTTGAAGTCCGCGGTTCGCGGCGCGGCGTAATGGCCCGCTATCGCCGTATCAATGGCGATAGCGTGGTGCCGATACGATCGTGGCGCGATTTCGCGTTATGCAGGTTTTGCGGTCTTTGGATTGGTATGAGATCGTCGGACCGAGAACACTCGGCGGTAGCAAAGAACGCTTTGCTGCACGCTTACTCGACGTCTCTGGGAGTAGGCACGGATGGTCGGTGTGCGTATGGGAACCGAGAACACTCGGTGGAGACAGAGTACGCTCTACCCCACGTCCCGTAGCGGATTCGGATCTTCGGTTTCAGCAGCGGCCGAGAACGCTCGGCGGAGGCGGAGTACGCTCCACCCCGGGCGCTGTTTCACACGGAGAATTCGGTGTCTGGGAAGCAGCTGTCGAGAACGCTCGACGGAAACCGAGTACGCTCGACTCCCTGGTTTTGCGGTTTTGAGGAACTGGTTCAGGAGTATCCTTCTAGCGTCGGCTGGTAGCGTCGGCTGTCAGGATCCGGAATCGGACTCGAGATCTTTTTGGATCCCTTTTTATACCGGGAAATTGTGAGGAGATGTGGAAAGGAAAGTCTCCCACCCGGCGTACGCGTGCCGGCTCGGAGTAGGAAAACGCTCGGGTTGGTGTTCGGCGGCGGTCGGGTTTTCCCGTGCGCGTTCGGTGTCGCTTATCGCGAGGCTGTATGCCTCGAGCGATCTGACTATTCAAGTATTAAAAAATAGTGTGGGGCGCACCGCGCCCCGTTGCCGGTTTCGGTGGGTGTTCTACCGGCGGAACGATGCTATGTTTTTCGGGGTGCATCGTTACACAATAGTATCACACAATCTACCACATAACACCAAAAACGCTCATTTTAACACCCCCGCGGGGTGGGGGGAAAGGGAGGCGAAAAAATCTTAAATGGATCGAGTGAGGGTTTGTTCGAAAGAGCTTTTCAAGACAAGAACAACGTGATGTCGCTAAGGTGTCTACGATTTTTTTCGCAGAATTATGATCATTTAAACATTGAGATTTCGCAGTAGCGGAGGGTGTGTGTGCGTGTGTGCAAATGTGTTTCACAGAAGAGACAGGGACCCCGTGGTTCGTCAATTCCACAGTAGTTAACGACTCCAAACCCCCTCTGCTGTGTGTGTGTGTGTGTGTGTGTGTGTGTGTGCGTGCGTGCGTGCGTGTGCAAGCGTGGGTGCGTGCGTCAACGTGCGAGGGCTGCGTGCGTACGTGCGTACGTGCGTGCATACGTGCGTGCGTGCGTGCGTGCGTGCGTACGTGCGTACGTACGCGCACCGTGCGGGAATGCGTGCGTGCGTGTTGTAACGTACGAATGCGCGTGCGTGCGTGCGTGCGTGCGTGCGTGCGTGCGTGCGTGCGTGCGTGCTGCTCTTATCCCTCATAATTACATTCAAAATGCCGTTTTATCTTTTTATCATCGGACAGCTTGTTGTCAAACAGTTGACGGTGCATATTTTAAACAATTGATATAAACCTTCCTACAATTGCCTTACAAGGGAAGTTCGGCAAGTGTAAAATTCAAAAAAATCTGAAACTTTGCATAAGTTTAGACTAGATGGACCTAATCACGAAGCAATTTTTTTTAGCGGCTGATATTCGGTTTTAAGGGTGGAAACACCCTCTTGAAAAAAATCTGTGTTTACGTTTCTGAGTGAATATCTCCGAAACAATAAGAAATATCGAAAAATATTTTAAATAAAAGTTTTATGATTTCAAGAGCACTTTATAACGGTGTAATTAGATTTTTAAAAAATGTTAAGTTTTTCGCAATATCCCCACCACTTATTTTTTTTATTTAAATTTTAAATTTTTCTTGCAACTAAATTAAAGTTTATTTCACGCCAAATTTAACCATATATAATAAAGTTATGTTCCGTAAATACGTCTTTGAGAAATAAGCTAAAAACGACGCCCTCATAGGCATACTTTCAATTTTATCGACTCGCTACTTGGCTACGACAGAGCTTCTCTTTCTCCTATAACTTTCCGCAATACAAAAATATGATAAAATGGATGTTTATAATAAACCTAATCACGTTAGTGATTTTTGTATATAGACCAGGGTCGAAGCCTTTGAAAATTGTAAAAAGTAAAAAGAATTTAGAACAGGATGGAACCCATTGGAAAAGGAAGAAAATATAGCAAAAATAAAAGGAAAAATAATTTACGGGCGATCTGAGGTTGGGAAGTGGGAGGGGGTGAGTTTTTAAGGGTAAAAAACGATTTATCGCGATTTCCGGCAAAACTACAAGTCCTATGGAAAAAAATTAAATGGCAAAGTTGTAGGCAATAAAAAGATCTACAACTTTTGTATTTACACTTTTTTCACATAACCTCAAGATTAATGCGAAAAATTCAAATAACCGATTTTTTGGTTTTTTATTTTTATTTTCCACAAGACATTTTTTTTTTCACGAAATTTTGTGAAAACTTACCTTTTTATGTCCCAAACACACTGTAATTTTTTTGATTAAAAATATTTAATTTTTCCCCTTATTTTTATTTAATATCGAAAAAGCACCCTAATTTTCAATCGAAAATTCTGACGTCAAAATATCTGCTTTTTTAAAAAAGTCAGTGTGCTTTTTGTTCGTTAAAATCTCTACTTTCTGATGGTGTAAAAAAAAATATACATTACTGTGGCAAATTTTCGCAGAAAATGCAAAAAACCGAAAAAACTCGAATTCGAAAAATTGTTTTTTATCATTATGTAAAATTTTGAGCTATTTATTGAAATTTACACTTTAATTACTCGAAAAACGTAAGATTCGATGCTACATTGATAAACTAAAAAATTGCAAAGCCATGAAACATAGAGATTGCAAAAAACGTGCGAAAATAGTTGTTTTTCTAAATATTAAAGATAGGATTTGAAGGGGATTTTATCTAAAAAATGTGACTGCAATTTTTTGTCAGTGAAAGAGTACATTTATTAAATTCTAATTACATTTATGTCATAGAAAATCTCATAATATATAAATATGCTTGTTAGGCATTTCAATTTAAACAATGTATACTTGAAATCGTACGATTGAATTTTAGTCACTTATCCCTTACTTTTTGTCTCTTTTTGTCTCACTGCTCTGTATCTCGAGTACTGGCTAACGGTTTTTGCAGCTGCTACGAAATGATCATCAGGTAGTAACGCCCAGACCCTCCTAGCCCCTTCCCCACTTCTCTATGAAATACCTTCTGATGGACTACAATTTTCCGTAGGCCATTCAGGTATATAAGTTACCTTACAAGAGCAATAAATAGGTACCGACGCATATAATTCAAAGAAGATCCTACAAGTTTCTCAAAATATTGTACACGTCTTATAAAGTATTAACTTTATTAACTTATTTCGTTGATAATTATAATAGTATATTTCGATTTGCAATTTTTTAGTTTATCAATGTAGCATCGAATCTTACGTTTTTCGAGTAATTAAAGTGTAAATTTCAATAAATAGCTCAAAATTTTACATAATGATAAAAAACAATTTTTCGAATTCGAGTTTTTTCGGTTTTTTGCATTTTCTGCGAAAATTTGCCACAGTAATGTATATTTTTTTTTACACCATCAGAAAGTAGAGATTTTAACGAACAAAAAGCACACTGACTTTTTTAAAAAAGCAGATATTTTGACGTCAGAATTTTCGATTGAAAATTAGGGTGCTTTTTCGATATTAAATAAAAATAAGGGGAAAAATTAAATATTTTTAATCAAAAAAATTACAGTGTGTTTGGGACATAAAAAGGTAAGTTTTCACAAAATTTCGTGAAAAAAAAAATGTCTTGTGGAAAATAAAAATAAAAAACCAAAAAATCGGTTATTTGAATTTTTCGCATTAATCTTGAGGTTATGTGAAAAAAGTGTAAATACAAAAGTTGTAGATCTTTTTATTGCCTACAACTTTGCCATTTAATTTTTTTCCATAGGACTTGTAGTTTTGCCGGAAATCGCGATAAATCGTTTTTTACCCTTAAAAACTCACCCCCTCCCACTTCCCAACCTCAGATCGCCCGTAAATTATTTTTCCTTTTATTTTTGCTATATTTTCTTCCTTTTCCAATGGGTTCCATCCTGTTCTAAATTCTTTTGGTCTCGAAAATTATCGACCCTGGTCTAATATTACACATGTTATATATAATATAGTTATCATAATATATGTATATATCATAATACATATGATATATATGTATATCGCGAGAGGAAAATTAAATTCGTCAAGAAAATAATTACTTATTTAAATCTTTGGTAAAGAAACATTAAAGATTATCGTCTAGAATGATACAACGCAACGAAATAAACGGGTGTACTATAACGTACATGTAATATTTTCTGTTTATATAAACATCATTATATTTATGAGTGAAACACGAATGAAAATGAATACACTTAAACACAATATCAAATCTATTTATTTCATGCGTAAATAGATTCGGAAATATCAGCAAACGCACATATGTGTATATGTATACATATAAAAAAAACACGTATTATATAAGAGATTATAATTAATTATATGATTCTAATTACATACTAATTTTTATCTGACCATTTTTGTCAGCTGCTTCGTTTTTAAGATATTCCACTGTTTCTTTAAAAAAATGGAACATTTTATAAGAAGCAATACAGAAATATGACTTGCATTACTGTTGGTAATATTATTTGTATATAAAACTCTCCGGTATTTTTATGAACAGTTTCTTTTCGGTTTTATTTTAACAGAAATAAGATATTTATTTTATATAATTGTTACAATAATGATATTGTTCAAAGAAATGGTCAAAACAAAAATAATTTTTGCACCACGCACAACGTATAAAAGCCATTTTACCACAAATGCTGCATTTTGGTATATTCTTTTCTTCTTTAAAATAACAATAATTGATTGGATTCTCAAACTTTTTCTTGTTGATAAATAACCACTTTTGTACCAACTATATTTAAATAAATTTTTAAATCTTGGAGAAGAAAGTTGATTATGTGTCAAAGACTGTAATTTTATGATGTTATTGCGTAAATGTAAATTTACATCGTAATTATGTAAAATAACATTATCAGAAAAGCTTCGAAAAAAATTTTTCCAGATTCTGAAGCCAAAAACATCTAAAGGTTGTACAAAAGCAGTTGTTTTCTTTGGTATTGTTAAAATAGTTACTTGTTTGTCTTTTGGTATATGTTCTATTAATTGTTGACAATGGCCTGTCCATGAATCTAACAATAGCAAACTTTTCTCTTTAGTATTTGGAAGATATACTTCTAAAAACCAATTTTTAAAGTGTTGAGTTGTAAGCTTTCCGGATTTCGAAGCCGCAATGTAAACATTAATAGGTCGAAAAAGAGTTTCTTCTACTCGTGGACCAAATGATCCAGTAATTTCTTTCAAGACTATATATAGAGGCGAAAGAAGAGATCCATCCGCAGATATAATTGGCATAATAGTATAACTGTGACTTATAGAAGATAAAGATTGAATAGTAGCTTCGATTGTCTTTGCTCCCATATTAGCTAATGTTCTTCCAGAATGTATTTCTAGATTAAATCCGCTTTCATCTGCATTATAAGTTGATCCTTCACCAATTACATCAATATGTTTTACAATTTTCACAAATTCTTCTGCATTTTGACGTATCAGTACTTCAGATTGTGAATTAGATTGCGATTTAAATTTTGTTATTTTACGTGATGTAATGTGATGAGCCTTTTTAAAATTCCATATCCACCAATGAACTGCTCTAAACGTAGTAAAATCAACTTGCTCTTTTGCTTCTAGCGCCCACCTTCGTAAATCTATATCATGAATGATAGATCCTCTCTCAATAGCTTCTTGAAATTTTATCAGTACATATTCAGCAATAAATATCAATTTGTCTCTGTTTGTTCCTCCACGCATTACATACTCTTGCCATCGGTACAATTGCGAAATGTGTTTTACCTATAAAAGAAAAAATCCAATATTTAAATATTTAAAAAAATTATATTAAACATAAGCAAAATTAATGCGAATCGAGTGCAAATAAACATGCGACTCAAAAACGTCATTCCTGACTTCTCTTATTATCAACGTTTTTTATCAATTATAAACAACTATTTATTATTAATAATAATATTCATTCATCTGCAGTTAGTACTATGCTTATTTCTTAAGAGAATTTACCTTTTTAAAACGATTCTGTACAACAGAAAGGGATAAACGTCTTTTTTTCCCACTATTCCAATATTCCACCGCTTTTCTCTTATAATTTAAATCTACACTTCCACCTTCGTTATCTATAATACAAATTTCATCTTTGTAGCTGTCGTCTTCAGTATGAAAATCATACGAATCTACAAGCTGTACATCATGAGGTTTCGATGGATCATCAAAATCAAGTCCCCAATCGTATTCAATTGTAACATAATCGTTTATAGAATTTCTTATCAAGCTGGAAATTGCATCGTGGAGTTCTACTTCGCGATGATTAACGGGAGTGACAGCCAGATTTGCAATGTGGAACGTTGTAATTAACAAATTTATAACGTTTGCTACATTTATAACCATTTTGACACGAATGCTTGAGTAACGGTTATATGAAAATTTTTTGCGTAAAGTATCACACGCACAACACGTTAAATAACATATGAATAAAATGCAGAAAGAGATGGCTTTTATACCAACTAATAATATAAAAAATATGAACATTAAAGATAACCTTTTTATAATCTTTCCACCTTTTGCTCCCATCTTGGTAATCTTTCAACCTTTGAACCATTCAATGATTCAATAACTTCCTTATTTTGTTACTCTCTTAGACTTTGATATTCTTACAATCAGAAACATATATACGAAAAGTTTGAGAATCCAATCAATTATTGTTATTTTAAAGAAGAAAAGAATATACCAAAATGCAGCATTTGTGGTAAAATGGCTTTTATACGTTGTGCGTGGTGCAAAAATTATTTTTGTTTTGACCATTTCTTTGAACAATATCATTATTGTAACAATTATATAAAATAAATATCTTATTTCTGTTAAAATAAAACCGAAAAGAAACTGTTCATAAAAATACCGGAGAGTTTTATATACAAATAATATTACCAACAGTAATGCAAGTCATATTTCTGTATTGCTTCTTATAAAATGTTCCATTTTTTAAAAGAAACAGTGGAATATCTTAAAAACGAAGCAGCTGACAAAAATGGTCAGATAAAAATTAGTATGTAATTAGAATCATATAATTAATTATAATCTCTTATATAATACGTGTTTTTTTTATATGTATACATATACACATATGTGCGTTTGCTGATATTTCCGAATCTATTTACGCATGAAATAAATAGATTTGATATTGTGTTTAAGTGTATTCATTTTCATTCGTGTTTCACTCATAAATATAATGATGTTTATATAAACAGAAAATATTACATGTACGTTATAGTACACCCGTTTATTTCGTTGCGTTGTATCATTCTAGACGATAATCTTTAATGTTTCTTTACCAAAGATTTAAATAAGTAATTATTTTCTTGACGAATTTAATTTTCCTCTCGCGATATACATATATATCATATGTATTATGATATATACATATATTATGATAACTATATTATATATAACATGTGTAATATACAAAAATCACTAACGTGATTAGGTTTATTATAAACATCCGTTTTATCATATTTTTGTATTGCGGAAAGTTATAGGAGAAAGAGAAGCTCTGTCGTAGCCAAGTAGCGAGTCGATAAAATTGAAAGTATGCCTATGAGGGCGTCGTTTTTAGCTTATTTCTCAAAGACGTATTTACGGAACATAACTTTATTATATATGGTTAAATTTGGCGTGAAATAAACTTTAATTTAGTTGCAAGAAAAATTTAAAATTTAAATAAAAAAAATAAGTGGTGGGGATATTGCGAAAAACTTAACATTTTTTAAAAATCTAATTACACCGTTATAAAGTGCTCTTGAAATCATAAAACTTTTATTTAAAATATTTTTCGATATTTCTTATTGTTTCGGAGATATTCACTCAGAAACGTAAACACAGATTTTTTTCAAGAGGGTGTTTCCACCCTTAAAACCGAATATCAGCCGCTAAAAAAAATTGCTTCGTGATTAGGTCCATCTAGTCTAAACTTATGCAAAGTTTCAGATTTTTTTGAATTTTACACTTGCCGAACTTCCCTTGTAAGGCAATTGTAGGAAGGTTTATATCAATTGTTTAAAATATGCACCGTCAACTGTTTGACAACAAGCTGTCCGATGATAAAAAGATAAAACGGCATTTTGAATGTAATTATGAGGGATAAGAGCAGCTTCCTGAAGAATCCGATTTCGTAATTCATCCAGATTTTGTGGTTTTGTTTTGTAAACTCTTTCTTTTAAGTAACCCCACAGAATGTAGTCGAGAGGTGTTAGGTCAGGTGATCTAGGAGGTCATTCGATAGCTCCTCTCCTACCTATCCATCGCTCAGAAAACATTGTGCTAAGATAATGACGGACGTTCCTTCCGTAATGCGGTGCAGCACCATCTTGTTGAAACCATGTGTCCTCAAAATTGTTCCCCACGATTGCCTGTATTGCTGGAACTATTTCATGTCTTAACATATCCTCGTACTTCGCAGCTGTTAAATTTCCATCGATGAAAAATGGACCAATGACGGCATTATTGAGAATACCTGCCCACACATTTAATTTTTGCGGATACTGCGTGCATGTTTCTTCAATCCAGTAAGGATTTGCGTCAGACCAGAATCTACAATTGTGCCGATTAACATTGCCATTTCTCTGAAATGTTGCTTCATTTGAGAAAACTATGTTTGATAGAAAGTTAGGATCCTCGTCTATTCTTTCCATCATCAACTCACAAAATTCAATGCGTCTATCAAAATCATCCTCATTTAGCTCTTGCACAAGATGGGCTTTATAGGGATGAAATTTATTATTTTTTAATATTTTAAGAACAGACTTTTTATCAATGTCATGTTGCAAAGCAACTTTACGACTTGAATCATGCGGATTTTCGATGAAAGATTGTAGAACATCCAATGATTTTTCTGGATTTGTTGCTGACTTTGGCCTACCTAATACTGGACGATTTTTCACAATTCCAATTTTGTTGAAACGCCTTATCGTTCTCTCGACTGATAGATCTTGAAATGGCAGTATCTTCATTGCGAAAAGTTTCATTGAAAAGCTGTCTCACGTCATTGTACGATCTCAATCGATCGCCCCAGCCTCTCATCATCAAAAGAGATATGCGTTCTCGTTCAGAAAGACGTAACATCGTTGACTGAAGAGATAAAAACTAAATAAACTAATACTTGGATACTCAAGTGTTAAAAGTTATTAAAAATACAGCGAAGAGTAAAAATCACGGATTGTGATACAGTAAACTGTAATGAATGTTCAAAAATTAACTCGGGAAGCGAAAATCGAACAGAACTTGGGTACGATCTAAGATTGAAATCAATTTCAATCGTGTTCGTGATCCAAACTTCGAGGGAGAACCTGGAAACGAAAAACTGAGACCACGTGCGCTGACAATAAACGACAGTGTTACGGTTTTGGGAATAATTCATGTTTTGATTTATCGATCGACCGATTAAGCGAGCACGGATCGTCCCAGAGGGTGGATGCCGCTCCTTGAATTACGCGAACCGTGACAAGTACTCTCGGTACGCATTGCAAGTACGAAACAGTTTGACGCACGCACATACGCATACACGTACATGCACACACACATACACACCCGGTCTTGCACACGCACGCACGCACATACGCACACACACCCTCCGCTACTGCAAAATCTTAATGTTTAAATGATCATAACTCTGCGAAAAAAAATCGTAGAGACCTCGGCGACATTGCGTTGTTCTTGTCTCGAAAACCTCTTTCAAACAAACCCTCACTCGATCCCATATTCCATTTAAGATTTTTTCGCCTCCCTTCCCCCCACCCCTCGGGAGTGTTAAAATGGGCGTTTTTGGTGTTATGTGGTAGGTTGTGTGATACTATTGTAACCCCGTAAATTTCAATCCGATATCTCGAACCGTTCAGAAGTTATTTAGGTGTCCCGGTACTTTTTCCCCACCCTGTATATTAGGGTGTCCGTTATTTACCAATTTGGTTTTCGACTTTGCAGCGCCTCAAAAATTTTTAGTTTATAACCTAAAAAAAAATATCAGACCCATATAAGCCGTTAATATTAGTATTAAACCTTGCCACAACGACGATTCATTTCCCATTTGAATAACATGAGGTTTTGGTACTTTTTGCCATTAATTTTTTTTTTCCTCAACTAGTTCATACAAAGCTGTGGCAATTAATTATTTTTGTAGTAAATTGAACGCTCTACAAAAAATTCTTAGTAATTTTTTCGATATATTCACTTGCTTAAAAGTTATTCAAGGTTAAAGTTCAACTAAAAATAACTTATTAATTTTCTTTGTATTTTGACTGAAAAAATATCATTATTTATATTAAAATTTATTGTTTAATGAGAAAAATATCGGATTTCAGCTGTTGGAATAGATCTGTTGAAATTATTAAAAAGAACTTGGTAAAATTTATTAAAACGAAAGTCTGATAAACTAAAAATTTCGTATTCACAATTATTTGAATGAAAAAATGAAATTCGTAGTTACGCATGCGCATTGAAGACAAATTTAGTACCTTGACTAGTCGGCTCAGTGTGTCGCCTACGTTCAGTTGTTAGCAAAAGCCACTGTTGTTAAATATTGTAGATGTTGCTATTATTATAACATCATAATAACATGTGATTTATATTATTATCTAAAATCGGCGAAATGTAACCTTATTGATGATGTTCTTAGTAATATAAACGCGTAAATAGAACTTATGAGTATCAAAGATTATATTTTTACATTTTTATGAACACTTATAACCTAGAATTTCAATTAAATTGTTATTGTTGTTGTTATCCACTATGAGTGACAAGCAATGTATGGACTTGAGAAAAAATATATTTTTAATTGGTACAACGATAAATACTATAAGTGATAAAAAATTAGCTACAAATAAAGAAGCCCTGCAGCTTTTATTTCATCACACAAGAGATCTGAAACAATCAGTAGGAGACAGCTGTTTAATTGTTGTATCAGAAATTAAAAACATTTGGAATAAAGCGGGAATCCCAACTCAAGATGATTCACGATGTGTCGCAAAATTAAATAAGCTTTATACGAACTACAGACATGTGCAAAAAATTGCTAGCAGAAAAAATAAAACAAAAGAACAAGAACTATGTGCTATTTTTGATAAATTATTTGATATCGCTCATAGTAAGACTTCCGAAATAGATGATGAGGCTCGAAAGTTTTTGATTGATCAGCGAACGAAAAGGATTCTACATTTAAATAGCGTTGCAACTGATATTGAATTGTCACCGAAATCAGGTAATGTAAAAATAATAAATGAGTTTAATTAATCATTTCATTTAAATTTATTAATGCTGAATAATTTAATTACAGAATTACTTATTTCATCTTCTGAAAATCAGCTGCAAAATGTCGAGTCTCCTGGAAATGCGCCTTTAACTAAATCATTTTCAGTACTAAAACACATTATGACGAGTCCAGAAAAAATATCTGGTAATACAAAGTGCATTTATTTCATAAAATCTCCATTTTTTGTAATATTATTAATTTGATAATTTTCTATTGTTCAACAGATACTGATACGCCTAGCACTTCACGAACCGTTAGTGAAATAAAATCTAGTGGAGAAACTTTTAGTAACTCACAATCAACTTCTGCGTCTGAATATGAGGCAATTGGGCGATATTATGAATCAAAAAATCTTCGAGGAACTATTAACATCCTTACAGAAGATGTCGTGGCAGCGTTTGACAACTGTAATATTTCTTACAGAGAATCAGTTCGTCTTACATCAGCTTTGGCATCAGCTATGGGAGTTGACCCACAAAATCTCGTGTTAAATAAGTCTTCTTTCTATGAAATACGATCTATTTTACGGAGAAAAATGGCTGAAAAAATTAAGCTACTGTTTAACGAAACTGCTGTTGATGCTGCAGTTATACACTGGGACGGAAAACTAATTCCAGACAGTATGACTGGTGAACGTATTGAAAGGCTGCCTGTTTTGATTACTTGTAATGGACAAGAAAAAATCCTCGGTGTGCCTGCTTTACCTGATGGATGTGGGTCTACTCAAGCAGAGGAAATTTACAATATTATTTGTGAGTGGGGTTTAAACCAATCTGTTAAAGCACTTTGTTGTGATACCACTGCTTCTAACCTTGGTTGGAGAAACGGAGTTGCAGTGATTTTAGAACGCAAACTTGAGAGAGATTTGTTATACCTCCCCTGTAGACACCACATATATGAATATTATCTTGCGTTCACTCTGCAAAAATGCCAGGCACAACCGGACCAAATGTACCATTATTTAAAAAATTTCAAAGTGAATGGAGCTCTGTTGATAGTACTAAATATAAGCCTGTACAGAAAAATAAATTGAAGAAAGTATTAAGAGATCAAATACCGGAAGTGACTGCAAAAATTGATAAGTTTTTAAATACTCTTTTACCACGTGATGACTATCGAGAACTCTTGGAATTAAGTAAAATCTTCCTAGGCACAATGGGCTCTGAAAATATAAAATTTTATAAACCTGGAGCATTTCACCACGCTCGATGGATGTCAAAAGCAATTTATTGCTTAAAAATTTATATTTTCCGAAACTGTTTCAATTTAACCAAGGAAGAAGAAAAATGTTTTTTAGAAATTTCTTTATTTATTGTTTTTGTATACGTTCCATTTTGGTATACGGCACCGTTAGCTGCAACTGCTCCGAATCAAGATTTAAAATTTCTGAAAGCGGTCTATGATTATCAAACAATTGATAAAAAACTATCCGAAGCAGTTTTTGTGAAGTTCAGAAACCATTTATGGTATTTAAGTCCTGAAGCAGCAGCTTTGTCATTTTTTGATGAAAGTATTTCTTCTCAAGTAAAACAAAAAATGGTTGCGGCTTTAGCATCGAGCGAAGAAGATGAACTCGACTTTCTTAAACGCTTTATTTTTAATTCAAAAGATTTTACTTGGTTTCTTGACAAAAACGTTGATTATTTTATCAATTCTAATTCCCTCAAATTTTTTGAAAGATTTAATATCGGTACAGATTTTCTTCTATTAGATAATAGTACTTGGTCAAATCATCCAGATTATTTGAAAGGTTTGGAAATTGTTAAGCATCTAAAAGTGGTCAATGATTCTGCAGAACGAGCTGTCAAACTAACTGAAGAATATATTAATACTCTAGCTAAGCACGAAGATCAAAAGCAGTATGTTATTCAAATTGTAAGTGAATATAAAAAAAAATTTCCAAATGCCACTAAAGAATGTTTAATAAAATAAATTTTGCTCATCAATGTCTTGGAAAATTTATTAAATCTGTCATATTTTATTAATAAATTGTAATATTTTAAGCTTAATTTATATCATCAGTTAAATTATTTGGTTATTAACATATTTAACACTGATTATAATTATGATACAGCTGAAATCCGATATTTTTCTCATTAAACAATAAATTTTAATATAAATAATGATATTTTTTCAGTCAAAATACAAAGAAAATTAATAAGTTATTTTTAGTTGAACTTTAACCTTGAATAACTTTTAAGCAAGTGAATATATCGAAAAAATTACTAAGAATTTTTTGTAGAGCGTTCAATTTACTACAAAAATAATTAATTGCCACAGCTTTGTATGAACTAGTTGAGGAAAAAAAAAATTAATGGCAAAAAGTACCAAAACCTCATGTTATTCAAATGGGAAATGAATCGTCGTTGTGGCAAGGTTTAATACTAATATTAACGGCTTATATGGGTCTGATATTTTTTTTTAGGTTATAAACTAAAAATTTTTGAGGCGCTGCAAAGTCGAAAACCAAATTGGTAAATAACGGACACCCTAATGTGTATGACCCAATTTTATATCCGTATTTTTTATTGTACACTTATGAATCTTTTCTAACATATTTGGTATTTTCTTTAAAGTACATATACATATCGCTTCAAGACATTTTTGATAACGGTCAATTAGAAATGGATCAATTTTACATAAAATACTGCATATCCATGATTTATTTGTTTGTGTTTCTATTAATGGTAATACATTTGTAACTTGACCTTTCACGTTCATTACCATAAGTTGTGACAAAGATTGCGATGAAATTTTGTGATATGTAGAATCAATAAAATAATTTTCGGACGAAGCTGATGTCTTGATATGCCACATAGTGCACGTAATTTATTATCAATTGTTAAACATTCAGCATCAATTGTTAAACATTCAGAGTCAAGCATACTTCTGATTTCTTTTTAAGTGAAGCTAATATTTTATACATATTGCGAATATAAGTGTCTCTAACATGCATAGACCAACGTACAATTTTTTCGGCTTCCAATCGTTTTTCAATATGATTTCCAATATTAAGTTTATTTAAAATTACTTTAATAAGATTACGAAACTGTATTGAATTTCTAGACCAAAATTTTTTATACTTTTTAATAATATTTCTGGTAATATTGTAAATTTTTTTTGTGACTGTGAAATTAGATTTCTTTTTTTGATAGTATCGTTTATTATAAAGCCATTTACGATCAGTAGGTAATTCTTTTTGTCTCTTCCGTTCACGCTGAAAATTTCTGAAATAACGTTTTCGTTTTTGCGCACGTTCTTTTATTATATTCTTTTTATATCGATATCGTTTTTTAACACGATTATTTTCAATATTTTGTTTATATTGATATCGCATTTGAGTACGATTACATTTTACATTTTGTTGATACTGGTGTTTCTTCCTAGCATAAATTTTTAAATTCTTTATATACATTTGACCATTAATATGTTCATTTTTTTCTTGCTGATATTGTTCTTTTTTATTTAAGTGTCCTATTTTTGAATTCTTTTCGTATTGTGGATCATTAACGTACTTATTTTTGTCCTTATCATAAATTTTTACCTTATTTTGCTTGATACCATTATTATTATTATTACTATTTATTTCACAATCGGTAATATTGTTATCATATAATCCATTTTGAGAACATTTATTAACTTGTTTAATTTGAATATCACTCGTTACTGATTCTATGTGTGTTTTTTTATGCTTTGCGTTTTTCTTCTCTTTGTTTGTGGAGAATTTTGAAATTCGCTATTGTTTTGTAATTGAATCATTTCCGTTGTCCCTTTTCATATTGCTGTTTTGTACGTATAGGAGCCTCTTTGTGTTTTACTAATGGAAGCACTTTCTGAGGAACACTATATTTTGAATCTTGTGGAAAATGTTCAATTACATTTGACTCAAAAATTTTTATTAAATGTGGACGCATTAAGCTATGGTCATACCTTACTTTGTCAGGTTTAATGTTAAATAATAACGAAGTAGCAAAAGCTATTGCAAAAACTCCACAATCAATAGCATTCGATTGTTGTTGCACAGTAGGAAATTGGACAGGATACTTTATAAAGTCAAATGTTGGAAATAATTTTGTCAGAAATCGCTTTTCACGTATATGTAACGTTTTACTATTTAAAGAATCGTAAATAAATATGTTTTTTGTATCGTAAAAACTACATATCCAATGTCCTCCCCATAACTCAGTATGTAATATCTGTACATGCATTCTATTCCTCGGTATGGGTTGTATTGTGTCCATGATTTGTACTTGCCATGTTCCGATAGGTCTATAATCTGAACAGTTTTTTAAAAGATAATTAAAATGATCCATATGCAAATCGTTCAACTGTTCGACTTCTGCAATAATACGTTTTTGTTCTGAAGACAACGTCATTTCTCGCTGAGATAGTTTCTTTTTATCGCTATCTTCTACTTTAAAATCATTTTTATATTGCAAATGTTCCTTAGCCTTTTTATTTTCAGAATCTTTGTTTATATCGTAATTTTTCACTTTATTTAGCATGTTGTAATTATACGGATCGTTAATATTGATAATATTATTAACATACAATTCATTTTGAGACCACTTATTAACTTGTTTGATGTGAATATTACTTGTTGATTATTGAGATGAATATTATTGATTGAACGTATTCTTCCAATGTACTTTGCATTTTTTTTCTCTTAGTTTGTGAAAAATCGCTATTGTTTTGTAACTGAGTCGTTTCTTGGTGTCTCTTGTCATATTGGCGTTTTGTACGTATACGGACAGCTTCAATCTCTTTTTGTCTT
Source organism: Crematogaster levior (assembly GCA_901521435.1). Lineage (NCBI taxonomy): Eukaryota > Metazoa > Arthropoda > Insecta > Hymenoptera > Formicidae > Crematogaster > Crematogaster levior. Next base: position 96,503 of record CABEGB010001129.1, read on the forward strand.
ACTAGTACTAATGGAAGTACTTTCTGAGGAATACCATATTTTGCATCTTGTGGAAAATGTTCAATTACATTTGACTCAAACATTTTTATTAAATGTGGACGCATTAAGCTATGGTCATACCTTACTTTATCAGGTTTAATGTTAAATAATAATGAAGTTGCAAAAGCTATTGCGAAAACACCGCAATCGCTAGTGTTCGGTTGTTGTTGCACATTAGGAAATTTAACAGGATTCATGATAAAATTATATGTTGGAAATAATTTTTTTAGAAACTTTTCATTTTCCTCAGTTAATCTTCTATTATTTAAAGAATCATAAATAAATATATTTTTTGTATCATAATAGCTACATATCCAATGACCCTTCGCAAACGATATCCAATGATCTCTCGCAAGCGGACTGTACAATAATTGTATATGTTTTTTATCTTTCGGTATGGGTTGTATAGTATTAAGTAATTGTACTCGCCATGTTTCAACAGGTTTATAATCTGAACAATCTTCTAAAAGATTATTGAAACGATCCAAATCATCATCCCATAACCATTCACCACGGACAATGTCATTTTTATTTTTTTCAGTAAAAGGCAAAATTTTCTTTTCTTTTCGTGTCTGCACAAACATTTTTTTTAAATTTAAATATTTATATATTTATATATATATACACACAATATAATATGTTTATAAATATTAGTGCACAGCCGTGTTTTCTTGGAGCTTAGCAGACAAATTTTTTCTTTGCGCTCAGCAACCAAATTTTTTCTTGACACTCAGTAACTAAATTTTTTTGGCGCTCAGCAGCCAAATTTATTTCTTGGCGCTCAGCAACCAAATGTTTTCTTGACGCTCTGCAGCCAAATTTTTTTCTTGGCGCTCAGCAGCCAAATTTTTTTCTTGGCGCTCAGCAGCCTTAAAAAAATAGAGAAAGAAAAAAAATAGGAAAAATATACCTTTTGGTTAATTGAAAGTGTGAAGATCAAATCTGCAAACGACGACGACAACGGAGACGACAGGACAACAACGTTCTCGACGACAATTATTACTATAAATGTGGAAGTTATAAAACTAGAGCACATCTGCTATATTTTACAAAAATGCTAAAATAATTTCCAATTACTTTAATTCTCTTACCTCTGTAAGTTAATTTATTAATTCTTCTCAAAACACAACGGTCTCGACGACGACGACGACGACGGAGATTATTACTATAAATGTGAAAGTTATAAAACTAGAGCACATCTGCTATAATACTTTATAAAAGTACTAAAATAACTTCCAATTACTTCAATTCTATTACCTCTGTTAGTGAATTTATTAATTCTTCTTAAGGGGTTATCCCTAGTCAGGAAGCCAAAAAATAGGTGATTTTTGAGAATTTTTTTTGCATTAACTATAAGACTTGTTTAAAATTGGGTTGGTCTATGTGAGAGAATATATTTTTATGAATGTAACATAATTTTTTAAATAAAAAATATTAATAATTAAAAAAGATACGGCCATCCTCCTGAAGGCCCTTTCAAAAAACTGGTTTTGCGGTGTCCACTGCTGCTCGAATCTGGATTATCTGAAATCAAAAAACCAAAAAGATTCTGTTAGTATATGAATATATCTTGTTCGTGAACGAAGGAATTTTTGAAAAAATAATTTTTGACAAAATGGCGGCCGTTTTAACGAAAAACGTAATTTTTCGGGCTCTTAATTTTTCGTTTTTCTTCAATAAAAAAAAAAGTTTTCATTAAAAAAAAAACCCTTCGTTCACGAACAAGCCCTAGATACACAGAATAAGTACGAAAAAGGTTTAGGTCGATTGCTTTAACGGTTCTCGAGATATTGTGGACACCGCACGGGACTTTTTAGAAAAATGTAATTTCGAGAAAAACGCGTTTAAAGTTTGCGGTCTAATTATCAGTAGAGTATAATTTAATTTTTTTAACTTACACAGAATCATCGATTCCAGACCCATAAAGTAAGCCTTCTGCTGCCGAAGCCACCTCCAAAACATCAATTTTCTTCTGTGTACGATGCTTTCTGGCCTCTTGTGTATTTTCTTGCGCGCGGCGCTCGGCAATAGCGGCGCGTCCCTCGTCTTCGTCTGCCACGAATGCATGGGCATTTGGGCCAGTAGAAACTCCCATCGCTTGCATTATTTGTAACAAAGCTTTTGAGCCTTCATTAAAAACACAAGCTGACACATATGCAGCTATTTCGATTGGTATTAAGCCGCCTGGAAGAATTTTTGGACTGATTTTCCAAATCAGTTGATTATAACTTTCGTTGTTATTTTTCGTAAATCCACACTCGTCTAGACGTGTAGTAACATGTTTATTGTGAGTATAAACCCAGGCAGAACAATAGAAAGGACCGATTTTGAGCGCGCAGCTGCTGCGCGCTACCTGCTCCCTACGTTCAAACTCGCATAACTTTGTCAATTTTCGTTTGATTAATATGAAACTTTCAGAAAACATTTTTGAGATGGCATACTTTTAGAATATGCAAAAACCTAAAAATCGATTTTTTCGACTTTTCTAACTAGAGATAACCCCTTAAAACACAACGCTAGACGAAACATACATCACAACATAGATCACAACCATAAATCAATCGAATAAAGATTCTTATGTCTATGATAGAATCACAAACAATTCACGTAATCGAAAAAATAATATCGAAATACATTACCAATGAACTTCTATGTTACGATACGACCTTAAACTTCGACTTTGTGGTATCACCGCTACCAATCATATAATGCTGCTCCCATGACCAACATGGCGGATGATGACATGAACGACGAATCGTAAGTAAATAAATAAATTAAAATATAAATAATAATATTTAATATTTATAATAATTAATGGTTTATTTTCTTTTCTTTACAGATTATCAGATATAGATATGCAGGGGGTGGAAAACGCCCTATTAAAAGAAGAAGTAAAAAATTTACAACGACAGCTGACAGAGGCTAAGGCTGCCCTTGCCGCTACCACTGCCGCTGCCGCCGACAGTGACGGTTCGCAACAGCCGCCATTTCCACCGCTGCCGCCGCCGCCGCCGCCGCCACCGCCTCCACCGTCGTCGGCGGTACCGCCACCGCTGATCTCGACGGCCACCCCCCCGCCGTCGTCATCAGGACCGCCGCCGCCACTGCCTTACATGTCGTCGTCGCAACCGAATCGTAAGTAAAAACATTTATATTGAAAATGTACTATACTATCCATAATATAATATAATATATTTTTAATAAATATTCTTTATCTTATACAGGTCCACCTCGATGGCAGCGAGCTGGGCGAAACCGTGGACGAGGTCGTGGACGAGGACGGGGACGTTGGCATGGAATTAACGTTTATTTTTATCATTTATAATAATTATTAAAAATAAAATGTAATAATGAAAAATTTTAATAAAGTTTGAGTTGTTTTATTAAGAATAAAATGTAATAAATGTAATAAAAAAAAGAAAAATAGAAAAATATAAGAAAAACATAAGAAAAATATTGTTGCGCCCGCGGTCATCCGGTACGCAGTGAAGATGCGTACCGGAGGACGTTTCTCGTTCGACGCCTGTTTACGCGTTGCTAGGCGCGTTGTTGTGGACGAGCTGTCAAACCATTACGACGCGCGATTTATTGAACGCATGCAGAGCCACATTGTGGTGGAAAAGCAAAACGTACATTTCCGCACCCCTACCTCATCACTCCGCTCACCACCAATGTCGATGACGACGTTTCTTAAATGAAAATTTTCAGATCTCAACTTTGCATCGCAATATCTCAGCTTATAGGACACGTAGCCAAAAAATAAAAACAGTTTTATTATGAAAATCGAACCCAAGCTATCGATTGAGTCTGCTTAGAAGTCGATCGGTTCAGCGGTTGTCGAGATCCGATAATCTTAGGGTCTTGCAACTCTCCGACTCGCGTAAATATACACGGCCGGTCTCGCTGCGCTACATTTGGCACCGAGATACTACCGTGTCTCTTGATTTTTAATAAATGGTAAATTAACTCCATAAGAAACCTTAATTAACGAAACAGATCCCGTATTTTTGCAATGCAACGTTTCCGAGATATTAAATTTTACCCCCAAAGGGGGGTTTTGAAAATTTTTAATAAATGATAAATTGACCCCGTAAGAAACCTAAATTAACGGCACATGTCTCATATTTTTGCGTTGCACCGTTTTCAAGATATTACATTTCACCCCCAAGGAATAATTTTTGAAAATTTTTAATAAATGGTAAATTAACCCCATAAAAAACTTTAATTAATAACACAGGCTCCGTATTTTTGCGATGCACCGTTTCCGAAATCTTAAATTTCACACCCAAGGGGTGGTTTTTGAAAATTTTTAATAAATGGTAAATTGATTCCATAAGAAACCTTAATTAACGGCACATGTCTCATATTTTTACAATGCACCGTTTCCCAGATATTAAATTTTACCCCCAAGAGGTGGTTTTTGAAAATTTTTATTGAGCAGTAAATTAACCCCATAAGAAATGTTAATTAACGACACAAGTACCGTATTTTTTCAACGTACTGTTTTTGAGATATTAAATTTCACCCTCAAGGGGTGGTTTTTAAAAATTTTAATAAATGGTAAATACACCAGAAAGGGTGTGAGAGAGTGAGAGGGGATGAAAGATGATGAAAAAGTGTAAGAAAAGTGAAAAAAATAAACAAATAAAGATGGGGAGGGGAGGGGAGAAGGGAGGCGTGGTGAGAAAGGGAAATGAGGGGAGGTAGGGTGAGTGGAGTTGGGGGAGGTGTGAGTGA
>CABEGB010001129.1:106133-221822 GCA_901521435.1 Crematogaster levior
TTCTTAATTACAGGAACGTAGGTATCTTTGTCATTTAAAATCTTTTCAATTTCTGACATATAAAATTTATTGTCAAGTGCTACTGTGACATTGCCTTTGTCTGCACGAGTAAAAATAATTTCCGGATGTTTTTTAGAAAATTGTAATGTAGAAGTGTATAAAGATTCAATTTTTGTTTCTGTTTTATTCCTTGAGTTTTTATTATTATTAATGAAATCATGCAATAAGGGTATCGTTGAATTTCTAATGGAACTCAATTTTAAAGCTGTATTGGTGTTATAACTATTTTCGTAATCTTTAATGTGGGTATGTACTGCTCTTCTTTTGTTAAACTTAGTGGGTAAACAAAAATTGTGTCCCATTTGTAGCAGCCTCGAAACTTTGTCAGGAATATTATAATCAGTCAAATTGTAAAACAATTTATTGTTAGTTATCTCTAACGGATTAGATGTTAATTGATCGAAATGACGGGGATCGATAGTGATTGAAAATTTATTGTTATTTGTATGCTTGTCTACGTGGCTGTAAATGTTTTCTAATTTACCCTTATTGTCAACTGTACATGAATAATTTAGAGGTTTGATCGTATTCAAATTATACTCACTTTTTTTCTTTGATAACCAAGCAAGTTTCTTCTCGTGTTTTTTATCTAATCTATTCATGCAGTTTTTAATGGAGTGAAAAAATGTTTGATGATGACTTGTACATGTTCGTGTGGAATAGCATTAGATAACGCAAATGAATTTTTAATCAAATATTTTTGTGAAATTCGGATATTCGCATATAAATCATTGATTTCAATATTTAAGATGGCTCTTTTATATCTATATCTCAATTTTAAAAGTTTGTTATTGTTCTTAATTTGGTTAAAATATAAATTGACATTATCAATGTTATTTATGTGCGAAGAATATATGTTATAACTTTTGCATTTTCTTAAAAAGTTCAATTTACATTTAAAATTAATTAGAGTATAATTTATATTGATCCAATTTTTGAAGATTTTTAAGGTCTTATAATTGAAATGTTTAATAGATAGAAGTTTAATAGATTCAAAATCTGGTAAACCAGCATAGTAATGAAAAAATCGCATAGCATTCGGCTGCCGCATAATTACAATTAAGGTAAAAATATTTTGTTCCTATATATATATATATAAATTTTTTTTGGCTCAAAAAAAGGCTGTTTTTGTGAATTTATTTATATGTAAGCATAATATTGATATTGTGAAATTAAAGCGTGAAAATGCTTGGTTACGAAATATTATTAAATGCTTAAAATATTGACTACGTACTAGATGTACAAGTATACTTAAAAAACCAAAAGAAAAGAAAAAAATATTTTTAAAAACTAATTAATGAACAAGATTTACATACTGTGGCAAAGGCCATGATAAATCTACAGCTTCATACACCAAATGCAATATACAGGGTGGGGAAAAAGTACCGGGACACCTAAATAACTTCTGAACGGTTTGAGATATCGGATTGAAATTTACGGGGTTACAATAGTATCACACAATCTACCACATAACACCAAAAACGCCCATTTTAACACCCCCGGGGGGGTGGGGGGAAGGGAGACGAAAAAATCTTAAATGGAATATGGGATCGAGTGAGAGTTTGTTTGAAAGAGCTTTTCGAGACAAGAACAACGCGATGTCGCCGAGGTCTCTACGATTTTTTTTCGCAGAGTTATGATCATTTAAACATTGAGATTTCGCAGTAGCGGAGGGTGTGTGTGCGTATGTGCGTGCGTGCGTGTGCAAGACCGGGTGTGTGTGTGTGTGTGTGTGTGTGTGTGCGTATGTGCGTGCGTGCGTGTGCAAGACCGGGTGTGTGTGTGTGTGTGTGCATGTACGTGTGTGCGTATGTGCGTGCGTCAAACTGTTTCGTATTTGCAATGCGTACCGAGAGTACTTGTCACGGTTCGCGTAATTCAAGGAGCAGCATCCACCCTCTGGGACGATCCGTGTACAAGTATTAGTTTATTTAGTTTATTTAGTTTTTATCTCTTCAGTCAACGATGTTTCGTCTTTCTGAACGAGAACGCATATCTCTTTTGATGATGAGAGGTTGGGGCGATTGATTGAGATCGTACAATGACGTGAGACAGCTTTTCAATGAAACTTTTCGCAATGAAGGCCATTTCAAGATCTACAGTCGAGAGAACGATAAGGCGTTTCAACGAAATTGGAAGTGTTAAAAATCGTCCAGTATTAGGTAAGCCAAAGTCAGCAACAAATCCAGAAAAATCATTGGATGTTCTACAATCTTTCATCGAAAATCCGCATGATTCAAGTCGTAAAGTTGCTTTACAACATGACATTGATAAAAAGTCTGTTCTTAAAAAATATTAATCTGCTATTAAAAAATAATAAATTTCATCCCTATAAAGCCCATCTTGTGCAAGAGCTAAATGAGGATGATTTTGATAGACGCATTGAATTTTGTGAGTTGATGATGGAAAGAATAGACGAGGATCCTAACTTTCTATTAAACATAGTTTTCTCAGATGAAGCAACATTTCAGATAAATGGCAACGTTAATCGGCACAATTGTAGATTCTGGTCTGACGCAAATCCTCACTGGATTGAAGAAACACGCACGCAGTATCTGCAAAAATTAAATGTGTGGGCAGGTATTCTCAATAATGCCGTCATTGGTCCATTTTTCATCGATGGAAATTTAACAGCTGCGAAGTACGAGGATATGCTAAGACATGAAATAGTTCCAGCAATACAGGCAATCGTGGGGGACAATTTTGAGGACACATGGTTTCAACAAGATGGTGCTGCACCGCATTACGGAAGGAACGTCCGTCATTATCTTAGCACAATGTTTCCTGAGCGATGGATAGGTAGGAGAGGAGCTATCGAATGGCCTCCTAGATCGCCTGACCTAACACCTCTCGACTACTTTCTGTGGGGTTACTTAAAGAAAGAGTTTATAAAACAAAACCACAAAATCTGGATGAATTACGAAATCGGATTCTTTAGGAAGCTGCTCTTATCCGTCATAATTACATTCAAAATACCGTTTTACCTTTTTATCATCGGATAGCTTGTTGTCAAACAGTTGACGGTGCACATTTTGAACAATTGATATAAACCTCCCTACAATTGCCTTAGTTGATTATACACACACACCCGGTCTTGCACACGCACGCACGCACATACGCACACACGTACATGCACACACACACACACACACACACACACACAGCAGAGGGGGTTTGGAGTCGTTAACTACTGTGGAATTGACGAACCACGGGGTCCCTGTCTCTTCTGTGAAACACATTTGCACACACGCACACACACCCTCCGCTACTGCGAAATCTCAATGTTTAAATAATCATAACTCTGTGAAAAAGAATCGTAGAGACCTCGGCAACATCGCGTTGTTCTTGTCTCGAAAAGCTCTTTCGAACAAACCCTCACTCGATCCCATATTCCATTTAAGATTTTTTCGTCTCTCTTCCCCCCACCCCCCGGGGGTGTTAAAATGGGCGTTTTTGGTGTTATGTGGTAGATTGTGTGATACTATTGTAACCCCGTAAATTTCAATCCGATATCTCAAACCGTTCAGAAGTTATTTAGATGTCCCGGTACTTTTTCCCCACCCTGTATATCGATGAAAAAAAAAATTTATCGAGGCAACTTTATTATTATTCACCTTTTGCATTTTGTCGCTTAAAGAAAGCAGGTTGTAATTTTCCTGGACAACGAACTATACGAAAATGGTTAGAAGAATATGATATAAGACTGGGATTCAGCAATTTCATATTTAAAATTTGCAAGAAAAAATCGATCAACTACCAATGGAACAAAGAGTGTGCGCGTTGAAATGGGATGAAATGTACATGAAATCTTATGAGAAATATTTATCTAAACTAGATGAAGTAGAAGGTCTTGTCGATTTGGGACCTCCAGGAAGAAAATCGGAGAGAGCAAAATGTGTTTTTGTGTTTTGTCTAGACAGTTTGAATGCACAGTATCCATGACGTCAACCTATAGCATATTTTCTTCCAGGAAAGTGTATGAAAGCAGATGAAATAATAAAATTATTAAAAGAATGTCTAGACAGATTAAGCGAAACAGGTGCTGATGTTGAATTAGTAACATGTGATCAAGGCACATGCAATCAAAATGCTTATACTAAACTCGAAGTTAACTCAAAGCAGCCATTTTTTACTTATAAAGATAAGAAATATTACGCTTCCTTTGATTTGCCGCATTTAATAAAAAGATTGGCGTGGCGGTCGTAGTTCAGAGTGATGTGGGTTGTCTTAACGAGCCGAAGATCCGAGTTCAAATCCGACCAAGAACCGTCGGTTTTTATTCGATCGCCATTCTCTTAGAAAAGACAACGACAAAAATAGGTGAGGCTAGCAACCTGCCTATTGTAAAAAAAAAAGAGAAATGCTCATAGAACTACCATTGTGGCTCTCGAAGAGACATAAGTGGTGGAATATAACAGGGCAAAGCCCTAAACTAAGAAGAAGAAGAAGAAGAATAAAAAGATTGGCAAGTTTCCTTAGGACGCATAAAAACATTTACTGTGATGCAGGGTTGGCAAAATTCCACATTTTTTTGATAAAGTCCATGCCAGTGGTAAAAACCGGTATTTTCCGGTAAAAACCGACAAAAACTGGTCTTTTCTAAAAAGAATTTTTTCAAAATAAATAAAACATCTTTTTAACAATATTGTAATTCACAGACAGCCCTACGAATAAAATTTTTTAAATGTTTATTTGTAAAGACTGTAAAGGATATGCTGCAAGCGTAAAAAAATTTCGCCATTGCCTTGTCACAGGTTTTCCTATGTGCAGTTGTAGTTTTAATTACATAATTTGATATGAATGGTTGTTTCAAAAAATAGGAGCATAAAGATGATTTGGTGTAGTATTGTTGTCTTTTACCCGATTCTTCTAAATCATTATTTAATTTATTTTTATTTATTAAATCATCGTCTCTCTGTTTATTTTAATTTTATTAAACTTTTTAAAATGCTATTTCAGCCGTGGAGCTTTTGCACTTACTAATGTTCCACAAACGACATATTTTTTTGCGTATGGACGTTAATAAACAGAATTGTTTTTAAATATATCTAATATATATATACATAATGTAATATATATAAAATATATAAAATATATATACGCACAGAATTGAGCCACAGGCCTCTTATAGTCCTAGTTACGGTTCTGTGCACAAGAATCTGCATAGAAAAGGTAGAGAAACAAATGAAAAACGCGCTAATTTTGTTCATTTGTTCATACTCTACATGTATCTTTCCGCGCAGCTGAGACAACAGTTCATGCCGTGAAGTAGCTAAGGCAAGAGGTGTTAAAGTAAATCATACATTTATTGTTTACTAGTGAAGTAGTTAACATGAGTAATACGCATGAGAAAAACGCATCAGGAGGAAGATATAAAGACGATGTGTGGGCTTGTTTTGAATCCTGTTTTATTGATAACGTCAATAAGCAGAAATGTATCGCTTGTGGAACATTAGTAAGTGCAAAAGCTCCACGACTAAAACAACATATCGAAAAGTGTAATAAGATTAAAATAGACAAAGTTAATTTAGTAAGTGAAAATAATTCGGATGATAATTTAGAAGAATCAAATAAAAGAAAACGAGTCGATACCGAGTCGTCTTCATGCTCTTACGTTTTGAAGTAGCCATCGATATCAAATTATGTGATTAAAACTACAACTGCGCATAAGAAAGAGCTGAACAAAGCAACGGCGAAATTTTTTTATGCTTGTAATATACCCTTTAGAGTTTCTGAAAATAAACATTTTAAAAATTTTATCCAAATCTTACGACCAGGCTATGAACCTCCAAACAGAAAACAGTTATCTGGAAATTTATTAGATAAAATTCATAATGAAATAATGGATCAAATGCAATCTGAGTTGAAAGGGAAAACAGTGACGTTAATGCAAGATGGTTGGAGCGATGTACATAACACTCCAATTATTGCTAATGTTTTATCTACTGATGAATCGTCTTACTTCTTATTGGCAATTGATTCTGGATGTAATGTATTGATTCTGGATGTAATGCAGATTACTGTTTAAAAGTGGCAAAGGAAGCCATTGAAGAAGCCGCTACAAAATTTAATTGTAAAGTACGAAGTTTCGTTTCTGATAACGAAAAGAAAATGGTCCTGATGAGAAAAAAATTATCAGAATTATATAATGATGAGAAATTTATATCATATGGTTGTGCCTCACATTATTTAAATTTAGTTGGTGAAGAAATTTTCAAAGTAAAAAACATCAGAGACTTAATAACAAATATTATAGAAATCCAAAAATACTTCAGAAATCACCATTGTGCAGGAGCATGGCTAAAGAATTGTGAAGGGTCATGCAAACCTCAGTTACCTGGTGAAACAAGATGGAACAGTCAACTAAAGTGTTTGGAAACTTTTATCCGTAATCGAAAATTTTATCTCCAAATAGTTGATGAGCATGAAAAAGAGATAGATGCCAAGACTGCCCGCTTAATTAATAATGTTGCAATTTATAAAAAAGCAAAATCTTTATATAGTCAATTATTACATATAGCAAACGCTCTTGACAAGGTAAAATTAAGAAAAAAATATTTATTTTAAAAAATTCGATTTTTTCTAATTTTTTTTTTTTTTTTGCTTTACACACAAACACGGTGTTCAGAAGAAATTTATATATATTTATTAATTGCCTTTTTAAATGTATTATATATTATTTTTTTAAGATGAAACTTTGAGATAAAAATAATATAACATGATATTTGCTTATTAAAAATATAACTTGAATAATAAATAAAATCTGATGAATGATAATTTATTCAATTTTAGTGCCAAGCTGAAAATTGTAATATAGCGGATAGCACCAACCTATGGTTGAAATTGCTAAACGAGAAAGAAGTAGAGCCTTATAAAAATATCTTGGAAAAAAGATTTTCTGAAGCTATTACACCTGCGTATTTGTTAGCTTATATGCTGCATCCACAATACGACAATATAAGACTATCCAAGAAACAAGAAGAAATTATGCGCGGAATTATGCAGCAGAATTATCACCTGACTTTTTACCGTTAATTATATCTTTTCAAGCAGAGGCTGAACCTTTTCCAAAATCATTTTTTCTCGAGAAAGCTAGAAATATAAATGTCAGAACATGGTGGAAAGCACTACATAAAAATAATGATTTTCCTACAGATTTCATTAATTTTGTCATGCACTTACATAACTGTCCGGCGAGTTCAGCGTCTATCGAGAGAGTATTTTCCAATTTAAGTTTTATCCAAAATAAAATTCGTAATAAATTAGGAACCGATACAGCAAGTAAATTAGTTTTTTGTTATAAAATGTAAAATAGTAAATGCGAATCGGATATAAATTGGTGAAAATTTTTAATTCTTTTATATTATGTTTCTTTCTTAATCCAAACTAAAAATTATTATAAAATTTAATAACATTTATATTTTCAATGTGATTTTTTAAAATGTATTTTATATTATTTGAATTAAAAAATTTTATTATTAGATTTTGTATTTGTTTAAACCGTAATTAATAGTACGATTTATTATTTAAAACAAAAGTATCTTCCGTAAAATTATAAATATATTTTAATGTTACATATATTAATCGTTTTTAGTTGTTGCCAGTTTATTCCATAGGATAAAATCCAGGACGGTAAAAACCGGAATTTACCATGGTTTTTTCCACCCACTGGACTTTTCCTGTCAACCCTGCTGTGATGGAAATATAATCGCATCATACTCCGTTACTACGTAATTTTGAAATTACATGGTCCATCGATAATTCCACAAAAGGAGGTTGTAATTTATTATCCCACATAATAGAAGCGCACATTCATCCGAATAGTTTCGAAGCTATGAATGTGAAAAGAGCATTCCAATTATTCAATAATACTTTCGCAGCCGCAATAAAAACAGCCAGTCACGGACAAGAATTAAATACAAGCACGTGGCAAGCAACAGCAGATTTTGCAGAGCGCATGAATAATCGATGCTTGCAACACATATAGTCTTAATGTTAAATTTGGTGGAAAACGACCACTGTCCATCAAAAATGCTGATCTTAAGATGTTATTGACAAATTTTATCGAATGGTGCTCGAGATAGTCGAAATCAGCACAAGAAATTACAAAAATACCTTGTTTTAAAGGTTTTATTATTAAGTGTACAACTTTGCTTCCGCCGTTTTCCTATAGATGGCTTTAGCGGTAAGTGGTGGTCGTAATAAATAGATCGATTCGATCACGGAGGTCCGGAGTGAACGACGTATGTGGGCGTAGATTTATCTTTTTGGAGATTTTCTGTTCTATAATTTTGTATATTATATTTCGGGTGCCGACCCGGATTAATCGGCAGTGCTTTTTTCCCTTTTTTTGTTTTTTCTGTGGGGGCTGGCTGACGGACATAGTCTCATAACCTCTCACGATTCCGGGGGGGGACACGTGGGTGTCTTCCCCGGGATCTTCGTTGGACTCTTATTGAGTCATGGAAACAGACGATCCTCACGATGCCGACAATCTGTGCATAAGTAACAGATATGACATTCTGAACGACGACCAAAAGGAAGTATCGTGTGGTAAAATGAAAAATAATAAAGGAACGAAGCGAAATAGCCCTAGTGGTAACCAGACATCTTCGCCTTACTCGTTAAAGAAAACTACAAAACTTCGTCCACAGGAGGAAATTAGCATCATCATTCCACCATCTCAAACCAGAGCTGCGGGCACAACCAACAAGCCTGCCGAAGAAAACAAATATATTCGCAAAGATAAAGGACCATACAAGGTTTTAGTGTCCCTGAAAATTACGGACAAAGATAACGCCCCCAGACCACCTATGGATATGGAAGTTTCTCGCGCTTTGTTTAAGATGGGCATTAATTTCGACACTATTATGAAACAGAGCAGATTCAAGTGGATAATATCATTCTCGTCGTATTCGTCTACTAATGACGTTCTGAAAAACAGCTTTCTTTTGGAATCCAAGTACCAAGCAACTATCCCTTGGTACTTTGTTAATCGTAAAGTGGTCATTAAGGGAATACCTACGGAGGTTACTAGCGACGAAATATGGTCGGAACTTAAAGCAAGCAATCCAGATCTAATTTTCGACAAAGAAGACATCTTCAGATTCAAAGTGAGATCTGTTGTTAACGGCCAAACGGAATTCAGTCCTTCAACTACCGTGAAATTAGGTCTGAGATCTATGACAATTCCGTCCTCAGTTTACATGTGGCGTACAAGACTGGAAATAGCTCCGTTTATCCCTAATATAAGGCAATGTTATACCTGCGGCCAACTAAGTCACGCATCTAAATTCTGCACCAACTCACCTAAGTGCCTATCATGTGGTAAGGAACCACACCCAGATCAACCATGTTCCACCAATCCTCATTGCATTAACTGTGGTGGTGATCATAGATCATTGTCGCCCGAATGTCCGGAAATTATTCAGAAAAGACAAGTTACCAAGATAATGGCGCTAAACAATATCGACTTCAACGCTGCAAAGAAAATTCTGCTTCAGGATCATGGTCCACTCAACACAAACTCAAGACTGCACCCAAGTCCACCATCAGTGTTTTCTAATAGCGATTTTCCCTCTCCTCCGCCATTAAAACTAGGAAATAGAGTAAGATCATCTCTGGGCGGATACAGAGCTTGGGGTCCTCTAGAAGCAAGTTCGTCCATACCTCCAGGTCGCACTCAGTCGGCGGATCTCCTTAGGACCCAAAATAAGGCGGAAGGACTTATTCATAAACTCATCAGTCTTCAACCAAAAAGTTTTGAGGAAGACAAGGACAAACTAACCAAAATCTCTCAATTTCTAACAGATAACAAGCAAGTCTCATTTTCCTTAATTGATCTTATTTATAATTATATCATCAAACTCAATTCTAATCCTTCTTGTTCTAAAAATGGCTAAGCTTAGATTTCTTCAATGGAACTGTCGCAGTATTTTTAAGAAAAAAGCGGAATTGGAAATTAGAGCACAAGATTATGAGTTTGTGGCGCTGTCGGAGACATGGCTCCGCGATGAAGACAGGCTCTCCGTAAGAAATTTTGATTCCATTCGCCAGAATCGGACGGGTCATAGAGGTGGCGGAGTAGCTCTGCTTATCAAAAGACCGATTCAATACCAGATCCTGAATAATATCCAAAGTGTCAATGGAAAAATTGAGGTATGTGGCGCACGCGTCCAATGTGGTGATAGATCTCTCTCTATTATCTCTTTATACAAACCTCCTCAATCCTATATCTCCATCCAAGAGTGGAATACTTTCCTTGCTCAATTCCAAGAAGATACCTTATGCTTGGGAGATTTTAATGCCCATCACACTCTGTGGGGTAACGCCTTCACTTGTCAAACCGGGTTAAACTTATTCTCGGCTCTTAATGATTACAATTTCTTTCCATTGAATGATGGATCGGCAACAAGACAAGTGTGTGGAATAAGTCTGCGGTAGATTTATCTATTACGAATAGCTGTCGCTTGCTGGGTGCGCGGTGGGAGGTAATTGATGATTTTTGGGGTAGCGATCATCTCCCAATTTCCATTTCCATATGCAACATGGTTCCTCAAACTCTTCAATTTTTCAATAGTACCAAACTGCATAAAAAAAGTACGGACTGGTCCACAGTTAAGACTTTATTAGACCAGAAACTAGATCTTCTTACTTCTACCATTGAAAACGAAATCCTTGATATACAGAGCAAATACTCATCCTTTTTCGCAGTAATTGAGGAATGTATTTTGTCGGCTACCCCGAGTCCAAAGTCTAGCTGCTCCCAATCTGTCCTTTCCAATAAACCCTTTAACAGAAAGGCCAAAAGTTGGTGGGATGACGAATGCGATAAGGCATCCAGGGTTCGGAAGGCTGCCTTTTCTAAATTTAAACATACTCCAACTAGAGAGAACTACATCGCAGCTAAAAGTCTGGATGATCAAGCCAAAGTGATATTCAGGAAAACCAGAAAGGCGAAATTCTATGAATTTTGTTCCACTCTAAATAAATTCTCCAATTTAAAATATTCCTGGCACGTAATTAAGGCCATGAACAATTCACTTCAGAGAGGTGAATCCTCCAACGCGTACAAACCAGCAGCCCTAGAGATTATTCAGAACCAAATTAACTCTTTGGCTCCTCCGTGGTGCCAACCTAAACCTCCAAATAACCCTCCACACGATAACTCTCACGAACTGGAAGCTTTGTTCACTTTAGAAGAGCTTAATCTAGCCATTGATTTAGCTAATCCGAAATCATGTCCGGGCTTGGACGGCATTGACTATCTCTCTTTTAAAGCATTCTCTCAGAAGCTTAGATCGCTTCTTCTTTCTCTAATAAACGAGATTGTTTTCTCTGGAGTCTTCCCTATCGAGTGGAAACGATTTTCTGTGTTTTTCATACCAAAAAAGGACTCCGAAAAGTTCAGGCCAATATCTCTAGCACAGTGTTCACTTAAACTGGCTGAGAGGCTGATTAACAACCGATTATCCTGGTGGTTAGAAAGAAATAGCATACTTCCTAATTCTCAATTTGGCTTTAGGCAAGGAAGGTCCTGCATTGATAACCTAGCCATTCTTCACACCGATATCACGAATAACTGGTACAAAAAGCAGGACACTTGTGCTGTTTTCTTAGATATCCAAAGCACTTACGACGACGTATTATGGGATATCTTACTGGACAAATTACACAGTCTAAATTTCCCTAGAACTTTTGTTAATTTTATCTTTAATTTAATTTCTCAAAGATTTGTTAAGTTTAACTTTGGTCCCTTAGAAGAATTAAGAACTGTGGACAAGGGCCTACCTCAAGGATGTGTTCTGAGTCCACTGTTGTACAACATTTACGTTATGGACTTGGATGTGCTGATTAAGCAACATTCTGATATTCGAATCATTCAGTTTGCGGATGACGTCTGCATATATACAGCTAACACTCATACATCTAGGGCTATCAATCACTTAGAAGTCGCTATCAATTCAGCAATTAATTGGTACAACAATATCGGTCTCACTCTCTCTACTCATAAATCTCAATTTTGCGTTTTCAGCAGATGTAGATCCTCTACACAAGAGTGGTCAATGAACATCGGATCTGACTCAAGCATATCCTCAAGCAAGACAGTCAAATTCTTAGGAATGATCCTCCAGTCAAACCTCAAATGGAACTGTCAGGTCAACTACATCCTAGAGAAATGCCAAACTCCTCTAAAGGTGCTCACTTACTTGAGATCTACCTGGTTAGGATCAAACCTTACTCTCCTTTTATCACTTTATAAAAGCATCATACGGTCTAGGATAGAATATGGCGCCTTCTTATGGTCCGATATTCCCCAATATCTCAGGAAAAAAATGGAATCTCTACACAACATGGCTATTAGGTTAGCCATGGGCTATAGAAAGTCCACTCCCATAAATGTAATTTTGAATGAAGCCAAAATTGAACCTCTCAACCTACGATTTTTATTTTTGGGCCGGAATTATATGTCTAAAATACTAACTCGTATAGGACATCCTCTAATTCCGATTCTAGAATCCATTCATATGTTTAAGGAGGACCCTACCAAGGTTTCAAGTGTCAAGCCCCCTCAGCTATATCATTTCTATAAAGAGTGCATAAATCTATCTCACTTAGCTTTCTCATCCAGTCGTCCTCCTTACTGTGCTACTTCGCTAAACTCTCACCTGTACTCTCCAACTATATCATTCTCAGAAGGGCTCTCTCTCAAACTCTCACCCAACCCTGATTCGGAGTTCAATCAAATATTTTCTAACGCAGATGTTCAACACCGCCTTTTCACAGACGGTTCCAAAATAAAAGGGTTGCCGTTCTCTGGTTTTGCAGTGGTGGAACTTAATGCATCTAACAGCGTTTTCGAAAGTAGAACCTCTAACAAGGCGTCAATATTTACATGCGAAGCTATGGCCATAAGTCACGCCTTAAATATTGTATCATCAGGAAATTTCGACAATGTACAAATTTTTTCTGATTCTATGAGCGTTCTTAAAGCTCTATGTACCAAAAAACACCCTAACAACCATCCATATATTATCCTTGAAATTCTCGTCAACCTTCAGAAACTCTATATCCAGGGGAAAAAAGTCGAACTTTTCTGGATCCCTGCACATGTCGGTATTAAGGGTAACGAGCTGGCTGATTCGGCAGCCAAGGCAGCTATAAGATCGGGCAGAGATTCTACATTATTACTTCCATGTAGTGATTTCAAAGCACACTGGAGAGAACTTCTTTTTGATGAGTTCCTCCAATGGTCTCGTGATTGTGGCAAATCCAAAGGCACCTTTTTTACGAACCATTTTCTTACTACAAACAGGAATCCATGGTTTCACAAGAAACCATGGTCTAGGAAAGGCATCACTTCTATTAATAGGCTCAGAGCAAATCACACAGTCTTGGCAGCCAGCCTGTTCAAATACAATATTGTGGACTCTCCGACCTGTCCTTGCAACGAATACTCCCAAACTGCTAACCACATATTCTGGCAATGCAAGCTCCTAGATAAAGAGAGAGGACGCCTGTTGGATGTTGTGAGACGCAGGATTCCCTTCGGCCCGCTACATCTGTCTCAATTCATTTGTGATATGAACTCCGATATCGCCACACAATTGGTTAATTTCATATGTGAAATTCCAATACCAATCTAGCGTGTAACGTTTAAATTATTACTATTATTATGATTGTACTGTCGTCATTATATAGGACATATCTTCTGAGCTAACACTCCTGTATTCGTTTAGCTTTATTCACTTACTCATACTATTACACATTCTAATTTACGTACAGTCAGCTATTTATCCGCCTATTAACTACAAGTAATTCACAAACTACTTATGTTTACACCCATTATTTTCTATTAGCGCTACAGTCAACACTTTAAGTTAGAGTTATAGCTAGTGCAATGCATCTCTCCGTCCAAGGTCTTTTTTATATTTCATGCTACTCTATTTCCTTTCTTCGCGTCATCTAGTTTATATTGTTTCACTGTATTCTATTATATTTACTCGGGTCTGATTCTTGCTCTACGCCTATACTTAGATTCATAGACACCAGCTTAATCAATTGTGATTACTCGGTTCGGAATAATAATACTTCTCCAACATTATACCTAAATACTCTATGTACCTGCGTAGCATATAAGATTACGTTTATTTACCGTTATTTACTAAGCGTCCCATACTTTTCTACAAATTTGTATTTAGCGGGCTGTATGGTACATCCAGAGCCATCTCTCTGTATATCTTTGAAATAAAAAAAAAAAAAAATAAATAAATAAATAGATCATAGACGTCATACAATAAACTTGGGCATCTGTCAACATAACCCCATAGAAACATTAGTCGATTTGTGTCTGCATCATAAAGTTATTCTCGATTGAAAATGTCAGTTTACGAGCCAAATTCTTGTCATTTGCGGGAGGTTTTAATATTCTGCTTCAATATGAAGAAATCTGCGCCTGAGGCTCATCGAATGCTCTCAAATACTAGGTTGTTCAATAATTTTTGTCGTTCGATAAGAAAAACACGATTTTATGGTTTGAAATACACTTTATTATTCAATATAATCTCCCTGAACTTCAATATACTTGTGTTGAAGTAATGTAATGCAATATTTTGGAATTGATGCAATTAATGTAATGCTCTTATTGAGTTATGTTAAATGGCGCCTCTAGCGGCGCTGATACTCTCTGATACTCCTAGTTTCTTTTTCTATCTTATGTTTAATATATATGGGGGAAAATTTCTCAAGTGTCCCAACGAAAAAAATCAAGGTCGCACAATCGAGCTGCAAATTGGCTCAATTGTTGCTCTATCGAATAGTAGTTCATGGCCCAAAATTTATTTAATTCCTTTCCCAATTCGCCGAAATAGAGGGGGGTGAAGTTTTAGGGTTCTACCGATTATTCGTGTATTTAAGTGATTGTAACATTTCATGCATCGCTCCAAACAAAATTTTACTAGAGACCTTTTTTCTTCATTTTTTTATGACCTTTCACGCGATTACTTTAATTTTTTTCTAAAATTAAATTTTAACCCTTTCTTTGGCAAATTAAACATAAAAATCTCTTTTTTACCAAGATGGACAACTTTTAACGCTCTGAAAAGTATCTAGAATGAAAGCTGAGGTTTTTTCCTATAAGTATACCAAATTTCAAGAGGGCTTTTTTTTTGTTTGCATGCATACATGCAAACATTTTATTTAATAACTCGTGAACAAAAAAAAAAGCCCTCTTGAAATTTGGTATACTTATAGGAAAAAACCTCAGCTTTCATTCTAGATACTTTTCAGAGCGTTAAAAGTTGTCCATCTTGGTAAAAAAGAGATTTTTATGTTTAATTTGCCAAAGAAAGGGTTAAAATTTAATTTTAGAAAAAAATTAAAGTAATCGCGTGAAAGGTCATAAAAAAATGAAGAAAAAAGGTCTCTAGTAAAATTTTGTTTGGAGCGATGCATGAAATGTTACAATCACTTAAATACACGAATAATCGGTAGAACCCTAAAACTTCACCCCCCTCTATCTCGGCAAATTGGGAAAGAAATTAAATAAATTTTGGGCCATGAACTACTATTCGATAGAGCAACAATTGAGCCAATTTGCAGCTCGATTGTGTGACCTTGATTTTTTTCGTTGGGACACTTGAGAAATTTTCCCCCATATATCTCCCTAGCTGCCGAGCGCTTGCTCTGTTATAATAAGTTCCTTTTGTAACGCTTACCATTCTTGTGTGTGTTCTATTTTTCCTTAAAAATAAATAATATATAATTTGCAGTACAACTAAGAGTAATTTCTGTTGAACGCCCAAATCACAAAATCTCAACAACTTGTTCCAGTGATCTTCTAATTTATGGATTCCATCCCTGAAGTGAGAATCCGGAAGACTGTCGAAATACGCTTCCACGGCTGCTATCACCTCTTCGTTCGATGAAAATCGTTTCCCACGCATGAATTTTTTGAGATGTGAGAACAACCAGAAGTCAGAGGGAGCTAAATCTGGCGAATAGGGTGGATGTTGCAACAATTCGTACTTTGTTGTTAGTCATCTAAAAGTCTTTGGTTGCACTGCCTATGCTCATATCCCTGATCAAAAACGACGAAAACTTGATCCCAAAAGTGTAAAATTAGCTTTTATGGGATATTCAGAGGACACAAAAGGATATCATCTATTTAATACAACAACACATGAAGTAAGCATACATCGCGACGTTATTTTCATGGAAAATCAATCAGGTTTCACCAAATTACAGGACTTACAATAAAATGTTGTACCTCCTCATTCACCACATCTTCTATTTCAAGAAGAACCAATTATACAAGAGGAAACTGCTCAAGATCTTCCAATTGCTGAAGATCAAGATGCCGATATCGTACAAAATAACGAGCCGGCTATACAAATTCAACAAGAAGTCCCTCAGAACAGTGAAGATGCAGTTCCTCAGCCACATGCAGAAAATCGAAGATATCCTCAACGACGGCGAGTTGCTAAGGAATATCCTGATTACTTTATATCAAACCATATTTGAGTCTGTTTCAGATCCTCAAACTGTTGCGGAGGCCTTATCTGGTGCTAACGGTGCTGCATGGAGGAATGCTATGAAAGAGGAGTTTGACTCTCTATTATCAAATGATGCGTTGGAACTAGTTGTCAAGCCTAATGACAAGCACATTATTCATTCAAAATGGGTATTTCGTACAAAATGTGATACGAATGGCAACGTTATTCGATTCAAAGCCCGTTTAGTAGCAAAAGGATTCACTCAACAATATGGAGTAGACTACTTTGAAACTTTCTCTCCAGTAATCAGACATTCCTCCATTCGCCTGTTGTTTGCTATCGCTGCACAACTGGATTTGGAAATCGATCATGTGGATGTAGTTACTGCCTTCCTCCATGGAGATCTAAACGAAGAAATCTATATATCTTAACCAGAGGGTTTTCTTGTTGAGGGGGAGAAGAACAAAGTATACCGGCTTCACAAGGCTGTATACGGACTCAAACAATCCGCTCGCATGTGGAACAAGAAAGCAGACAATGTGCTAATAAATCTAGGTTACCAAAAATCACTTCATGAAAGCTGTCTATACTTCAAGATAAATGGTTCCAACGTTGTTATCATTGCTCTTTATGCTTATGACGATTTTTTCCTTTTCTACAATAATGCCAATGAAGCAAACAAAATCAAAAAGGAATTATCTACCCATTTCAAGATCAAAGATCTTGGTCCCATCAGTCATTGCTTAGACATGAAAATAAAACGTGATCGGAGTAATCATCAAATTGCAATCAGTCAGGAACACTACACACTTGACTTATTAAATAAGTTTGGCATGCAAGATTGCAGGCCTGTAAGTACTCCATTGGATCCAAATTTTAAGTTTGAAACTGAAAATGTGAACTACATAGACGAGGTGCCATATCAACAAGTGATTGGCTGTCTCATGTATTTAAGTGTTATCTCCCGTCCTGACATAGCTTATGCCTGTTCCTATTTAAGTCAATTTAACACTAAACATACCTTAGAGCACTGGAGTGCTGTCAAACGTGTGCTATCTCAAAGGAATTGCAGATCAAGGGCTAGTATACAAAAAAATCGCAAATGAACCTTACTGGATATGTTGATGCAGATTGGGCAAGCGATGCTTATAACCGTAAATCCTTTACTGGTTTTATATTTAAATATGCTGATGCAGCTGTGTCATGAGAATGCCATAAGCAGAATACAATAGCCATGTCTTCTACTGAAGCAGAGTACATGGCACTAAGTGATTCAACCAAAGAAGCCATTTTTCTCAAGGAATTATTCTCGGAGCTGATGAAAACTGAAGGACCAATACGACAATCTACAACGACAATCAGGACACACAACAGATTGCAATCCAGTACTACACAGGAAGACTAAGCACATGATGTTCGTTACCATTTCATCAGACAAAAAGTGGAAGACAACGTAATTGAGCTAAAATATTTACCAACCACGGACATGATTGCTGACATATGTACCAAAGCTCTTCCGAAACCAAAGCATATATATTGTATGAAGCAAATGGGCATGTCAGTTATACACTGATAAATCAAAAAAAAAAAGGAAGGAGAAAAACTATAACTATATAGCAAGATGCTATCTTATTAAAATATTAGACTAATCTTTTTTTTTTTTTTTAAATATTGTATTAAGGAGGAGTGTTGAAGTAATGTAATGCAATATTTTGGTAATGCTCTTATTGAGTTATGTTAAATGGCGCCTCTAGCGGCGTTCTGATACTCCTAGTTTCTTTTTCTATCTTATGTTTAATATATATATCTCCCCTAGTTGCCGAGCGCTTGCTCTGTTATAATAAGTTCCTTTTGTAACGCTTACCGTTCTTGTGTGTGTTCTATTTTTCCTTAAAAATAAATAATATATAATTTGCAGTACAACTAAGAGTAATTTCTGTTGAACGCTCAAATCACAAAATCTCAACAACTTGTTCCAGTGATCTTCTAATTTATGGATTCCATCCCTGAAGTGAGAATCCGGAAGACTGTCGAAATACGCTTCCACGGCTGCTATCACCTCTTCGTTCGATGAAAATCGTTTCCCACGCATGAATTTTTTGAGATGTGAGAACAACCAGAAGTCAGAGGGAGCTAAATCTGGCGAATAGGGTGGATGTTGCAACAATTCGTACTTTAATTCACTGATTTTCGCGATGGTTTTTTGAGCTGTGTGAGAGGGTGCGTTGTCTTGATGAAAAATGATTTTTTTCTTCTGTAAACCAGGTCTTTTCTCACGAATTTTTACATCCAGCTGGTCCAAAAGGTTACAATAATGATCTGAGTTTATTGTTTTACCAGTTTGGAAGTAATCCACGAACAAAATTTTTTTTGCATCCCAAAAAACTGATGCTAACACCTTCTTGGCCGATTTCTGCACCCTAACTCGCTTCGGAGCCGAAGTATCGGGTTCACACCACTCCTTAGCCTCTTGTTTTGATTTAGGATCATGGTGGTAGACCCAAGTCTCATCCATAGTGATGAAACGACGCACAAAATTCTTTTTATCCTTTCTAAAACTCCAAATGTTGCTGAGAAAGTCGCATTCGAATGTGTTTTTGTTCCATTGTTAGCGAATGCGGCACACAGCTTTTTGAAACCCAAAACATCAGCCAAAATATTGCTCACACTGCCTAATGAGATGCCTAGGGCTTCTACTAAATCTCTCGGTTAATCGACGATCTTCCAAGACCATATCCTGTATTTTTGCTACGATTTCTGGTATTGATGCACTTTTTGGACGTCCTTCACGTGGGTCGTCTTCAAAACTTGTCTTCAAAACGACCACGTTTAAATTCAGCAACCCATCTTTCTACTGTTCTAATTGAAGGTGAAGAGTCTTTATACACTTTTAACAATTGTTCATGAATTTCTTTTGGTGCTACATCTTCAAAAAATAAGAATTTTATTACTGCACGATATTCAATTTTTTCCATTGTAAGAAAAAATACTGTGACACGTCAACTTTGAACACTTGTAAATATACGAATGAATTGATAGATCTACATGAAACTTCACACGTGTTCATAAAAAAGTGTTACCATTTTTAGAAAAATAAAACGGCGAACCTAATAGCGTCATCTCTTATCGAACGACAAAACTTATTGAACACCCTAGTACTTATGGTGAGGCCGCTATTAGCGAAAGAACGTGTCGTGAGTGGTTTCAACACTTCAAGAACGGTGATTTTGACGTCGAAGACCGGCATAGTGGTGGAAGAGAGAAGGTTTTCGAAGATGCAGAATTGGAGGCATTACTTGATCAAGACTCGTGTCAAAATCAAGAAGAATTGGCACGATCATTGGGAGTGACTCAACAAGCTATTTCAAAACGCCTCAAAGCCATGGGAATGATTCAGAAGCAAGGAAATTGGGTGCCGTACGAGTTGAAGCCGAGAGATGTTGAACGGCGTTTGCGTTGTTTGCTTGTGAACAGCTGCTTGAAAGGCAAACTGTTTAGCGGATCACGAGCGAACGCTGACTTGGCGAAATTCGACGAACCGATGTGTCGCGGTCAGGAGCCGCATTGTTTCGATCAACTGAGCTGACAGTTCCGTGGTGCGACGAGACGCGCGGTAAAACGTTCGTAACGCGAAAACGAATGTAACCGCGTTGCGATCGACCTAACGGTTCGATCAAAATTTGACACTGATGTGAGAAGGGGCACAATATTTTGTTTGACGAAGTGAAAAGTAAATGGTAACGAATACTTTTAACATCACAAGGAGAATATAACGAATGATTTTGAACATTACCGCCCGTCTCAGGGGCGTGACGAACGCCGCTGAAATTATGAATAACTTTACAACTGTTGTAAAGATACAATTTCATGCAAGCGAAGAAAAGCTAGCGTTTATCCCCACTCCACTGCAAAACAAAACAGCGTTAAAATGCTGTTCGCTTTCGCCTCTTACCTTTTCATGGAGCGAAGAAAAGCTAACGTTTATCCCCACTCCACCGCAAAGCAAAGCAGTGTCGAAACGCTGTTCGTTTTCGCCTCCTAACCTTTTCATGGAGCGTGTTTTCGTTGGCATTTTATTTGCAATAAACTGAGAACACTCGACAGATTTCCGAGGGAATAAATAAAATAAAATAAAATAAAAATAAACAGATTTTATTAGAATGTACCAGACAATTGTACTTTTCCAAATAAATTATTATCATCTTCTACTTTCCATAAATTTTTGAAAGCCAACGTATTATAAAATAATATCTCAAAAAATCATAAATGAAAAGGTCAAGCCATGTTCAAAAATAGACCCTCAAGATTTTGAATTTTTACAAATTTAAATGATTATCTAATAATATATCACCATGAAAAGTAACTGATATATTATACAAGGTGCCAGTTCAAAGTGAACATACATAAAGTGTATATTATCTAAATAAATTAATAAAATAAATAATATAATAAATTTAATAACATATTACCACGATAAATAACTGATATGTTATTCAAGGTGCAAATTCAAAATGAACATACATACATAAGGTGTATACAGGGTGTTTGATAATTCGAACGTCAACCGTAAAATGCAAGTAGAGTAGGTTAAACTGAGTAGAAAAGTCCTGTATCATTTTGCGATTTTCGTAATAATTAATGAGATATTAATTAAAGAAGATCGACCAATACGCGCGAATCTAAGCGCGCGGCGAGAAGAGACAACCCACGATTATTGTGTAGCGTTTGAGTACGCGGGGAGAAGGAACAGCCTACCGTTATTGTCTAGCATTTTAGCGCGCGGGAAGAAGGGATAGCCATAACCATTGTTACGCGATTGTTTAGGCGCGTGACAAAGCGTTGCTAGAAGCGCGTAATACTAGAATACCGCGGCGACCGCCCCGAATTGTTCTCTCGCATTGTTTTGCATCTCTCTCTCTCTCTTTCTCTCCCTCTCGGTAGGCTGTTCCTTTTCCCCGCGCACTCAAACGCTACACAATAATCGTGGGTTGTCTCTTCTCGCCGCGTGCTTAGATTCGCGCGTATTGGTCGATCTTCTTTAATTAATATCTCATTAATTATTACGAAAATCGCAAAATGATACAGGACTTTTCTACTCAGTTTAACCTACTCTACTTGCATTTTACGGTTGACGTTCGAATTATCAAACACCCTGTATAAGTAAAATTGATTAAAATTTGACTCTAAGTGAAAGTACATAAGTGATATGTTATTCTTAGTGCACAAAATATAAAAGTCGTTTATTGAAGTTTGATTTGAAATTTATACAAGCCTGGACAATGAAAAATAGTTGCTTGTAATTCCAGAGTACTAATTTGTTAATGACTCGGAAAAAGAACATGGCGGCCTGCTCTCAAAAAACTTCGATACGTTTCTCAGTATCCACTTAGGAATAATAATACTTACATTCCGATTCATCCGACACAACTTGCCTCTGACTATTCAATAAGTTAGTAGTACTGTTAAATATCAATCACATATGTCACCCTGCCCCCCCACCGTTGTGCGCCGTGGTGGAGGGGCTCCCCTGGGAGAAATCCCAAGGGTCTAAGAGCGCACACATGGAAGGAATAACCATGTTAAAAAACCCGGGCAGGTCGGGCTTGTGAGGGGGGTTATCCCAACCGACCTAGGAGTGGAGTCTTCGAAGTAACCTCCCGTGGAAGACAACCACGTTAAAAAATTACAATTTTATGGACGATTATGAATTTTAAAAGGAATAGTTTACCGCCTCAGGGGATTCGGACCCCCAGAGGCCGGCGTGGGGGGGGGGGGGTGTGGCCTTCCCCATGTCGTTATCGAGCGACACACCGGGCAGGGGGTGCGACGCAGGCCCCCTGCCCAAGAATGCACCTGCGGGTGCGGGTCTCCAGGCCCTTCTTGAAAGGGCTCTGGGGATTCTAGAGGGGCTCCTCCACTTGATGGGGGAGCGGGGATCCACCACAGGGGCGTATGTTCCGTCGTACGCCTCTGTGGTGAAGGGAGCAGGGAGGTCTGGGTGTCCCACACGGACGGTGGGCACCCAGACCTCCCCGGAGGTTAGTGCCCCCCCAGGTGCTTCAAGTGCCTGGGGCGGGGGCACATTAGAAGATGGTGTCCCTCCACCGCCGACCGAGGCAACTGCTGCCTCAGGTGCGGGGTGGAGGGACACAAGGTTGGGCAGTGTGCGGCTAAGGCCGCACACTGCCCAAAGTGTAAGGAGGAGGGGCTTCCCGCCTCCCACCGTATTGGTGGGGGCGGGTGCCCAGTGGTTCCCCCTCGCGAGGGAGGGGGTCGGAGGAGGAGGAGGAGGAGGGGGAGAGTCATCCCCCCTCCTCTGGTGGTACCTGGGGAGGGGCCCCCGCTTGTTGGGGTGTCCCCTCCTCTGGAGGAGGTTATGGAGGTGGTGGGCTCTCCTTCGCGGGAGAGTCCACCCCTCAGGACGGACTCCCCTATGGAGGTCGCCACCAGCGGAAGCGAAGGTTCCGCGAACACGGTGGTGATCTCCGTGGGGGGGGCCTCCGCGGGGTCTCCTACGGGAGTCCCTGTGGAGGTGGATGGAGGTGAGGGGGAGAAACCCCCCTCCCTCCCATGGAGGACGGTGAGGAAAGGGGGGAAACCCCCCTTCCTCCCATGGAGATGGGTGGGGGAGGGAGGGGGTCCTCCTCCCCCCCCTCCTTGGGGGGCGGGGGAGGGTCTCCTTCCTCCCTCTACCCCAAACATGGGGGACTTGGTTGAGCCCCCCAGGTCTGGTGCGGTCCTCGCCGGCTCTGTGCCGGCTGAGGCAGTTAGGGAGGTTAGGGAGGAGGCGGAGATGTTAAACTCTCCCGCCTCCTCCCTGCCGTCAGCCTCGAGAGGCTGACGGCTAAGGAGGTAGAGGCGGCGCCCGTTAGGGACGTCGTCTCATGGGCCATCTTGGCGGCCGGGAAGGTGGGGGCGGCGACCCTTTCGGACGCCGTCCACCCGGCTACCAAGGTGGCCAGGAAGTGTGGTCCCAAGGGGGGAACAAAGGCTCCGCCTAAAGTCCCCCCCAAGAAGACCAAGGTAGAGGGGGGAGTCCTTTCCCCCCTCTGTAATAAGGAGGAGGCCGCTCGTGCTGTTCCGGGGGGGTCGTCCAAGGGGGAGGTGGAGGTAGTGGCGGGGGAGAGACCTGTCTCTTTCGCCCTCCTCCACCGCCCCTCTTGTCTTGTAATTAGAGACTGGGACGACCTCATCCGTTCGCACGAGTACGGCACTATGCCCCCACAGCACTTAGAGCTGTGGGAGATTTTTAGGGAGAGGGTGAAACGCGGAGACCCTCGCGTTGTCGGGGGTCTCCGCAAAATCAAAGGGGGGGACCGTGGCATCAATTTTGATGCCACTGTCCTCCCCAACGGCACGGACAGTGTCGACTTCGTGAGGGGGGTAGTCACGAAGATGGCAGCGGAGCACCCAGGTTGGGAGCTCCGCTGTCATGTGACTGCGACCCCTCGCGAATATCGACGTCCACCAAAGGCCTCGGGGCGGGAGTCGGGGGGGGGTGCTGTTGTTGTTAAGGCGCCCCCAGACTTCCGCCTCGAGGCGAACAAATTCTTCTTGGAAGGGGTGGAGGAGGGGGAGGGTCCTCCCTCCCCGGTGGAACTCCACCCCAAGAAGAAAAAGAAGAAAAAGAGGTAATTGGGGGCGGGGGCCCCCAATTGTCTCTTGCCCCATCAACACCCGGGGGCGGCCCCCCTCTTAACATCTGGGGGGCGGGGGAAGGTCGGTGGTGACCCGGCCTTCCCCGGGCGTGGTACATAGTTTGTGGGGAGGGAGTGTTGTTACACTCCCTCCCCCGGGTAGAGGCCAGCTATGGCCGAGCCTGAGGGGGAGCAAGACGAATGCCATATGGTGATACCCTGCTCCCCCTCATTATGGGCTAGAGAAGGTCACTCGGGGGGGTTTTAGCGAGTATGCCGGCAAGTCTCTATCTCGACTTGCCGGTGAGTCCCGCATAACCCGTGGGGTTCCCCCGAACCCCGCGGGTATCCATAAAGGATTTCCCCCGATAACAAAAAAAAATGTCACCCTGCCCAGAGAGAGAGAGAGAGAGAGAGAGAGATAATGCAAATATTTAAATTAATCATTATCAAAACACTGTTAAATTTTATACATGCACTTTAAGAAGCATGTCACTTACTTTTCAGAGTCAAATTGTGATAAATTTTGTATCTATATTTTAACGATATTTATTTCGCACTTGTATCTTGAATAATTAATATCTGATTTTTTATAGTTGTATGTTACGTCAGATAATCACTAATCTTTTTAAACGTGTAGCTTCTTTGTACTTGACATGACAACTTTTTTATTTATGAATTTTGAGTTTATTTAATATTTACCCGTTTCAAGCAATAAGACAACACTTTTGATCAATAAATTACTCGCTGAAAATACGGTATAACAAATTCAAAATCGGAAATTGATACGAAAATTCGAAATTTTACTACAGAAAAGTTGGAGATTTTTAATCTAAACCATTTTCATAACTTTTTCATTTTAATTATTTATTCCATCCATCGAAAGTTTTTTGAGAGCAGGCCGCCATGTTCTTTTTCCGAGTCATTAACAAATTAGTACTCTGGAATTACAAGCAACTATTTTTCATTGTCCAGGCTTGTATAAATTTCAAATCAAACTTCAATAAACGACTTTTATATTTTGTGCACTAAGAATAACATATCACTTATGTACTTTCACTTAGAGTCAAATTTTAATCAATTTTACTTATATACACCTTATGTATGTATGTTCATTTTGAATTTGCACCTTGAATAACATATCAGTTATTTTTCGTGGTAATATATTATTAAATTTATTATATTATTTATTTTATTAATTTATTTAGATAATATACACTTTATGTATGTTCACTTTGAACTGGCACCTTATACAGGGTGACCCATTTTAATCCCTCAGTCGAAATATCTTCCAGGGAGTTGGTCCTATCAAAAAATGTTTCAGACAAAAGTTGTAGGGGTTGAAAGGGGTCGTCGAACGGTGACCTTGACTATGACCTTGAGGTCAAATTTGAAGGTCATTTCAGGATCAAATCACGATTTTTAAATGGAACCCCTATTTTTTTATTTCGGATATCGAAAGAGCGGAAAATTTCACGTTCCAATGTGACCTTGACCTTGACCTTGAGGTCAAATCTGAAGGTTATTTCAGGATCAAATCGCGATTTTTGAAAGAAAACCCTATTTTTTTATTATTTCGGATATCGAAAGAACGGAAAATTTCACGTTCCAATGTGACCTTGACCTTGACCTTGAGATTAAAGTTGAAAGTTATTTCAGGATCAAATCGTGATTTTTAAATGGACACCGTATTTTGTTATTTTGGATAACGAAAGAGCGGAAAATTTCACGTTCCAATATGTAGTCATGTGAATGTCAAAATGTCCTATAGTAATCATTCCAAGGTCAAACTAGTGGAACGGCGAACAATTGTATGGTACTCTCAAGCGCAAAAGATAATAGTTGTAAACGCTCTTTGTTGAGAACCGGGCGATGCCGCGCGCCCGTAACGCACTATCACCGTTCCAGGATAAAAACATAAAACATTTCTTTTTTACATGAAATACGTTTATAACCGTATAACATTTTTGCACTGTTTACAATGTCACCACCGGCTTTAGCATTACCCAAGATGTACCACGTGGAGGTCGCACGGTCGGGTTTACATCTCTTCGGGGTGCTTTGTTCAGATGGTTCCCCTCGCCGTCACCTGTATGTGTGTGTGTGTGTGTGTGTGTGTGTGTAATGTGTGTGTGTGTGTGTGTGTGTGTGTGTGTGTGTGTGTGTGTGTGTGCACGTGTGTGTGTGTGTCTGTCTAAAGTAAGTGTTCAAATACTCTTCCATTTACTTCAATACATTTATTAATGCGATTATGGAATGACGCTCTCACTCTTTGAAGAACATCGGGAGTAATATCTTGGCATGCTTGTCGTATTCGCATTTTCATGTCCTCTGCTGTTGTTGGCTCTGTTGCATATACTTTTTCCTTTATATGGCCCCATAGAAAGAAATCCAAGGGTGTCAGATCTGGGGATCGTGGTGGCCAAGCTTGAACTGGGCTTGCAAGACCAATCCACTTGTTTGGGAATTGCTCATTTAAGTAAGCTGTTACATTCCGTGATCTGTGAGGTGGTGCCCCATCCTGCTGGAACCACATAATTTGTCGAATATTGCAAGGTACATTTTCTAGGAGGATTGGTAATTCTTCTCTAATAAAATGTAGGTAGTTTATCCCATTTAAATGTTCATCAAAGAAAAATGGCCCTACGATACAATCACCTACAATACCCGCCCAGACGTTGATAGACCATTGCCGCTGAAACTGTTGATGACGTTTCCAATGGGGATTGACATCTGAGTAGTAGTGGCAATTGTGTGTATTGACACCTCCTCTGTTTAGGAATGTGGCTTCGTCACTAAAAAGCACCATTTCGACAAATGCAGGATTTGCTCGCAACTGGACTTGTACCCAATGACAAAAAGCAATTCGACGTGCGAAATCAGTCTCTTCCAATGTGTGAAGTAGATGAATATGATAGGGATGAATTTTGTTCTCCCTCAGAATTCGGTTTGAAGTTGACTGAGGAATGCCATGCTGCCTTTCAATTTGCCTGGTTGAAATGTGCGGATTTAACGTAGTAGAAGCGATGACCGTCACCGTCTTGGCTTTGTTAGCACCTGATTTTTGACGCACTCGTTTCAGGCTACCTTGCTCGGCTCTAACGCAAAGGTCTCTAATTGTAGTTCTATGAGGATGTCGTCTATTGGGATATCGTTCAGCATAAAGGCTCGCTGCATGGGAGTAGTTATTTCTGGCCTCTCCAAGTATCCGAATCATGTCCACAATTTCGTGGGGAAAATAATCAGACATGATTTCGTTTTGAAGGAAACAAACAGAAAACAGAAGTTTCAGTGCTAACGCTTTCAAGTAAACAAAAAATAGTACAATGTCTTGGAACAGATTTTCTGTTCCGTCAAAGAACTGT
Source organism: Crematogaster levior (assembly GCA_901521435.1). Lineage (NCBI taxonomy): Eukaryota > Metazoa > Arthropoda > Insecta > Hymenoptera > Formicidae > Crematogaster > Crematogaster levior. The sequence goes on from CABEGB010001129.1 coordinate 133,689, forward strand.
CGAAGACAACGTTGTTCTATTCTTAAACAACGGAAATACAAGAAAGCAAATACTAATGGCAAACGAAATGTTGCATTAGTACGTAGCTAACCAGAACTCTTTATTGTAAATTGTTTTTAATAATGAACAAAAGAAATTAGACGGTATTTACGAAATGCAAATTAATGCGTGAGCATTAACACTGAATGTTGTATGCTATAATTTTCTTTTTTTACTTCGCAACTTTTTGCGTATTCTTCCATTTTAGGTATATCTTCGTGAACATTAGAATTGCGTCCTCATCAAAATTTCACAGTTTGCTGCGCAATTTCATGGATATGATTACGCGCACGCACGCACGCATACACGCTTTAGACAGACACACACACACACGTGCACACACTGCCACACACACACACACACACACTTAACACAGACACATACACACACACACACACACACACACACAGGTGACGGCGAGGGGAACCATCTGAACAAAGCACCCCGAAGAGATGTAAACCCGACCGTGCGACCTCCACGTGGTACATCTTGGGTAATGCTAAAGCCGGCGGTGACATTGAAAACAGTGCAAAAATGTTATACGGTTATAAACGTATTTCATGTAAAAAAGAAATGTTTTATGTTTTTATCCTGGAACGGTGATAGTGCGTTACGGGCGCGCGGCATCGCCCGGTTCTCAACAAAGAGCGTTTACAACTATTATCTTTTGCGTTTGAGAGTACCATACAATTGTTCGCCGTTCCACTAGTTTGACCTTGGAATGATTACTATAGGACATTTTGACATCACATGACTACATATTGGAACATGAAATTTTCCGTTCTTTTGTTATCCAAAATAACAAAATACGGTGTCCATTTAAAAATCACGATTTGATCCTGAAATAACTTTCAACTTTAATCTCAAGGTCAAGGTCAAGGTCACATTGGAACGTGAAATTTTCCGTTCTTTCGATATCCGAAATAATAAAAAAATAGGGTTTTCTTTCAAAAATCGCGATTTGATCCTGAAATAACCTTCAGATTTGGCCTCAAGGTCATAGTCAAGGTCACCGTTCGACGACCCCTTTCAACCCCTACAACTTTTGTCTGAAACATTTTTTGATAGGACCAACTCCCTGGAAGATATTTTGACTGAGGGATTAAAATGGGTCACCCTGTATAATATATCAGTTACTTTTCATGGTCATATATTATTAGATAATCATTTAAATTTGTAAAAATTCAAAATCTTGAGGGTCTATTTTTGAACATGGCTTGACCTTTTCATTTATGATTTTTTGAGATATCACCTACTTTTTAAAGTACAGATATATGAATCAATTGGTACAAAAAAAACGCAAAGTTTTAAAAAAGTTATGCTATTTGCAATATGCAATTGCGTATTTTTCTTTAAGGATAACTATATTCTTTGCACCAATAGTTTTGTCTTATTATTTTGTGCATAAAAGTATTAGGGTAAGACCTACCGAAAACTAAATATTTTACGAAATATTTTGTATTTTATATCAAAGTACTGCAAATTTGGAGCTTTATAATTCGGAAAATATTTAATGAAAAACTTAATAAAATACTTAATGAAATAACTTAATGAAATACTGAACTTAATGAAATGAAAAATACTTAATGAAATATCAATATTCATGGTTGTTCGTGACGGAACGGATAAGTAAGGTGGAAGAGCTGAACGACCACGCACACACACAATGAATCACACGCAAGTTTAAACAGCAATAATGTATATTTAAAAAAAACACACAGTCAAATAAAGTCTTGGCACATACAAAGATATTTACACGATTTATACACCTTTCAGGGCGCGATTTCGGACACTGCCGGACAGCGCGAGTCCGCGACGAGCGGTGCGAGACACACCGAAAGCGTCGGAGTGCGTGCGAGCACAATTCGCGGGCGCGTGGAGCAGGCGACTCCAATGAAGCGCGCGTGATTTATTAACAAAGGCGACCTTGTTAATGCGAATATGATTCGCGATAGAATAGCTGGCTGCTATCCTAATTGCGTACGATTTATAAACTCTACGAAATGCGGGTCGTACCTCGATTGCTCTCCGTAGACTGGCAATCGTCCCCACTTCGCATCCGTTTTTATACTGTGCTTTTCTGGAATGTTCTTTCCTGTCGTCACTTCCTCTTGAAGGAAATGACGACATAAAAAGAACACTCCAGAAAAGCCCGGAAAATTCTACATAAATATCTACATAAATATAATTTGACATAAATGATTGGGGACGATGACAAGGCCTTTTTGAATGTTGAGAGAAACGGCAGCGCCGCCGTCTCTCTACTTTAGCGCGCTCCGCGTGAGCGCGGCTAAGTCCGAAAATGTAATGATAGCGGGACGTAAGTCCCGCGTACAGCGTGACTGGAGAGTAACGACAGTAATGCGTGCGATAGAACACACATCACTGTCGCTACTCTCCACGTATATCATTGCTGCATTACACCAGGCCATTGCACAGGCCATGCAACACAGGCGATGCAATGCAGCGTGATGAGGGCTTGGCGGAGCCCTTCGTTTGCTCGCGAACAATGGTATTATATATTTTTAACAGTTTTAGTATTTATATTAATATTTTATTTAAGATTATATATTGAAGATTATATCTATAATATTAATAATCATTAGACCTAATTTATTTAGAATTTTATTTGGATAAGATGGTTTAAGATTAATTTCTTATCGTTTAGTATAGAGAGATCAAAAATTGAGAAAATATTTATTATCACTTTCAATTTTATTTATTAGGTTTATTTAAAAACTTAGAATTTTTTGAAGTTAAAGGACAATGTTATAAATTTTACTCCCTTTTTTTTTTTTTTTTTTATCGAGGTGGAAATCCTTTATGGATACCCGTGAGGTTCGGGGGAACCCCACGGGTTATGCGGGAGTCCCCGGTAAGCCAGAAAGACCTAGACTTACCGGTATACCCGCTAAAACCACCCCGGGATAGCCTTCCCGTGCCCTAACTGAGAGGGGGAGAGGAATCTAATGGCATACTTCTCTCCCCCTCTCGGGCTGGCCCGTAGAGACTTGGGCCTCTTCTCGTTAAGATTGTTGGGGGGGGAGCCGGGCTCCAACGACCCCCACCACCCCAAAAGGGGGACAGATCAGCCGAGAGCCCCCACTCTCGGCTGGCCCCCGCTGGGAGAAAGAGGCTCTCCCAGCAATCGTCCCTCGCGTGGGAGAGGAAGTACCTCCCGTAAAAGGGGAGGGTCCCTCTCCTATGGGGGGAGGTCCTCCGGGTTGGGCCAGACGTTAACCTTTTTTTTTTTTTACGTAGGGAAATCCTCATGGATACCCGCTCCCCCGGGGGAGGGAGCAGGTTATGCCGGACTCTTACCGGCTAAAACCCTACGGTGGCCCTCCTCGTGCGTTGTTGGGGGACCCCGGGAACGCAACCGGCATACTACCGGTGTCCCCCAACGCACAGTGTCCCTCCCCCCACTTGCACCCCTCCTCCCCTCCCACGAAGGGACTGGGAGGTAGAACGATGCAAGAGGAGGAGGGACCCTTCTCTGAAGAGGGGGCGAAGGGAGAGATTAACGCTTGAAAAACGCGCGCCTCCCCCCTCACCCCCCCAACCCCGACTGGGGCGACGTTGCCGGACCACCAAGCAAGGCCGCCCCCCCACTCCGAGACGCCTAGTGGCCGACAAGTGCCCCCGCATTTGTCGGTCGCGTCTCGTGTGGGGAGGAGGGGGACCGCACTATATTGGCGGATCAGAGGAGGCGGGCGAATTGCCGCCTCCTCTGCCCCCTCCTCTTTCTGCGAACGGGATCGGCGTCGGGGTCGACCTCCCGATCCCGTTCGGCTGCCTCCTTTTGCGAGAGCACGCTCTCGCAAAAGGAGGCCATTGCACCCCATGACCTCTCGCTCCGGACCATCGTTTTCACGACGGCCGGAAGCGAGAGGTCCTCCCCCCCAGGCTCCTCTTCCTCTAACTTCCTCCTCTCATTTACCATTACCTCTATCAGGACACGGCGCAGCTCTGTCCAGGCTGGGCAATGCTCTAAGGTGTGCTGCGCCGTGTCCACCATCTCATCACAATGGTGACACTTAGTGGTGCGCTCTCTCTTGGCTTTGTGGTGCAGGTACTCGCCAAAACATCCATGGCCTGTGAGTACCTGCACCAGCCTGTACTGGAGTCCGCTGTGGGGGCGATCCATCCACTCGGCCAGTACTGGCCGGTTCGCCCCGACAGCGCGCAGTCCCCTCCTACAATGGACTAGTTCGTCCTTCCATCTCTCGACTGCGCGTTGCCGCAGCTGGTCGTGCCTTACCGCAATCGCTTTTGGTGATGGCCGGATTCCCCCGGCACGGAGCCGCGCGCGCCACTCATACATAGACATCCCAAGGGAGTTGTCCGGCCACCACCAGTGCCGCCTCTAGCGCGATGGTCCGGTACCCCCGTGCTAAGCGGAGGACCAGCGTTCTTTGAACCGCTAACATAGCGGTTCTGCTGCTTGCCCTCAGCTCTCTGTGCCACACGGGGGCACCGTACAACGCGATTGAACCTACGATCGCCGCGTAGAGGCGGCGGCATCCATCCCTTGGATCCCCGAGGTTAGGCAAGAGGCGGCCAAAGTTGGCCACCTCCTTTCCGACTCGGGGACCCATTGCGGCAAAGTGTTCTTTGAACGACCAGCTGCTGTCGAGGATGAGGCCCAGATATTTAAGTGAGGACCTCACCTCGACGCGGACTCCTTCAATCCGGATGCTGGTGCATTCAGGAGGAGGCTTCCTCCTCCGCGGTCCACAAAACCATATAGCTTCGGTTTTGTGGACCGCAACCGCCAGGCGTTAACCTAGCCCAACCAATTAGCGAGGACCTCGACCCCCAAAATACCTCCTGTGAGGGAGGGGGGATGCAGGGCCCGTCCCAGGGTTGTGTGATCCGAGTTGAGGGTCAGCCCTAGGAGAGGGACCCCGCATCCGCCTGACACGAATTCCTCCCGAAGGGGAGGAGTAACCGAGGGAGCATCCCCTTAAAAGGGGGACCTCCCTCAGGAAAAATAGACTCCAATGATGGAGTTGAGCCGCTGGGACCCCCTATTTTTACTTGGACCAGACAATTGGTCTGGCCCTCGGGGGACCCAGCGGCTATCAAGTGCCCCGTTGATGGGCAAAGCGGCGATGGGGAATTCTCCTCACCCTCCTCCTGACCGGAGGAGGGGGGGCCCCATCGCCGCTATCATCGCTGTCTGGTGGGGGAGGTGGGAGCACCTCCATCTCCCCCCGTCTTAGGCGCTCCGCCTCCTCCTTCTGCGTCATAACATCGACGCAGATTTGGAGACGGTTCGCCATTTGTCCTCTCCCTCCAGCATCTGGCGAACCAGAGCTGGGAGGGAGAGGTCCTCGCCGACCATTGCAGTCAGGACTCGGCGCTCTTCATCCCAGGCAGCACACTCCCGCAGAGTGTGCTCCGCCGAGTCCCGACTGGCCGCACAATGGTGGCACTCCGTCGTGTGCTCCCGTCCTATCCTGCACAGGTACTGACTGAAACAACCGTGATTGGTCAGCACCTGTGTCAGGTGGAACTCCAGGCCGCGTCCGCGCCTGTCCGCCCATCTGGACAGACAGGGCCGGACGGCGTGGATGGTCCACTGCCCCGCAGTGAGGCCCCCCAAGGCAGACTGCCAACGGAGGATAGCCTCACGACGGGCGTTCCTCCTAATTTTATCCACGACCCCAGGTTTGAGGCGGGCACTCCCGGTACCGTCGACGGCCCTCGTACGCTCGTAAACAGAGGCGTACGAGGCCGCCGAGAACTCAACCGGGATAATGCCCGCCAGGGCCGTGGCCGCCGCGAATGATGTTGTGCAATAGGACCGGGTAAGCCTAACGGCGAGCCGACGCTGGAGGCGATGAACCACCATCTGGTTGCGCCGGCTCTTGGCCATAGCCCCGGCCCATACCGGTGCTCCATAAAGGAGCACCGATTGCACAACATTGGCGTAAAGGCTCCTTGTTCTGGAGCCTGGACCACCCACGTTGGGCAGGAGGCGGCCTAACGCAGCCGCCATCCTGTCCGCTTTGGGGATTATCTGAGCGAAATGCTGCTCAAATCCCCAAAGCCCATCCAGGATGAGGCCCAAATACTTGATCTGGGGCCCCACCCGGACGCGAGCCTCCCCTACCCAAATTTCGGCAGGGGGAGATCGCCCCTTGGCTTTGTCGTAAAAATACGTGGCCTCCGTCTTGGACGGGGCGACCTCGAGTCCCATGGCCCGGATTGAGCACACGACTGCCCGGGTAGCGTCATTCGCCGCGTCCCGGGCCTCCATCCAATTCTCCCCCCGGGCCTCCATCCAATTCTCCCACCACCAGAGTGTCATCTGCATAACAGATTAAGTGGCAGCCCGGAGGGAGCACCGTGCGGAGCACCCGATCGTACGCGAGGTTCCACAATAAGGGGCCTAAGACTGACCCCTGTGGAACCCCGCAGTACACGGGTTTTTGGCTTACCCGCTCCAGTTGGTTTGTATACTGGAGCGTCCGACCGCGGAAGTAGTCCCGAACGATATCCCTCAGGTATTGGGGGAGGCCGTGGTGATCTAACGCCTTCCCCACGTACTCCCAGGGGAGGGAATTAAAGGCGTTGACAATATCTAACGATACCGCCAACGCCACACCTCCCTCCCCGACGATGCGGTCCAAGAGGGCCTTAAGACGCATAACGGCGTCAATCGTCGAACGGCCCTCTCGGAAACCAAACTGCGCATCGCGCAGGTCGGGACCCTCCCGCGTCAGCCACTGGACGATGCGGTCGGCAATCACCCGCTCAAAAAGTTTGCCGACCTCGTCCAGTAGGCAAATCGGACGGTAAGCCGAAGGCTGCTCCGCCGGCTTCCCCTCTTTGCGGAGGAGGACCAGATTGGCCCTCTTCCACGCCGAGGGGAATGTGCCCGTCTTGAGGCAGGCGTTAAACAGCCGCCTCAGACGGGCACGCACCTCGCCAAAGGCCAAGGCCCACACGCGACCGGGCACCCCGTCGGGACCAGGGGCCTTGCTGGCGGCCCCCAGTCTTCGAGCTGCCTCGGAGAGCTCTCGGTCCGACACTTCCAATTCCTCGGACCAGGGGGGAGGGGTCCCTCTTCCCGGGACGCGAGCGTCCCTAACTGGGAAGTGGGCGTCCACCACCTGGTCGAGGAAAGCCGGATCGATCCTCCCCGAGATGGGGGGCGCGGCTGGCCTGAGCTTGTTCAGGACCAGCCGATACGCGCGCCCCCAGGGGTCCCGGTCGAGCTCCAACTGAAGCTCCTCCCAGGCCTTGGCCTTGGCCCTGCTAATGGCTGCACGGAGGGCGTACTTTGCGGCTAAGTACGCCTCGTGAGCCACAGCAGTCTCGTTTCTGTCATGGCCCGCTCTCCCTCGCCGGGCGCGGGCCCTCTGGAGACTGCGGCGGGCACGGCAGGCCGTGACCCGTAACTCCGCAATCTCCGCGGACCACCAGTAAGCCGCCCGGCGAGGGACGGGCCTTGATCGGGGCATGGCCGCGTCACACAACCTACGGGCCATGCCCCTCAACTCCGCGGCTTCAGCCTCGGCGTCGACGCAGTCGGCAGATGGCACCGACCACGTCTCCACCGAGGCTGCCGCACCCAAACGGTCGGGGTCTAGCTTAGCTAGTACCCACCGTTTTGGGGGTCTATAGCCCCGCCGCCGGCGGCGGATGAGCACTTCCCGGGGGGTGGCGGTCAGGACCACCTCTATGAAGAGTCCTTGGTCCGACAAGGATTCCCTATCCGTGACCACCCCCCAGGATTCCACCAGCTGTGCGCCCTGGGGGGAGACCCACGTAAGGTCTACGATTGATTCCCCCTGCGGGCGCACGCAAGTGCTTATGGACCCCCTGTTTAATAAAAGGAGGTCCAGTTCCGCCGCCTAATCCAGCGTTATCTCGCCCCGCCTGTTCGTGAGCCGGGAACCCTATTCCAGGCGTTGAAGTCCCCGGCCACGATTACGGGATGGGGGTGGCAACGGCGAATGCCATCCCCCAGAGCCCGCAACAAGAGTTGATAATCGAGGCGAGACAAGCTGGGCGGGGCATAGACCCCCGCCACTATGAAGGCACCCCACCGCGCCAAAACAAAGCCCCTCCCACTCGCCAAAAGGGAGATGGGAGGGGAGCGCGGGGAGTGCCTTCTGACGATCGCGACGGAGCCATCCTCCGCCGCCACCCAGTTAGGGTCGCGGTCGATGACACGGTAAGGCTCCGCCGCGATCCCAATGCCGGCATCACGCCCGGCTAGGTCCGCAAGAAACAAGTCTTGCGCCTGCCGGGCGTGATTAAAGTTGGCCTGCAGGAGTCGGGTGGACATCGGCAGCCAGCACCACCCGCTCCTCCTGCAGGCCAATCATCTCAGAGCCGTCGCCGGGTGGAGCAGGCGACGGCTCTATCTCCATAATTTCGGGAAGGGGGGAGTCCCTACCCACATTCCCAGGTGGCGTCGCCGTAATCGCCACGCTGGGGGTACCACCCTGGAAAGTGGGGGAGACATTTCCCCCCTTCCCTTTCTTCCCCTTCTTTTTCGCAAGGGGGCGGCAACTTTTGCCCCCCATCCGGTGATTGGATGGGAGGCCGGCGGCGTGGCACACTACACAATGGGCCGTCGTTGCCCCACACGCCTTGACCTCGTGCCCGGCGGCACCACAGCAGTATCAGATAAGTCGGTGCCGCCGTTAGGGCACGCCGCCCGGACGTGTCCCCTTTGCATGTACCTGTAGCACACGAGGGGACGCGCCTCGAGCAACTCCACACGAGCCTGTACAAACTTCAAATTAAGGCAGCCCGATTTGGCCACCTTATTAGCCGCCGCAAGGGGGCAGCGTATCCAGGAGGTCCACTGATTCTTGAAGGACCTCCTGGGCTCCCCCGCCTTCACCTCCTCGGCCGGGCACCCCCCAACCGAGGCTACCGCCTAGACCACCTCCTCCGAGGTGGAGGAGGGGTCCAACCCCCGAACCCTCAGCTCCGCCATTTTCTGAGGCCGGGCGATTTTAATGCCCGGCCTACTGGCGAAGAGATCAGCAAGGCTCTTCGCCACCTTATCAGCGTGAGCCTTGCCCTCGGGGGCCGGGAACTCGAGAATGGTGGCCCCCGTTTGGGCCACCTTGTACCTCGGCTGAGGTACCCCTAGGGAGGCCAAGGAGATCTTCTTCTTGGCCTCCCCCATAACTTCCGCATAACCGCCAGACGAACAAGTTATTGTCACCGCGGCGGTGTTCGGCGCTTTCCTCCTCTTCTTACTTCTCTTCCCCCCGTCACCTTTGGGGGAAGAGGAGGAGGACTGCGGAGGAACCGAAGCACCGGCTTTCTTGGCAGGCGCCTTTTGGCCGGTGCTGGCCCTCTTTTGTTTTCTTCCCAAAATCTCCGTCCACAGGGGGAAAGATCCCCGGGACGGAGGGGCGGCCTGGTTCTTGGGTGCCGCTTTGGGGACATCGACCGTAGGGCGGGGGAGATGCGCCGGGCCCGAAACCGTAGCCCGGGAAACCCTCTTGTTCCCTGTCGGAGGAGACGACATGGGGGCAGAATTTGCCCGCCGCGGAGCGGCTTGTTTTGCCCCTCTGTCTCTTTCTTCGACCCCTTTTTCTTCTTTCTCTTACCCCCTCTTGCAGCTGGGCCCTCCGCGGACGGAGATGTCCCCTTGACCGGGGATTGGCCCAGCGTGCTAGAGGGGTCGAGGGAAGGGGATGAGGGCTTGGGCGGGGCCGGGAGGGGGAGCCTCTCGCCCAGGAGATCCCGCAAGACCCTGCCGACAGAGTCTCTGAGTCGTGCCTCGACTCCGTCGACAGTGTCCTTAAGTCTTGCCTCGACCCTCCTGGCGACCGAGTCTACAAAGTCGTAGCCGGACCCCTCCTTGACTGCCACATTGCCAATGACAGTCGGAAGGAGTCTGTCCGGCAAGATCTTAACAACCCCCTGGACCGGAGGACGCTGACCGGATGATCTCCTTGCGGAGATCGATATTCTCCTGTTCTAAACGGCGATTTGCCGCAACAATCTCCTCCTCCTGGGTATTAAGCGATGACGGGGCTCTACCTGATAGGGGATCATAGAATCCCATATCGACCGCTCGGGCAGCCATCAACTTCATGCTTGCCTCAATGGCAGTGGCGGCTTTGTATAGGGCCCCACGTAGGCTCCCTCCGATGTTCGCGCACTTGCCGGTGATCTCCCGAATCTTGATCACCTGCTCCTGCATTATGTTTGTAAGGTCTTGGCTAGAGACCTTATCAAACTCCTCCATCTGTGCCCACAGTTCCTTCTGGGTGGTGCGGAATCTGCGGGTCGTGTAGTCTGGCTCTACCCCGTATTGGATGGAGGCAGCCAGATCCTCATTCCGGGCCTCAGCAGCGAGAGCCTTCTTCTTCCTCATCTCCTGCTTTGTATACTGGCCCTCGTGGTCCGGCGTTTTAGGCGGACGTCCTACCCTCTTCTTCTTAGAAGGAGCCTGGCTCTTGGATCCAACCTGTTCATCCTCGGAGGACTGAATTAAACATACAGTCCTCTTCCTCAAGGTTCTAGTCTCCACATGGGAGGCTGCAGAGGAAGCTATGGACATAGTCATCCCGTCCGAGTCCCAATCACGCTCCGCAGCTGTCTCCATCTCCTGCTTTTCCAGAGATGAACCCGCAGGGGTGAAGTCGGAGGTGACGGAGTGCGATGCCTCCCCTCGTTCACTTCCTTCTGGGAGCAGTTGGCTATAAGGGCCGGATAGTGTTTGGCCCGAGGAGCAACTGGGAACAGCATTCCCAGCAGTCTCCTTGTCCGCACCACCTCTTATTTTAAGAGGGGAAGGACAAGCCAACCTTATCGCTTGCTCATGGAACATGATATTTTGCCGCACATTCGTGCAGCCTCCTTCCTTTATTATAATTCGTGCAGCCTCCTTCCTTTATTATAATATTATTTTTTTGGTCGGTATTTGAATTATTAGCAATCATTTTTGGGTTTTTAACCCACCACCCTGCACGGCTCCGTCGACCGGACATGCCCTCACCCTTACGAGACATGACCGCAAGGGGCCCCGAGTTCCCCCGGGGGGTCGACATATGGCGCGGGCACCGGGATGGGCATCCGGTGTACTGGCCTCCCGCCCCCTACTCCCCCCCGGTGTTTCCACCGACGAGTTTCAGGGGTCCCACTCCTCCGACAAAGTGGGCACCGTGCAGGGCGCCGCCACGCGGGGGGCCCCACGGACGGTCGGGGCGGCAGGTCGTGGCGACCAGCGTGCGGACTTCTCGTCGAGACACTCCGGGACCGGTCAAAGACCGGGGCGCCCTCCGGGAGTGCCCGACCTCGCCGCTCGGCCCCGCCTTGGAATAAGTCCGAGCGACCCGAGCGGCCCCCGAGCCAGACCGGAGTCCGCGGGCTATGCCCCCAGACCCGCCCTGGCTCCCTCCGCCATCCCAGCCCCGCCTCGGAATACGCTCGAGCGGCCTGGAATGGCTCGGCCCGGTGGGCCCGGAAGTTTCGGGACACCACCGGCTCGTCCCCCCACTTTACTCCCGCGTACTGCGGGACCACGTCCCGCAGCCGTTAGGGAGGAGAGGTGGGGCGTCCCCCACTGTGGGACGCCGCTTCCACCGATGCCAGGGCACACCTCCCCCCACCCAGGGCTGGGCAAGGTTTGGTCACCCCCAGACACCGGTGGACCGGCACCCACGTCCCCCCGCCGGATGTCCGACGCCCGGAGCACCGGACGCCGGAACACCCGGTTTTTGCCAGGAGCACCTGGCCCCCCCCTCTGGAACACCTGCCGCCCGGAACACCAGACGACAGGCACCCAGAAAAGGCTGGGAGCACCCAGCAAACCCCACGGCCGGTGGAGGACTAATGTCCTCCTAACGGCCCCGACCGGCCGGGCGATTGCACTCAGGGCCGCCTACCCCTACCGACAATGGGACTCATAGACAGAGTCCCTAAAGGGAAACCGGGCTTCTTTGGATGCTCTTAGTTGGAGAGACTCTTCCCCGTCGAGCCAATGATGCCGGCAATGCCAAACATCATTGCCCCGACGGATCAAAGGAGTCCCTCCTTAAACCCCCTCACCACGACAAGGTGGCATCCACGAGGGGGAAATTTTATTCCCTGTTATATCCCATTCTCGCAGGTTAAGCTACCTATCGAGCGCGTCTCCAGGTGGCGGATAGGAGGACGCCCGGGAGGGGGGCTCCGGCCCGGGCCTAAACCCCCTGTGTGCCGGATGCGGATCTCCCGGGTAGTAGCGGCTATAACCCGGCCCGGCGGACGTAAAACTCCGCCGAGGGAGGGGAAGGCTGTTGCCGTGGACCAGCTTCTCAAGCCAAGCTGGGAGCTATCGTGGTGAAGGCTGCGTGGCACTGGAGGAGCAGTGTCGCTAACGATGCCTCTGGGGAACCGGGCGAAACCCCAGAGTATTTAGCCTTACCCGGGTATGCGGGGCTCTGCCCGGGCGGACCGTTTGATTCCCTAGCTTCTCGTGGGACCAAAAATGGAAACCAATAGTACTAAAATAAATGAAGAACGCGAAGGGCCAATGGAGGTCTCAGAGGGGACCTCCGGAGGCGAGGAAGCCGCAATGGTGGAGGCTGGACAGGCTCTCACGGGCCTGGAAAGCATCACTATTGCGGAAGTCGAAACCGCGGACACTGCGGGCCCTCGCAAGAGGAACCGCAGTGGGGCGGAGAAAAGGAAGGCGAGGAAGGAGAAGGGGAGGGCTCAAGTTGGGCCCTCCCGACCCCCCGGACCTACAGTCGCTCCCGAAACGCCGGTCGGGGGGACGCAGGGGACCGCCGGTAACAAGCGCCGAGTGGGCCCCGGTGAAACCCCACCGTCGACGGAGGGAGCGAGGAAGAAGAGTAGGACTCAGGGAGCTGGGTCCTACGCAAGCACAGCCGACCCCCTGACGAGGGTGATCGTGGCGGAGGGCTACCCGGAAGTGGTGATGACTGCGGAGCGGTTAGAGCTGCTGAAGGGTGCGGTCTCCAAGGAGATCGACGGGATCCGAGAGGGCACCGTGCCTAGATTCCACGGCACTTATCTGAAGGCTGGGGCGGCTGTCGTCAGATGCGCGGACGCGGAGACGCTGAGCTGGTTGGAAAAACGGATCAGCGTCATTGCACCGTGGGAAGGGGCCAGCCTTAGGGTGGTGGGCGTGGAGGCGCTGCAAAAGCGGTACAGGGCGGTGGTTTGGCTCTCGGGACGTCTCGAGAGCGCGACCGCTGTCCTGGGGCGGCTGGAGCGGCAGAATCCCGGCCTCGGCACCGCGGGCTGGAACGTCTTTGCTGAGAACGTAGGGGCTACCCCTGAGGGTAGGAACCTGGTTCTCGGCATTCCAGAATCCAGCGTCCTCAAGTTGAGGAAGCTGGAGTTTAGGCCCTACCTGGGCATGGACCGAGTCACCTTTAGGGTGAGCGGGACGGCCCAGAGTGGAGGGGTGGAGGGGCAGAAAAGGTCTGACCCAGGGGTTGCGCCCTAATTCACGGGCCTAACCGGGGTGACCTTTACCCAGATTAACTTGCACCACAGCAAAGGGGCCTCGGCCGTTCTTGCCAGGCACCTAGCTAGGGTGCACACAGCGATCTCACTGATACAAGAACCTTGGCTGGTCCAAGGCTGTGTCAGGGGATTAGCGGGGTGCGGAAGGCTCTTTAGGGCCCCGCAAGAGCAACGCCCAAGAGCCTGTATGGCGATCAAGGGGGTTGAAGCCCGACTAATACCCGATTTCTGTTCTAGAGATGTGGTAGCAGCGGAGATTGAAATCGCCGGCGAGGCCAACGAGGTCAGGAAACTGGTGGTGTGCTCGGCCTACTTCCCGCATGAGGAGGGGGGCTCGCTGCCACCGACGCCGGTGATACGTCTGGCAGAATACTGCCAAGAGAGACGGATTCCCCTAATCCTGGGGTGCGACGCAAATGCGCACCACACGGTATGGAATAGCACGGACACCAATGAGAGAGGTAGAAGACTGTTGGAATTTCTGGTGACCACGGACCTGGAAATTCTCAACAAGGGTAACGAGCCCACCTTCGTCACAGCGGTGAGAAGGGAGGTGCTGGACCTGACAATCTGTTCCAAACAGATAGCTCAAGAGGTGACTGACTGGAGGGTCTCGAAAGAGCCCTCGCTGTCGGATCACAGACAAATCACCAGAATGGCCAAGGTCAAGTTTGAAGAGGTTATAATAAGAGACCCAAAGAAAACCAACTGGGAATCCTATCGAGAAGATCTAGCGAAAGGCCTCAGAGGCTTCCCTAGGAGGCACGGGACCGCGCTGGAGATAGAGCTCTGTGTGGACCATCTGCAGAGGGCTCTGTCTGACAGCTTCGAAAAGAACTGTCCAGAAAGGACAGTTAGAAACACCAAGGGTACTTCCTGGTGGAGCCCCAAACTGCAGGAGCTCAGAGGTGCGGCACGTCGGGCCTGGAATAGAGCCAGGAACACGGACCGTCAGGCCGACTGGGATCTTTACCGAAGAGCTCAGAAGGCCTACAGGGATTCTGTGGTGAGGGCGAAAAGGGAAAGCTGGGAGAGATTCTGCGAGTCGGTGGAAGGCATGCCTGAAACCGCGAGACTATGCAGGGTCTTATCCAGAACTTCAGACGCTAGACTTGAAGCCATCAGGCTCGCAAACGGGACGATGGTGACGGGCGAACAGTGTCTGGTGCACCTACTGGAGACGAACTTCCCGGGCTTCCAAAGAGGAACGAGCGAATGTTCGTCCCAGTGGGAAGACACGGGCTCGAGAAGGGCACGTGGAAGTGACTGGGCACTCGCAGCCCAAATTGTCAAACCCGATAGGGTAAGATGGGCTGTGAATGCTTTCAAGCCCTTTAAGTCGGCGGGGCCCGACCGAGTCTTTCCGGCTCTTCTACAGGAGGGGCTGGAATTGATTATCGGGCCCCTCACCAGAACATTAAGAGCTTGTCTGGCACTGGGCTACACGCCTAGTGCTTGGAGACTGGCCAGGGTAGTGTTCATTCCGAAAGCGGGAAGGACGAGTTACACCTGTGCCAAGGACTTCCGGCCGATCAGCCTGACGTCTTTTCTTCTCAAGACGTTAGAAAGGCTGGTCGAAGTTTACGTGCGAGATGTCGTTCTCGTGCAACATCCGTTGCACGAGAACCAGCACGCGTATCGCACGGGGTACTCCACTGAGACCGCCCTCCATTCTGTCGTATCGATGATCGAGGGACAATTGGAGAGGAAGGGTTACGTGGTAGGAACATTCCTGGACATAGAGGGTGCCTTTAACAACACCCCACACGAAGTGGTGTGCAGGGAAGCGGCCAGAAGAGGAGTGCCGGAGAGGATCATTTTGTGGATCAGGGGCATGCTCGGACGGCAAGTGACGGCCTCATTGGGCACGGTGAGTGTCAGCGGATGGGTGGACAGGGGCTGCCCTCAAGGGGGAGTACTCTCTCCACTCTTGTGGTGTCTGGTAGCTGACAAGCTGCTAGACACATTGAATAGAAGGGGCTTCTATGCGCAGGGGTATGCCGACGATTTGGCTGTTCTTGTGCGAGGACCCTTCTTAGAAACACTTCTAGAGCTAACGCAAGCGGCTCTGGAGGTGGTGGAAGAATGGTGCCGGGAGACGGGTCTGTCGGTTAATCCGCTCAAGACGGGTCTCGTGGTATTCACACATAAATACAAGGTGGGCCCTGTGGAGGGCCCCACACTTGGAGGAATCAGGCTGGCTCCTTCCGAGTCGGTGAAATATCTAGGAGTTATCCTGGATAAGAAGTTGACATGGAGGGAACATCTTGACGATCGCTGTAGGAGCATCTGCTCCTACTTCTGGACGTGCAGACGGACCTTTGGCCGGACCTGGGGTCTGAGGCCAAGAATGGTCCTTTGGATCTACACGGCTATACTGCGCCCCAGACTACTCTATGCGTCGGTAGTGTGGTGGCCCAGGGTACTGAAAAGAGGCGCCAAGGTTGCCCTGGAACACGTTAGAGCTCTGATTCTACGAGGGGCTCTTGGCGCTCTGCGAACAACACCGGTGGCGGCGATGGGAGTGCTGCTGGATGTTGAACCACTCCATCTGACGGTAATGGCGGCAGCTGCGGCTGCGGCTCACCGCCTGAGATGTGAAGTCAAGTGGAAGGCGGGTGCGAGGCACACGAAACTCCCGGACGAAATTCTATCGGGCTCCGTTTTTGCGATGGGGCAAGATAGAATGCCAAGGATCCGTGCCTTCGAAAGAGGATACAGGGTATGTCTCTCCAAGCGAGAGGACTGGAGGGACGCCAAGGGGCCGATCTCTCTAGGAGGGGACGTCTGGTTCACGGATGGCTCCAGAAGGGGAGAGGGCTCCGGTGCGGGCATCTTTTGCCAACGAGAAGAGGTGAAAGAAATCATCCCTCTCGGGAAATACGCCACGGTGTTCCAGGCGGAGACCGTGGCTGTTCTGAACTGTGCACTGGAGCTGCTGGGATCTGGAAGGACTGGCAGGTGCATCAAGATCTGTTCGGATAGTCAGGCGGTGATTAAAGCGCTTGGCTCCCCGATCTTCACCTCACGGCTGGTCTGGGACTGCAGGTGCACCCTAGAAGAGCTGGCGAGAAGAAACGAAGTTGCCCTGGTTTGGGTCCCCGGACACGCGGGGATTAAGGGCAACGAGATGGCCGACCAGCTCGCCAGAGCTGGAGCAGTGACGGGAATGCTGGGACCGGAGCCAGCAGTTGGGGTCCCCTACTCTCTGAGTAGAGAAAGGATCCGGAGCTGGCTGAGGGGCCAGCACCTGGAATACTGGAAAAATGAAACCAAAGTCAAATGCAGACAAGCTAGCGCTCTGCTGGGAGATTCTCCCGGAGAGGGCCTGGCGAGGAGCATAAGACGGTTGAGCAGGAAGGACGCCAGACTGGCGGTACAAATACTGACAGGACATGGCGTCCTGAATTATCACATGCACAGGCTGGGTGTCAGTGATTCACCCGACTGTAGAGCATGTGGGGAAGAGGATGAAACAAGCCTCCACATTTTAAGTCAGTGCCCAGCACTTGTAGGGCAGCGACTTCGCTGGTTGGGCTCAGCTTTGCTGGAGCCCGAGACAGTTGTCGATTGGGGACCTGCTCTCCTTCTGGAAGGGGACAGGCTTACCCTAATCACGGCTGTTTTAACGGGGAGACACAATGGACTCGGTCTGAGTGTCGCTGGTAGGGCTCGAAGAGACCTCCCCCCCGAATATTATTATTATTATTATATCCCATTATATAAATATATTTAAATTTTTTGGGATGTAAATTGATCTCATAAGAAACCTTAATTAACGACACATGTCTCATATTTTTACAATTCACCGTTTCCCAGATATTAAATTTTACCCCCAAGGGGTGGTTTTTGAAAATTTTTATTGAGCAGTAAATTAACCCCATAAGAAATGTTAATTAACGACACAAATACCGTATTTTTCTAATGTACTGTTTTTGAGATATTAAATTTCACCCTCAAGGGTGGTTTTTGAAAATTTTTAATAAATGGTAAATACACCAGAGAGGGTGTGAGAGAGTGAGAGGGGGTGAAAGATGATGAAAAAGTGTGAGATAGAGCGAAAAAATGAAAAAATAGGGGGGGGGGAGGGGAGAAAGGGGGGCGTGGTGAGAAAGGGGGATGAGGGGAGGGGAGGGTGAGTGGAAGTTGGGGGAGGTGTGAGTGAAAGGTAAGAGAGAAGAGAAGTGTACATATGACTGCTGACAGAGAAGAAGAAAATTTTTCATGAAAAACATCAATTTTTGACCGTTTGTATGTCCAGAACGGCTTGACCGATTTTTTTTTTGGCTTAACTTACTCGTGGCGATGCCACCTTTCAGAATATGCTACATGCATTTCAAAATTTTTTATATTTTAATAGTTCTGTACCCCCAAAAAATCGACTTTAAGAGTTTTGGATAAGAGACTTGTAGCGTCCAAAATGTAGCATCCAAAATTTGAACATGGCCGGAGATCCTACCGCGTCTCCTGATAAATTTTTGTTACTAAATATCCGTACCTGTGTCGTTAATTAAGGTTTCTTATTGAAGTTAATTTACTGTTCAATAAAAATTTTCCACCACTTATTAAAAATTTTCAAAAACCACCCCTTAGTGGTGAAATTTAATATCTCAAAAACGGTACACCGCAAAAATACGAGACCTGTGTTGTTAGTAAACATTTCTTATGGAGTTAATTTACTGTTCAATAAAAATTTTCAAAAACCACCCCTTGAGGGTGAAATTTGATATCTCGAAAACGGTGCATTATAAAAATATGAGACATGTGCCGTTAATTAAGGTTTCTTATGGGGTCAATTTACCATTTATTAGAAATTTTCAAAAACCACCCCTTAGGGGTGAAATTTAATATCTTGGAAACGGTACATTGCAAAAGTACGAGACTGTCTCGTTAATTAACATTTCTTATGGGGTTAATTTACTGTTCAATAACAATTTTCAAAAACTACCCCTCGTCTCCTAATTATAAAATATAATTTATAAAATAGGAACATGCATGAGAAAGCAAGAAAACTGAGTAAATAATGTGATAATACTGTAGTTTAATTATGATTCTTTTCGCTTTGCAGCAGTTATAATTTGCAACGTTTGCAGCATTAATATGTCTTAACTTTATTACCCTGATTTACAACCTCACTTTGATCTCAACGTTGTTTCGCTAAAAGTTCGACTGAGTCGTTTCTTCGCTGGATGCAGCCATTTTAGCCATCTCTGTCGAAAATTGATGGAGAGGGGGTAAACGCTAGCTTTTCTTCGCTCGCATGAAATTGTACCTTAAGCGTAGCTGTCGCACAGCTGAGAACGCGAGACATGATTTTAGCGAATACATTAAGAGATACATTAAGAGAACGAGTCAACATCGCGGGATTTAGCGGACATTTTAATCGATCGCGAGTTAACATTCTAATTTTGTTGAGACAAAACGAGTACGCGTTACAATTACAAATCGATTGGAAGCGGACACAGCTTTACGATGGGGCGTTTAAATTCCGAAGTCGCTGTGCGAACGGTGACAACGCATGTGCAACCGTCAGACCAGTGCTGCCAGACGGGCCGGGTTGCCCCTCCACAAGCTAGGCCGTGTACAGTAACGTGTTATAAGCGTGCGGATCCCTCAATCCCAGTAAATATAAAAAATCTAAATTTTTATTTTTTTTTTAAATTAATGGTTAACAGATTAATAATATAGATTTAAAAAGAATATAAATTACAGAATTTATTTTGCTATTTCTTCCTTTCATCTCACACGTCACGCCACACGCCACAGCATTGCGCGCGTAACACGTTACTGCGGTTACCATGGTTACCGCGCGCGAGATTTAAAAGATGGAGGGGCAACCCGGCCCGTCTGTCAGCACTGCGTCAGACCCGGGATGGCGGTGACTCGCGCTAGCCACTTCGACGGAGGGAAATGCTCGTCGAGTAACAAAACAAATGAGCTGATTGATATCGGGTTTGCGGGTAGCTGCCACTTGCTCCTGGTCTGCATACGCTGCAGATACTCCGTGGACCAGCGATACCAGAAGCGCTCGAGCGCATGGCGAAGGAGTTGCCACCGTGAAAGTCTAGAGATCAGAGTTTCAGCTAAACTCGGTTCCGGAATTACGATGAGTGACTCGCCGACCAGGAAGTGGGCAGGAGTCAATGCGGTCACGTCCGAAGGATTGTCAGAGAGCGCTCAGAGTGGCCGGGAGTTTAGTACTGCTTCGATCTGAACTAGCAACCTACTAAATTCCTCGTAAGTGAAGATTGACTCGCCCATAACGCGTCAAAGGTGAAATTTAGTCGATTTGACTGCGGCTTCCCATTTCCCACCAAAATGAGGAGCGGAGGGAGGGTTGAAACGCTATGTGGTCTCGTTGGCAACGAGAAGATGAACTAATTCGACGGTTTCTTTCGACACGGAATTAAACATGCGATAAAGTTCCGCGTCAGCGCCAACCAGATTCGTTCCGCAATCGCTCGTGAGTGAATGGCATCGGCCGCGTCTGCTTACGAATCGTCTGTACTCTGCGATGAATCCTTGGGTGGAGTAATCGGTGACGAGCTCGAGATGGAACGCGGAGGTGAAGCGGACGAAGACAACGATATACCTTTTGCAGGTGCAAAACGCACGACCATGCCAGGTGCGAGTGAAGGAGCCGGCGTAGTCAACACCGGAATTAGCGAATGGGCATGCTGGTGTAACGCGAGACGCCGGAAGCAAGCCCATCATTTCCTTGGCGGTGACTGCTCGATTTCGAACGCATCTAACGAATCGGCGAATATATGAGCTGACTGGGATGCGACCACCAAGGATCTAGTACTGTTGCCGCAAGGTTGCCAGGACAACTTGAACTCCGCCGTGTAAAGTTTGTTGATGGATACCTGCAATAATAAGTCGTGAGAATGAGGAGTCGCGAGGTAGGATGGCAGGATGCTTCGTATCGGAATCGAGCAAGGAATTCTTCAACCGTCCGCCCACACGAAGAATGCCCTCCGAGTCTACAAATGGCGAAAGTTTAAGAAGCGAATGAGAGCGAGGGAGAGCGCCAGGTTGAGATCAGGTAACCAATTCTTGGCTAAAGTGAGTCTTCTGTGTCTCCTTCAACCAGAACGTGCGTGCCTGGTACATCTCATCCGCTGTCAATCTCAGCGAGGGGGAGACTTCGAGTCCTTTGAATCGGGCTGCTGCGCGCCGAATCCGCGCAGTGATGCGAAGGAGTCGAGTGAGCTGCGAAAATCGATCGATTAAGTCCCAGCTGTCAGAAGCGGATCTTACCGTGACAACTTGCGCAGGCCTCAATGGACCTCTTCAAGATCGATAGATGTATCGATCTGAGGAATTGTTGATGGCCATTTCGCAGGATGAACTCGAAGTCATGGTCCTTGCCACCAGAAGTGATGAAGCCGGAGTTGACGCGGGGAGAGACCGCAACAAGCAATCGGCGGGATTATCAATGCCGGCGACGTGACTCCACTGCGCGTCGGGAACTAACTCCTGGATCACGGCAACGCGATTGGAGACGAATTCCTTCCACCGTGAGGGATGTCCCGTGATCCATGCTAGGCTGATAGTTGAGTCGGTCCACAGATATGCAGGAACATGGTGATAATTGAGAATGGATCGAACTCGAGTGAGCAGACGCGCGAGCAAGAGCTGCGGCGAGTTCCAAGCGGGGAATCGTTTGTCGCTTCACCGGAGCGACCTTGCTTTTAGCAGTAAGGAGACCAACTTTGGCGTTGGCGTGACCGTGTTGAACTCGAATGTAAATTACGGCTCCGAGTGCGTCTTAGGAAGCGTCTGAAAATCCATGAAGCTCGACTTGTGCGATTAAAGATGTGTCAACCCAGCGAGGGACTGAGATCTCGGTCAAACGTTCGCTGAAATTAAACCATGTTTGAGTGAGGGAGGCAATGGATCATCCCATCCGATTTGTTCCTTCCAGAGTTGTTGGAGGAAGAGTTTCCCGACGATTGTAACTGGAGCGAGCCAATCGAGTGAATCGAACAGTTGAGTTATGTGAGAGAGTGTGTATCGCTTTGTGACTGTAGCAGGAGAATCGAATTGACTCACGTGGAAGATGAATGCGTTCATCGGATGGGTCCGAGAATACGAGCTTCAGCAGGAAGAGACCGAGACTGGTCGCGTCCAGTGTTGTGAGGCGGGCCGCCTTTTCTGGCGCATGCGCGGCCATGTTGTCTGTTAGGCTAGTATTAACAGACACGTATCTAGACTGTCTGGGGTACGTTCCAAAACCTTACCCGGGTAACTATAACACTAGAAATTGTTATAGTATATGTCACGTATGCTATAGTACTTCTAGTATTATAGTGCACCCGGGTAAGGTTTTGGAACGTACCCCTGCAGAGGAGTATGGGCGCGAAAGTTTTGGCGGGCTCAACGTGCAACGGACAACGGAGGACTATAGAGACATATATACACATAATATATATATATATATATATTTCCATAAAATAATTTAAAAAATTATATTTTTCCTTAAATTACAAAAACTTACAAAATTATACGGGTGACCAATGGTACACCTTTTTACATATGGAGATACTTCACTGGCCTAGTTTCCACCGAAGTCTTCAATCCGATTCTACTTCGGTGCAGAACAAATTATTATGCTGTTTCCACTGGAAGTGAAATAGGAGTGAAGAAGAAACGGGAGTGAAATGAGTTAATCTATCGTGTTTCCATCGACTCAAATTCGGTTCTACGCCAGATTAGGTGCTTCGGTGGAAACTAGGCCATTGATGCTACGTTCGCCGCGCATGCGCCAGAAAAGGGGGCCCGCCTCACAACACTGGTCGCGTCTGCCTAACGCTGTTAGCGCATGCGCACAAAGTAACTGAACCGTGCGCGAGAGAGACTATTATACGTCTGTATCGTAATGTTTGGACTGAGATCGACACTCTTCTAGCAATATAGGAGTATTACATATATGGATACACGAATGAAGAGGTTAGTTTGCATGTATGTGTATAAAGCCTGCGGCACACGGTACGAATTTTTATGGCGCTCGGGCCACGTGTGCGTCCTCGCCGGCGCGCCTTCCGAGTCTCGTGTTACTCTTCGGCGCGACGTGTGACGCTAAGGTTTGGGATAGCAATCGCTCCACCAACTTAATTAACAGTAACAATAAGTTTTATTATAAAAAAATACAAAATCTACTCGCAACTACTTGATATCACACGCGGCGCAACCTCTCGTATTGGAGGACGTGACTAGAAGAGATAAGATTGATTCGAAGCGGCCTGCGTGAGGGTCGATGTCGACTGCTGTCGCCATCTGGTGTTTCCCCCGTCTAGGGGATTGGACAAGTGGGCCGCCACAGTACTCCCCCTCTAGTGACTCGCAGTTCGAGTCGCGAATTGGATTCTCCGTTCGGATCGTCCATCTCTTTGGCTGGGTGATGCGTCCGATGTTCCTGGCTGCTGATGATCTCCGTCCTCTGGGGGTGGTAGTTCCTCTCTCTCACTCTCGGTAAAAGCTGGTTTCAGCCTATCGGTGTTTATTTCCTCCGGTCGTCCTTTATAATCGATTCTGTAAAGGAAATCAGAGGTTCTTTCGATTACGCGAAATGGCCCTTCGTAGGGCAACTCCAAGGGTCCTCTGGGGTGGTCCACGCGGACGAACACGTGCGTGGCGTCCTCCAGGTCCTTGTGGATGAATGTCTTGACCTTGGCGTGATGAGCTCTTGTCGGTCTTCGTACTTGGCGTATCCGTTCTTTCAATTTTTCCGCGAAGATTTGCGGGTGTCCGATCGGATCTTCGTAGGTGAAGTATTCTCCGGGCAGTTTTAGAGTGCTGCCATAAACTAGCTCCGCCGCTGAGGTTTGGATGTCCTCCTTATAGCTGGTACGAAGGCCCAATAGAACCATTGGTAGGGTATCTACCCAATTCTGCGTCTCATGGCACTTTATCGCTGATTTCAGTGAACGGTGCCATCTCTCAATCATCCCATTCGATTGCGGATGGTAGGCTGTGGTTCTAATTCTCCTGCTTCCTATTAATTTGACTAGGGCGTCGAATAGCGCTGACTCAAACTGCGCTCCTCTGTCAGTGGTGATTGTTGTTGGTGATCCGTATCGCGAGATCCATGTATTAAAGAATGCGTCGACCACTGTATCCGCTGTGCAGTCTGCGATTGGTGTTGCTTCTGGCCATCTTGTAGTTCTGTCAATCATGGTTAAGCAGTATCGGAACCCTCTTGACGGAGGAAGGGGTCCCACTATATCTATGTGTATGTGCGAGAATCGATCATTAGGTATCGGTATATACTCAGGGTTACGTACGTTATGTCTGTGGATCTTAGCTCTCTGGCAGGCTAGGCATGTCTTTGCCCATCGTGCGATGTCCTTCCTCATGCTAGGCCACACGAATTTTTGTGCGATCATCCTTCTCGTGGTACGGCCGCTCGGGTGCTCTGTGCGTGACGTTGAATATCCTTCTCCGTAACGACGTCGGAACGTATATTCTAATTTCGTCTGTGACGTCGCAGTAGATGGTCTTGTCTCCCTCGTCCAAGCGAAGTTTCTTCAAAGTGAGCGCTGTGTTAGACTCGAGTAGCGTCTTTAACTCTTCGTCCTTTTGTTGCTCTTCGTATAACTCGTCCGTTGTTACTACCGTCGGCATGTCAATGGCTTCTGCGCGTGACAACGTATCTGCTACTGTGTTCTCTTCCCCAGCGATGTACACAATCTTCGTGGTGATCTCGCTGATGAAGCTCAGCTGCCTCCTCTGTCTCTCGGATGCTTTGTCTAACGGTTTCTGGAATGCATATTGTAACGGTTTGTGATCCGTTATGATTGTCACCTCGCGTCCTTCCACCATGTGCCTGAAAAATTTCAAAGATGAATATATGGCTAGAAGTTCGCGATCGTACGTGCTGTACTTTTGCTGCGTTTCGGACAATTTCCTGGAGAAGAAACCTAGCGGTCTCCACGTTTCGCCTTGAAGTTGTTCGAGAACCGCTCCCATCGCCTTGCTGGAAGCGTCCGTCTTAATTGCTAGCTTAGCGTTCTCGAAAGGGTGTGCCAGTAGTGTCGTCTCTGCCAATCGCTTTTTGCTCTCATAGAAGGCCTTTTCCGTCTCTGCTGACCAGTCGATGGCCTGTTTGTCTCTCTTCTTTTTACCAATTAGGTAAAGCGGCGCTAGGATTTCCGCTGCATTTTTAATGAACCTGTGGTAATAGTTTATCATGCCCAAGTATCTTCGTAACTCGGCGGTATTAGTCGGTTTCTTGTATTCAGTAATTGCGGTCACTCTCCTCTCTAGAGGTTGTATGCCGTCTTTGGTTACTCTGTATCCTAAGTATTCGATATCTTCTTCCGCGAAATTGCACTTCGCTACATTGATCGATAAGCCGAACTTCTTCAAGCGCCTGAATATCTCTTCCAGGTGCTGCTTGTGCTCTTCTTCGTCCTTGGATGCTACCAAAACGTCGTCTATGTATGCGTGGCAATATTCCAAACCGCGTAACGCTGTATCGATGAATCGTTGAAACGCTTGCGCGGCGTTGCGCAAGCCAAATGGCATTCGATTGAACTCGAACAGCCCAAATGGAGTTGTTACCGCAGTCTTATGCTTGTCCTCGTCGGCTACTGGTATCTGGAAATACGCTTTAATAAGATCGATTTTGCTGAATATTTTACATCCCGCCAAATGGTACGTGAAATCTTGGATGTGCGGAAGTGGATACTTGTCCGGGACCGTTACACTATTCAGTCTGCGGAAATCCCCGCACGGTCTCCAACTACCATCTTCCTTTTTGACTAGATGTAGCGGGCTGGCCCATTGTGAAGAGGATGGTTGGCAGATCCCCTGCTCCACCATCATCTCGAATTCCTTCTTCGCTGCTGCATGTTTCTCCGGTGCTAGCCTGCGCGGTCGCTCCGCTAGTGGGGGGGCCGCTAGTCATGATGTGGTGTTTCACATCATGCGTTGTATTTGACAATGCCGTAGGGCGCGTGATCTCGATGTACTTCCTTAGTAAATCTTTTATTTTGCAGCTGCTACTCACAGTTAATACGGAGAGCTGTGCGTCGTGACTGGGGCGTGTGCTGGTGAACAAGGTCGTGTGCTGGTCGACCAGTCGGCGATTCCTCAGATCCGGCAAGAGTCCATAGTGCGCCAGAAAATCGGCTCCAATTATCGGTTGTCTCACATTGGCTATCACGAAATTCCAGCGAAAAGGTCGTCGCAAGCCGAGATCCAATACCAATGTTCTGCTGCCATATGTAAATATTTCGGTATTGTTGGCTGCAAATAACCTTAAATCAGTAGGTCGGAGCGTGCCACGGATTAGATTTCGCGGTATCGCGGAAACGTCCGCTCCAGTATCGATCAGGTAAGTAGTGCTACTTGTTCTATCGCGAATTTTCAGGCGTGCGCTCCCTGGATTCCCGTCAACGACCGCCTGGCATCGTGACGGTGGGCTTAGTTTTCCGACTTCTTTTCGTCCTTCCACTCGCATGGGCTTTCGCACTTGTAGGCTTTGGCTCCAAATCTGCAGTGGTAAAAGCAAAATTTGTTACCTTCCTTGCCGCGAGATTTGCTCCTCGATCGGTCTCTATATCCGCTCCGTCCTCGTGATCTGCTACGCGACTGTCTTCCAATTCGCTTGTTCAATGCCGCCATCTGCTTGGTCAGAGTGGCGATCTCGGTGGCCATCTTGCTGAGCACTCCTGTCTCAGCGGTGACTGGCTGGACGGCCAGCATGGCGGGTTTTGCCATGTCCAGGATTTTGTCAGCCTGGTTGGCTAACTTGCTCAAGTCGCCTACTTCGGATATGGATAAAATGGCGCGAACATTTTCGGGGAGTTGCTCGAGAAAAATCGTGCGCAGGACCCCGTCGGTCACCTGCCCTTCCGCGAGATTACGCATCTTCTGCAGGAGGATGGACGGTTTGTCATCCCCCAACTCATGCGCGGTTAGCAATCTCCGCAATCGCGAGGCGCTGGTCTCGCCCAATACGGTGGTGAGACGTTCTTTAATTGCCGCGTACCGATCCGCTTCCGGTGGTGACGTCACGATATCTGCGACCAAAGGAAGAATAGCCGGGTCTAAATGTAATATTACATAGCGAAACCTGGTTTCGTCGCTCGTAATCCGATGAATGGCGAATGCCGCCTCCACTTGCACGAACCATAGCTGCGGATTCTCTTTCCAGAAAGGTGGTAGTCGCACGGTGTTCGCCTCGATTGCCATGCCTCCTCTTGCAGGGGTAATCGGCAAGCCGGGTGTTCCGCCGTCGAGCGGGCCTTGGAAGTCCTCTGTCTCCAGCACGTTAGAAGTGTCTCTCGACCTGTCTGGCGTACGGTCCACTGGCATCCTCTTGGGTGTCACTCTGTCCGAAAAAGGTCACTTCGCGAAAAAAAATGTTACCGGCAATCACGTCGGCTATCACGTCGTGTATCACGTCGGCTATCACGTCGTGTATCACGTCGGCTATCACGTCGTGTATCACCTCGGCTATCACGTCGAGTATCACGTCGGTTATCACGTCGAGTATCACGTCGGGTATCACGTCGGGTATCACGTCGGGTATCACGTCGGGTATCACGTCGGGTATCACGTCGGGTATCACGTCGGGGTCACCACTTATGGCGCTCGGGCCACGTGTGCGTCCTCGCCGGCGCGCCTTCTGAGTCTCGTGTTACTCTTCGGCGCGACGTGTGACGCTAAGGTTTGGGATAGCAATCGCTCCACCAACTTAATTAACAGTAACAATAAGTTTTATTATAAAAAAATACAAAATCTACTCGCAACTACTTGACATCACACGCGGCGCAACCTCTCGTATTGGAGGACGTGACTAGAAGAGATAAGATTGATTCGAAGCGGCCTGCGTGAGGGTCGATGTCGACTGCTGTCGCCATCTGGTGTTTCCCCCGTCTAGGGGATTGGACAAGTGGGCCGCCACATTTTCATACTGGTTTGCTTACGAGAGCCAATAAAGATGCAGAATTTTAGATCAAGTGATTTAAAGCTTAATCCTAATTGGCTCTCGTAAGCTATTCAGTACGAAAAATCGTATCGTGTGCCGCAGGCTTTATTGACACACATAAAGGTCTCACGTAGGCTGCGTTCCAATATTCACTGCCAGTACTGAAATTCTATAGTATACTTGACGTGAATATCGGAATGTAACCAATATCAGTGACCGCTGCTACACGGTACTCTTAATCGGACGTTTGTTCGCGTCGCTTGCCCCAACATGCTCCTACTCGCTCCAATACGCTCCAAACTGTAGTATTACGTTACGTATACTATAGATTGGAGCGAGTATTGGAGTGAGTAGGAGCATATTGGGGTATTGCGACGCGAACAAACCCCGGGTTTAGTAACATTGGTAGTTGTTAGCTTGGCCAATCACTGTCAGTCCATTCTTGTAAGGAATATCTATGATTGGTTAGACAACCGATGTTACTAAATTCGATTAAGGCCCGGTTTTTCATTATCTGGTTAACTTGTAGTTTAGGTTTAACCTGTCGATAATCGAAAAATTGTGTTTTTCTATCTATGGTTAGTCACTAAACTGATGGTTCCGTGATGGTAACCTTTACCAGTACTAAATCTACCAGTTAACTTTTGGTTTTAAGTTTTCTGGAAGAACATAACCTGCTCGTTGTAGGAGTTACGTACATACACATATTGCAGTGTCTATTAATGAAAAAATCCAATCATGGATTTTGATAATTTTAATGTAAATGCGTACAGTAGTGATGAAGAAATGAACTACAGGAGACCGAAAATATTTCGTCGTAGACCGAATTATTTCGAAGAACTGGATAATTTTGATTTTTTTTCGAAATTTCGGTTATCAAAACGGACAGTGGAAATGATCTTAGAACAAATTGTAGATAATATATCATATTC
Organism: Crematogaster levior; assembly: GCA_901521435.1. Classification (NCBI taxonomy): domain Eukaryota; kingdom Metazoa; phylum Arthropoda; class Insecta; order Hymenoptera; family Formicidae; genus Crematogaster; species Crematogaster levior. The sequence continues at coordinate 162,063 of CABEGB010001129.1, forward strand.
AACAAATAGGTAAGAAATGTGATAAAAGTAATACAATACAATCTAAATGTAATGTTTTAATATTAATTTTAATATAATTATGTTTTTAACATTTTCCTTTGTGTCTTTTTTATCCTTTTTTAATTAAAAAAATTATTTAATTTCAGAAATGAATACTTACCTGCCCGAAATCAATTATTATTGGCACTAAGGTTTTATGCTACAGGATCATTTTTAAGTGTGTCAGGAGATTTTACTGGAGTTGCAAAATCTACTGCTTCAAAAACAGTTCGGAATGTTAGTTTAGCTTTAGCAAACCTTCAACGACGATATATTAAAATGCCTGAAACACTAGAGGAAATAAGAGAGACAAGACAACAATTTTTTAATATAGCTAGTTTTCCTCGATGCATTGGCGCTATAGATTGCAGTCATATCAGAATTCAATCACCCGGAGGTGACGATGCTGAACTATATAGAAATCGAAAAGGCTTTTTTTCACTTAATGTACAGACAATTGCTGATGCAAATAGAAAAATTCAAGATATTGTATGTCGTTGGCCTGGTTCCTCTCATGACTCGAACATATTCAGGAATTCACGAATTTGTCAACGTTTTGAAATGGGAGAATTTACTGATAGTCTACTGGTTGGAGATAGTGGCTATCCCATAAAAAGATATCTAATAACACCGTTGCTAAATGTTAATAATGACGCTGAAAACTTGTTTAATGAATCACAAATTCGAACAAGGAGTAGAGTAGAATGTAGTTATGGTGTTTGGAAAAGACGCTTTCCTGCTTTAGCTCTTGGTTTTAGACTAAAATTGGATACAATGATGGCTGCAGTGGTAGCTACTGCTGTCTTACACAACATTGCTTGTGATGAAAATGAGAATATACCATTAATTAATAGAAGAGAAGAAAATGCAATTGATTTAGTCAATCAAGGTTTTGATGTTGTTGCAGAACAAGTACATAATGCGAATATAAATAATATTACCAGATATAATTTAATCAATCATTATTTTGCAAATTTGTAAGTTTAAATGTTAACCTATTGTACTTTTTGCCATTGAAAACTTTTATTTGAAACTTTTCATATTAAGACCCTTATAAAAATTTTTCACCGTTTTTGGCCCGTTTTTGACCCGCGAAAACGGTCAGTTTGAGTGGTAAAAACGTACATTTGATTCAATGAGTACGATCCGTTTTTAGGGCGCAAAGGGACAATTTTCCGTAAAAATGAGTGGTTAAAACGGATTGCGTACGAGTATATCCGAGTGGTAATAACGTATTCTTATGAGTATTTTTGATTGGTAAATACGTGCTGTGTGTAAATTTGAGGTGTAAAAACGTACATTTAGCTGCGAGCAAAAAATACTCGTTTAGCACTCATAAATACTCACATAGCACATTTTGGCTGCGTTTCGATATTCACTGCAAGTACTGAAAATCTATAGTGTATGTGACGTAAACTATAGATTTTCAATATTTGCAATGAATATTGGAACGCATCTTTTGAAATAAAATAATCAAATAATCAATCATTATAATTGTTCATTTATTTATAGTAGTTTAAAACATTTATATAAATTTATATAAATTATAAAAATTTGTGGACATATTTTTAAGTTTGTAGAATAAATGTACTTCAATTTAGAGACAGTCCGCGGATATTTTCTTGTGAGTAAAAAAGAAACGTACTAACGTGTTGTTACTCATCAACGGAAAATTGAGTATTGAAAACGGACAACCTACTTCGTCCTCATCTTTGTGAGTAAAAAAGGAACGTATTAACGTATTGTCACTCATCGACTGAAAAACGAATATTAAAAACGGACAATCCACTCAAAAATACTCATATACATACTCGCGTATACTCGTCATGCTCTTTCGCAATAGACTAAGCGTGCTTGAGAGTGCAAGAAACGGACATAAAAATGATAAAACGGGCTAAAAACGGGCTAAAAGCGGGCTAAAAACGACCTATATGAGGTGTAAAAGCGATGAAAAATTTTTATAAGGGGATGCTTTTTAAAATTGATTACTTTTATCAAACGTAGTTTTGGCCACTGTTAGTTCTTTAAATCAGTTGTCAAACCATTTTATCTTCCCAAATAATTGCAATTTTATCTTTATTTTTTCTTATCAATGGAAATTCGACGTTCTTTTATATTTTTCTACAATTGCCACTAGAAGAAATTCTTTATTTTTGAAAAAGTTTACTCATTTATTGCAAAAATGTCGATATTTATTAAAAATTAAAATTAAATTATCATAATTTACGTGACATACTGATAATACTAGTGTAAGTTAGCATAAATTAGTATAAGTTTCTATGTTAATATTTTTCCCTTAAGTAATAATAAACGTACAATTGTCAGTTCTTTATATAATTTTTTTTAAATAAATGGAACTGGAAAAATAAAAAATTATATAATCTTAATTATATATATCGCAGTTATTTTTTTAACACAAATTTATCTAACTTTTTTTTCACTGAAATTAATGTATGGGTTGGACATCAAATCACAAAATAAAATCAATATATTAAATATAGTTTCCAATTTATTTAAGTCATTCATTTAATTCTTATTTATTAATTATATAAGTAAGAGTGAATAAAAAATGAAACAAATTAAAATTTATGCTTATAATTTCATCCTAGTAACAATGGATATAAGTACTTTATAGCTGCTTTTTAATCGCGTAAATTTGGATTACAACTAAAACTGAAGTAAGATCTACTTTTTCTATTAATTTATTTCGTATATTACGTATATTAAAACATATAACAAACATGAACACAGCCATTTCTTTGTACGAGGTATCACAGAAATAAAAACTAAAAATATTAATATTATTATATCTCCAACAGTAATGAGAAGTACATTCTATAATCACAAGTACTCGTACATCTATATTAAAAAATTAAATTTCTTCTTATTCAAGAAATGCTGTATTATAAAGGTTTTTATGACTACAATTTTTGATCGTTTTATATAGCTACTCTATTTTTGAATGCGTTTTATTTTAATAATAAATCTTAAAGAAAGAAATTTATATTTTAATTTCCGTTTTTCAAATTGATTAATTTCTTCATTTTTATTTTTAAAGTAGCATTCATTATTTCCATTTTTAAAGCATGTTCCTCAAGAAATTTCTCTTTCTGTAACTGAACAAATTCCAACTTTTTTTCGATTAAATGGTCATTATAGCAAACATACTTTTTAGGTCGTTGGCTGGTTTCAATATCAACAAATTTTTTTGGTTTATAAACCATCTTGCTACCTAAAAAAATAACATATCTTTTTAATATTTTAGACTTCTAATTATACTAGCAATAAATATTAACGAGAATTAAATCGGTGGCATAAAATGCTTGTTTTCCTGCTGGATTGCTTGTGGAATTAGCATCATGTTAATTAACAAACTGTTAATTCAGCAGGGAAAAACATTGTGTACAACCGGTTTTAATCAATACCTTGAAAAAACATAAATAAAAGAACATAAATATGAAAAACATTAAAAAATTATGTTTAAAATTCATTGTCTCTATCTTTTAATTAGATGCATAGAGATTTTCTTAGTATGTAAACGTAAATATTTCAATTTCACGTGTATTCTTTTTATAAATATAATTGACGTACTCACCACTTTTTCTTAATTGCTTACTAATAGATTTTTTAAATAAGTTAACTGATTTTTCAGACCAGTTATTGTTATTATTCTCTTTATTTTCAATATTTTTTCCAGACATATCTGTATAAAATAAATGTTATTTTATTCGTGCAAACTTTTTTCTTTAGCTGTTTTATGTTTTATTACTTGTTTACCTTCAAAATCTACTTCTGTTCCTTCGACTATGTCTATCGGTACTTCAAGGATTGATACTTCTGTTGCTTGTTCAACATTTGTTTCTGTTGCTGGATTAAGATCTTTTTGTGAATCAGACAAGGTAAATGTATAAGTATTTTCCGAATTATTTTCCAAATTATTAACTACAAAAAAACATTTTTATGTAACATATTTTTATAACTGTCATTTTATATAATTTTTATAATAATATTTAACGATTATTAAATATAATTGAAGATATTTTGTAAGAATTTTTACTTACTATTCATTTCTGAGTCACAATCATAATTATTACTTAATCCAGTAATTTGTTTCCCAATCATATCTTTTATTGCTACGTCTACGTTTGTAATGTCTACAGGGGTATGTGGTCCACCACCAGTTTGCTTATTGTATCTTTTTTCAGTGGAAAACTTTTGTTTTGTTCTTTTTTTCATGTTAAGGTACTTTTCTTTTAATTGTTTACAATTACGTACATTCTGGCCACTATTAGAATTAAATTCTTTTTCTATCACTTGCCAAGCCTTTTCTTTATCTTTCCAAGTAGTTGCATTACTTTTTCTGTTCTCTATTATCGACTTATATTTTCCGACAAGAGCCACTAAAAGCTGTTCTTCGTCTCTTGAAAAGTTGATTCGTTTGTTGCAAGAACTATCCATATTTACTATACAAATTAAATTGAAATTGTCAAAATCTAATTAATAACATGTATTATAAAAACTTATCGGATTAGTATTAGACATCAGGTTTCTCATGCAGATATTTGTGCAGGCATGCACAAAATACACAAATTAATAAATAAATGCATTTTTAGACTGCTTTTCTAATGAAACTATTTCATATGTATTTTGAATATTTTGATGTTACTTTCTAATTTGATCTCTAAAAAAATAAGTAATTGCATAAGAATCCGATGCCTACGATGCCTACTGATTACATTATGTATGAATAAAACAGAATTTCTTACATTTTATTATACACGTTACGCACGTCACACAACAAATTAGGTTAGACTTTGGGCGCGTTCAGCAGAATTGAGCGCTCAGGAGCAATTGATGATGATTGGTTGGATCCAAAGGTAAGACCCAATCACCGTCAATTGCTCCTGAGCGCTCAGTTCTGCTAAACGCGCCCTTTGTCGTTTCTTCGGGAACACGAATGCCAACCTTAGAAAATTACTTAAAGAATACAAGTCTACTGAAGGTCGACTAACCAATAATAAATTATGCATTGAGAAACGCAGTAACATTTAACTAGAAGATAAATCTTATGGTTAAGGTAACCTGACTAAAGGAATTAACCGCATAATGAAAAACCGGACCTATGGGTGCCGTGTAGCAGCGGTCAGTATGAAGTCTCCTGCTGTTATTTAACAAAGAAAAAACATTTCTATTTACCATTACAAGCATGCAATACATTGTACATAAACACAACACATTGGTTACGTAACCTTGCAGACCTAACATGGCGGCTACAATCGACCAATCAGGATTACGTTCAGATTTCCTACCCGGGTGCATATGATACTAGAAGTACTAGCATACGTGACATATACTATAACAACTTCTAGTGTTATAGTTACCCGTGTGAGAAATCTGAACTCAACCCAGGAAATAGGAGTAAGATTGTGCTTCTATTATTATAGGACTCTACATTATACATAATGAACATTATACATAATACATAAGGAAATCGACAATCATGATGGATTCTCTAAGCCCGGGTCTACAATAGGGACAGTGGCCTAGTTTCCACCGAAGCACCTAATCCGGCGTAGAACCGAATTTGAGTCGATGGAAACGCGATAGATTAACTCATTTCACTCCCGTTTTGATCCACCAAGATAATCGGAGTGGGAGCAAATTGACACTAAAGTTTAGCTGGTGGAAACAGTTAAAAGTAGGTAATGCCAACTTCTATACTTTTTATTATTGGCTATTCTAGCTCTATTTGTACATAACCTGGCTTAAATTAAGTTGGTTGTACTGAAATATCGATCTTTTTCATTCCTATTTCACTTCCAGTGGAAATAGCATAATAAATTTGTTTTGCACCGAAGTAGAATCGGATTGAAGACTTCGGTGAAAACTAGGCCAGTGAGGGTGCCATTACATGAAGCGCGGAAACGCGGAAACGCGGAAAGAATAGTAACTAGATTCCGCGTTTCCGTCGTTTCTTTCTATCCCATTTGAGTGGAACAGCGGAATTTGTGTATATTTGTGTGTGTGCCAAGGTGTGCTATAAAAGAAGTGTAAAACGTTGATATGGAAAAAAATAGATCGTACTCATATATTACGATTCTTTTTGTCTTGCAATTTCTTGTAACGCAAGTACAAATACATTAAAATAACTTTTTTCATTGTCATTTCTTCCTCATCGGTTCTTTTGCTTGCATGAGAAACTTCATAATAATCATTAACATAATATTTGGATCCATGATATAACCTATCTGAGGTATCTGAGTGCATCAGTACAGAGAAAAAGAACGAACATTTGACGCGCACGTTTCGCAAGTTTATTTCTCCTTATATTACATGGAGCACAATTTGTGTGGAAAAATCGGACAATATGGTGATAATTAGACATTTATATTCGTTTATTAAATGTGTGTTCACTTAATTCATTGTAATTTGTATTAGAATGCTTATCTTTTCAGCTTATTTATTGAATACAAGCATTTTAATCAATAAATACAGCTAAACATTCTTATTTTATAATTCCCTGTTCCGCTTTTCCGTGCAAATTGTGCTCCATGTAATATAAGGCAACTAAACAAACGGAACGGATTGCGGAAATCTAATAAATTTTGTCTTCCGCGTTTCCGCTTCATGTAATGGCACCCTAAGCCTTAAACTATAAGAAATTGGCCTAGTTTCTACCGAAGCACCTAATCCGGCGTAGAACCGAATGTGAGTCGATAGAAACGCGATAGATTAACTCATTTCACTCCCGTTTTGATCCACCAAGATAATCGGAGTAGGAGCGAATTGACATTAAAGAAAATTAATAAATTGACATTAAACAAAAATAAATAAATAAGATGAGATGTATACATATATATACATTTATTTATTTTTGTAAGAAAAAGTCGCGTATTATTAACCCATGTTACCTAGTGGTCGATAATTAGATCGATAAATCGAGGACGGTTAGTCACCGCCGCTGGATGGCGCCACGGATATTCTCCATATTCCCCTTGCCCCGCGAGAAGGGGTCACGGAACAAATCAATGTCGGCGAGTGTACATATCGTCAAAATGGAAAATAAACGTGATATTTGGTCATGATGAAACGGCGACTTTAATATATATTTTAAAAACAAAAATTAAGTTGGCTGTACTGAAATATCGATCTTCTTCACTCCTATTTCACTTCCAGTGGAAACAGCATAATAAATTTGTTCTGCACCGAAGTAGAATCGGATTGAAGACTTCGGTGGAAACTAGGCCACAGTTGAATATGAAGAAAATAATTGAATGTGATTGGTCGTACGTAGAGTCCTATATAATAAGAGAGGCGACATTGAAATCTATAGGTGCAATAGAATCGCTAGATATCGATAGATATTGGGTGTTTTCCAACAAGATACACAGATGACACAGTGGAACACTGCGTCCTACACAGAGTGTTCCAACTGTGACACAGTATCACACTGCTCGACACAGTAAAAACTGAAGTACAAGCGTGTAAAATGCCCCAGTGTTACCAATGTTTTACGGAATCTTAATACATAATATTTAAATTGTGGTAATAATGCTTTCGAACATAATCTAGAAGAGAATTAGAGACGTAAAAAAATTGTGAAGCTTTAAGATAATGGATATTGTCGTTGCTAATTGTATGCAGTTGGTATGTTCCATTAAGAATTTTACACAGTGTGACACAGTGCAATTTAGCGTGTTCTAGCATATATGTAATACTCCTATATTGCTAGAAGAGTGCCGATTTCAGGCCAAACATTACGGTATACAGACGTATAATAGGGTGTTTTCCAACTAGAACACGCTAAATTGCACTGTGTCACACTGTGTAAAATTCTTAATGGAACATATCTACTGCACTTGCACCTACCTACTTACCTACTTTGCACTTTTTAACATCTTACCAATAATTTCGAAACTAGAATCCATTATCTTAAAGCTTCACAATTTTTTTACGTCTCTAATTTTCTTCTAGGTTATGTTTGAAAGTATTATTACCACAATTTAAATATTATGTATTAAGATTCCGTAAAACATTGGTAACATTGGGGCATTTTACGCGCTTGTACTTCAGTTTTTACTGTGTCGAGCAGTGTGATACTGTGTCACAGTTGGAACACTCTGTGTAGGACACAGTGTTGCACTGTGTCATCTGTGTATCTTGTTGGAAAACACCCATAGTCTCTCTCTCAAGCACGCTTCAGCTGCTTTGTGCGCATGCGCTAACAGCGTTAGTCAGACACGACCAGGTAATGGCTGCATTCAGCGGACTCAACAGTTGAGACATCTGTTTCCGATTAATCGAACTCCGCTATGAGTTTTCCGCTGAATGATGCGCTCATGATTGCAAAGATGGCCGCCTCCAAAGTATAATTAGAAACGAATAAAGCTAGGTTAGTTCGCCAAAATATTTCGTCAATATATTCAGTAGCTATTGTTGTATGTAAAATGGAAATGGCATTATTATTTATGATGGATGACGGAATAGGCATACATCATCTTGAAAATATAATAGAAAATTTAATAGAACCCGATAGACATAATATATATAGACATCGTGCAATAATAAAACATCGCAATAGAGAATATTATGAAAATATAATTCCGAGATTTACAGGAGATCAATTTGAAGAAATGTTCAGAATGAATAGAGCAACTTGTGAAGTAAGTAATTATAAACATAAAATTATTAACAAAATTAAAATTTTTAATTTATAATGCAATTTACATTGGTTCATATCCATGTTTTGTACATTTTCTTGAAATAATTATTCTTTATGTTAGTAGTTTGTTAATATTATGTTATGTATCTCTGTATGTTTATTTACAGGAATTAGTAACTGTTATTGGAAATCATCTAGCAGAGCATGCAAATGATTATGCACCAATTGAAAAAAAAGTGTTATTTACAATATGGATATTAAGTAGACCGGTCACTTTTTTAGCAGCAGGAGATAGATTCAACATACCATCAAGTTCAGGACATAATATTTTTAAGAAAATTGTTGATATACTTGCCGACTTGATGCCACAGTACATACAATGGCCAAATGGAGCTTACAAAAACACATGTATAAATGTAAGTATATACAGGGTGATCCGAAATAACCTTATCTGTATATATATTGTCACGCCGTCGCGAGATCCGAGCGCGCGCCCGTCCTCGGCGCCGCTACACCGCGACACGGATCAAAAGATACGCCCTGCGGAGGATCGCTCCCCCGCCTCGCGAAGCTCCTCGTGCTTCCGACCACTACCGTACACCAATTCCGTTGGGCGCCAGACGCGTCATAGACGCATCCACTAAACGCAAATCGCGATAACATTTCGTCGCCGGTCGCACGCGAGGGGCCGGCTGCCCTGTGTCGGTAGAGGGGCGGGGCGGTGCCTCCCCGTCCTCGGCGTCCACACTAACGGCGCAACAAGGGTCGTTCTACCGCGAGGGTCGTTCTACCGCGACAGACACACCATCCACACCACGCTCGCTAAGCCATCCGGGTACACCCGCTCGCAATCATACCCCGCGAACCAACTACGATATCTCGGGGACGGCGGTGTGATCCGCTCGCGCGGTCGCGCACCCCCGGGGCTCGTATCGCACGCACGAATAACGCTCACGCGAAGCCCCCGGCCGTCGAAACGGGACCCCTCGCCCCCGATGCCGATGGCTCACGCACTAACTTACCCGTCCCTATGGACGGGTCGATACGGCTGATCCACGCGTCGGCACCAGAGCGCGATCGTCGTCCCCCTTCGCGGGCACGTGGCTGTACACCCCTCGCTCGGGAACGGGCAACCTCACCGGTGACACTGTTCCTTCTCTTCCTCGGGGTCCCTCCTGGCGTTCAGCACTCTATCTCGGCAGCCTTCCGCTCGACACTCTCCGATTACTCGCAACGATTCGGCTTCGGCCTCGCCTCCGTTCGCCTCGGTCGCTCGCACGCAAGAGAGCTCGTCTCGCGGATCGATCTCCCATTGATCCGTGGGTGGCGCGATCGTGCCCATCCCCCCACCTGATTGGCGTGGGGTGGCGCGACCTAGGGGCGCGGGGATTTCAAAACGCGATAGCGGGCCCGCGCCGTTCTCGCGGTTCGCCTCGCCCGGTCGCCTCCGGTCTTTGGAGGGCGATCTCGGTCCACCTCGGCGTCCAACTCCCTGCCTGGGGCTCGCGGGGTGTCCTCCGCTCCTCCTCTCGGCGGCGGCCTCCCGCGTCGCCGGTCCATGTGCCGGGCGCGACGCTCGTCTCCGCCGCTCCTTCCGGTGGTTTCCTCCAGCGCGCGCCTTCCCGCGGCCTGGCCTAGTCGCATTACCTCCCCGGCCCCTGGTCGTGACGCCTCCGGCCTCCGGTCCCTCGGGGCTGATTCCTCCGGTGGGTCCTCTCCAGGTGAAGCGCCCGGGGTCGTCGGGTGAGGTGCCATACAAAGTAACACGCTTAATTAACATTCATTCTCCATTCGCTACAACGGTCCCGGGGAGGTCGGTTCGCTCGGTAGCCCTCGGCGCGGACGCGAGGCCGTGCTCCTGTGACGGTGGCGGGACGCGGCTACTCCACGCGGAGCGGCAACGTCACAACCCCCCCACGCCAGGAGAGGCCCCACCGGCTGAGGTGGCCCGAAATCAGCCACAACCCGCGAAGGGAGCCCATAGCCCTACTCCTCCCCCCTTTGAGCGACCAACATTCCCCAGGGCAGAGGTCCCCCGACAGCACATAACAGGCACGACGACACAGGACGGCACTGACACAATTATCCCCTCCTCCGGCGCCCCCGCCCCGGCGGACGCGCGATTCCCCCGTACGAGCCCCCGGGTACGCGACCGCGCACGCGGTTTTGGGGTCGGCGCCCGGGCCTCAGGAGTGGGTGGTAGGGGATCCGCTAATGAAACGCTCGGATGTCAATCAACCAGCCTATATTTGCTCAGGTACACAGGAAAACAAAAAAAACAACCATTGCTTCGGGTACTGTTTCTCACCCCGATTCCCGGGAGGGTCTCCACCTCGGGGCGAGGCGGGACCCTTGCCCGGCGCGACAACTAACATAACAAAAACTACCGCGTTTCCAGAGATCCTCCGGAAGGAACTAGGGACGGTACGGGTCTCGGTCTGGGGCCTAGAGGACCATCCCGGGTGGCCCTCCTCGCCGGCGTGGCGGCTCCGGTCCGGGGTGGCCGCTTCGCTCCGAATAGGGGCCCTGCCCCAGCCAGCCCTGTCGGCACTCCGGGCACGTTTTCACCGTCCGCCCGGGTCGTCCACACCGAAAGCAGAAAGATCCCCTCCGCGGCTCCCGGCAGTCGGACAGGAAGTGGGAAGTGGAGGCACAGTTCCAGCAACGCTGGCGTTGGTACAGGGGCCTCCCCGCCGGGTAGAGCGGCATTGCTTCGGCCGGAGCGATCTCCGCGGCGGCGTCCGGTGTCCCGGTTCCCCGTGCGTCCGCGCTCCTCGCCGGTTCCTCCGGTGGGGCCGAATCTTGCGGGTGTTCCCCGGTGTTGGTGGCTACGTCGTGGCGGCGGGGGTAAACCTGTATCCCGGCGTGCCGGCGCCGGGGTTCGGCTTGTACGGATACGGTCGCCTGTATCGCGGTCGCCTGCACGGCAGCGGTCGCCCTCGCGGCGGTCGTTTGCACGGTTGCGTCCCTTGTCACGGGCCAGTCCCGTATGATTGCTACCCCCCGGGTGGACTGTCTTCCTCTCTGGCTCAGGAGCTCAGTCCCCAGGTCCGTCCAGAATCCGGGGTACCCCGATGATCTCGAACAGGCTGGACCATCGCTGCTCGAACCGTCTCCAGGCCCTTGCCCCCTCCGGGTCGCGCGACATCCCTGCACGCAAATCTCGATAGCCGCTTCTACGGGAGAGGGACATGGTAAGATTTGAGGTCCTTGACGTGGACTTTCCCCACCGATCCCCCGGACGCGTCGCCGAGCTCGTACACGACCGGCGAGAGGACCCTCAAAATGACGAACGGCCCGTGGAACTTCGTGGCCAGCTTCGCCGCGACATAGTGCGCGGCCAAGGATAATACGTGCTGTCGCTTGAGAACCTGCTCACCGATCGCGAAATGGCGTTCCCTACGCCGCAAATTATAATATCGCGAGTGTCTCTGACGCGCGTCATCCAGATTCTCGCTCACCCATTCTCGTAACAACTTCATCCGCTCCATGCGCTCGCCCCACTGCGTGGGGTCCGCTCGCTCGACCTCGACAACCATTTCCGCCGCTCCCGCTGCCGCCCGGACGGGGAGCGGCTCCCGCCCAAAATTCAAAAAGGCAGGGGTGGCCTGTAGGGAGGTGTGGTGTGCAGAGTTGTACGCGAACCGAAACTCCAACAGGTGTTGGTCCCATTCCCGATGGTCACTTTCCACGAACGCGGTAATCATGGTCTTGATCACTCGGTTAATCCGTTCGACGGAGTTAGCCTGGGGGTGGTATGGTGGCACCGTCGAGTGGTGAATCCCGTATTCCTCGGTTACGGCTCGTATTTCCCGATTCACGAACTCGGTCCCATTGTCGGTGAGCAACACGCGCGGCGCCCCCCAGCGAAATATCACGAGATCCTCCAGCGCGTCTCGTATCTTTTTCCCCGTCGCCTTCCGTAGCGGACAGCACTCGATCCACTTCGTAAATAGGTCTTGTATGACGAGCAGGTACGCGTGGCCCGTTTTGCTGGGTGGGAGCGGCCCCATTATATCCGCCGCGACCACGACCCACGGCGCCTCGACAACCCGCTGGCCCATCAATCCGGCCGGCACGTCCTGCTCGACCTTCGTTCGCTGGCACACGTCGCACCTTCTCACGTAGTCGGCGATGTCTCTGAACATTCGCGGCCAATAATAACGGTTGGCTGCGCGGTGATACGTCTTCTCGATTCCAAGATGGCCGGCTTGCGGGGGGTCGTGGTTCTCCCGGATGATTTCCCGGCGCGCCTCCCGGGGCACGACCAACTTCCACTGATCGCGATCGCCCACCGTCTGTGCCTTCATCGCATGGGGTTTGCGGAAGTATAACCTTTCGTCCGCGACCCTCCATCTCGGGTACCGCCGCGGGTCCTTCTCGACTTCCCTCACGCGGTTATCGTACCACTCGTCCCCCGTCGCGACCGCGGCGCATAGTTCGTTTTCCTGCTCGTAGATCCGCGATAGCGCGTCCGGCACGTGATGCATCGCCCCCTTTCGGTGCTCAATCTCGTAGTCGTACTCCAACAGCTCGAGAGCCCATCGCGCCAGCCTCCCCGTTGGATTTTTCAAATTGTGCAGCCACCGCAGGCTGCTGTGATCCGTAATGACCGTGAACCGGTATCCCTCCAAATACGGCCGAAACTTCTTTATCGCCCAAACCACCGCGAGGCACTCCTGCTCCGTCGTGGAGTACTTCCTTTCGGCGTCCGACAGCGCCCTGCTCGCGAACGCGATAACGTGTTCCGCGCCCTCGTTTTGCTGCGCGAGGACCGCACCTAAACCCACGGAGCTCGCATCCGTTTGCAGTACGAACGGCACCTCAAAATCCGGGCACGATAACGTTGGAGGGGCGGTAATACCGCGCTTCACCGCCTCAAAAGCCTGCTTTTGAGCCTCCCCCCACTCCCAAGAGCGACCCTTCTTCAGTAGCCGCGTCAATGGTTCCAAGTGCGTGGCGCATTGGGGTATGAACCTGCGATACCAGGAGGCCATTCCTATAAAGCGGCGTAACTGACGAATATTTCGGGGGGGCGGGTATTCTACAATCGCGGCGGTCTTGTCCGGGTCCACCCTCAACCCCTCTTTCTGTACCAAAAACCCTAAATACTTCACCTGCGACCGACAAAACTTGCTTTTCTCCGGATTAATTGTGAGGCCGGCGGTTCTGATACGGTCTAATACCCGCTTCAACCATTGTAGATGTTCTTCAAATGTTCGTGTGACGACCACAATATCATCCAAGTACGCGAAAGCATGCGGCTCCATTTCCGGTCCGATTAGCCGATCCAATAACCGCTGGAAGGTCGCAGGTGCACCGGTTAGGCCGTATGGCATGCGGGTAAAATGGAACAGTCCCCTCCCCGGCACCGTAAAAGCTGTCAGTTCGCGGCAACTCTTTTCTAGGGGGATCTGAAAATACGCCTGACTCAAGTCGATGGTCGATATATACTGGGCCGACCGCAGTTTATCCAGGATTGCATTCATATACGGCAGCGGGTACGCGTCCTTCTTCGAAACGCTATTAAGTCTCCGGAAATCTAAGCAAAAGCGATACGTGCCATTTGGTTTACGTATCATCACGATTGGGGTGGACCACTCACTCCGCGACGGTTCGATGATACCGGCCTCCAACATTCGGTCTACCTCCCCATATATGGCTTGTTGGATTTTTGGAGATACCGGGTAGTACCGCTGTTTAATGGGCGCGTGCCCCCCGACGTCAATGCGGTGTTCCGTAAGATCCGTCGCCCCCGGCCTCTCTGGGTCCCCCGTTATTTCCGCGGCGAGAAATTCCGCCAATCGACTCTCCTCCGATCTCGACAGCTCGCTTAATCCGCAGCACGTCAACGGATAGTCCCCCGCGGTTTGCGTCCCTCCCCACCGAGGGAGACGCCTCCCCCGTCCGCTCGCTGACTCCCCCGGAGCCGGCGCCTCCGCGGGTCCCTCCCCCGTCTCGAACGCGTACCGTCGCGAGAGGTCATCGGCGAAAACCCACTCCGCCCGCGCGAAGTTCACGACAACCCCGAAAACGGTCAGAAAATCCATCTCCAAGATACACGGCAGGGCCAGAGTCGGCAACGAGCACACCCGGAGCGTGCGGGTACGACCCTGAACCGATATGGGTAGCCTGACCTCTCCGCGCACCCTGGTCGTCTGGTTCGTCGCGGTCGTCACTCGTTTGCTTCCCGCCGCCCGGAACGAAAATCCCGCCCGCCTCACCAATTCCCCGGTCTCGGCCCCCAAAAAGGTCCGGCTCGATCCAGAGTCCACCAGGGCTCGCACGTCGCTCCCGGCGATGCGAACCCGAAGGAACAGGAAAGTTGGCGCGCTCCGGTCGCCGAAGGCTATACGCGAAGGCGCTATACACGAGCTCCCGAGACCCGGTTCCCCGCTTCCCTTCGAGGGCTATAGGGGTAGAAGCCGAACGCCCCCGCGCTCTCGGCTCCCCTACTCGTTTCCCGAACACCCGGGACACGAACGCAGGGTGACCTCCCTTCGCCCGCAGCGATAACAGTGCACGCGTGGCTCCTTCGGGCAATCTCGTGCGAAGTGCCCCGTCTCCTCGCAGTTCCAACACTTTGCGCTCCCGGCGCGCGTCCCCGGTGCGGCGGGGGCGGAAGGCGCATTCGCGGCCGGCGCGGTCCCCTCGGTGAACGCCTCCGCCCGCGTTTCGCGGACCGCCGCCTTCTTGGCCCCCTTCTCGCGGGTCGTCGCCCCGGTCGCGCTCGTCGTAGGGGCGTTCAGCGCGGCCACGAGGTCCCCCGCGCGGCCCGCCGGTCGGGTCGCACCCTTCGGCGGGCGGTACGCCAAGTCCAGGAATAGGGACCGCTCCGGTGGGGGTGGGGCGCGGTAGCTCTGAGCGGCCCGACAACAACCCTCCGCCCGCGCCGCGAGCGCCTCGAGCGTCTCCAAATCAGTCACGACGTCCCGGTGGACCATCGTTTGGAGTCGCGGCAACATATTCCGAAGGGCGTACCCCACTTTCTCACTCTCACTCCACGGAGGCGACAGCCGCTCGAACAACGCGTTCAGACACGTCAAATAGTCGGCGACGGGCTCCTGTTCCCCCTGCGTCCGCCGCATGATCTCATCGCGCAACGCGAACTGGAAATCCGGGTCGCCGAATCGCGTTCGCCACGCGATCTTAAACCCGCCCCAAGTGGTGAAGCGAGTCCGCTTCCCCCGGAACCAATGCAGCGCGATACCGGACAAAAAGAACGGGAGGCAGCGTAGGATATCCTCGTCCGCGACCGGAATTAATTCGCGCCCCTCCTCGATCCGTAGCAAAAACGTCTCGGCATCCTCCCCCCGCGCACCCGAGAATTGTAAGTTCCATTTTCTCATAATATTGTACGCGGTGGAGGCCGATCCGGGTCCCGAATCGCGCGCCACGGCCCGATGATCCATTCGCGAGGCGTTGGTGCTGTCGCGCAGGCGCGTCAGCTCGTCGCGGAGGTCATAGGGGCTATCCGGTCGGGTCATCCCCCCCCACGGGAGGTCCAGGTGTTCCGCCCCTCCGTTGTGAGCCACCTTGTCGTGGTGGAGGGGCTCCCCCAGGAAACTCTCCTGGGGGTCTAAGAGCTCACACATGGAAGGAAAACCATGTTAAAAAACCCGGGTAGGCCAGACTCGTGAGGTGGGTTATACCAACTGGCCTAGGAGTGGAGGGCTCCGAAATAACCCTCCCGTGGAAGAAAACCACGTTAAAAAATTACATTTTTATTATTATGGACATGTCGAATAAATGTAGATGCAACTTACTGCCCCAGGGGTTTCTGGAGCCCCAGGGGTCGGCGTGGGGGGGGTAGAGTCCCGGCTCCCCCCACGTCGTCATCGGACGACGGGCGGTGCGGGGGGTGCGGCGCAGGCCCCCCGCACTATTTCGCGACTGCGGCCGTTGACGAGGTGTTTCGGGTCTTGGCCCGGAACGTTGGTTCGTGGCTCCTCCAGTTGCTGGGGGAGTCAAATTTTTCGAGGTGTTCCTGCTCTGGGGGGTACGCCCCCCAGGGCAGTTCGGGAGGCGCAGGTCCGGCCCCGACTGGATCCTACGCCTCGGCAGTTCGGCGTAAAGGGAGGCCTGCGTCTCGATCCGTCGGGACGCAGACCTCCCCGGAGGTGAGTGCCCCCCCCAGGTGCTTCAGGTGCCTGGGGCGGGGGCACATTCGTCGGTGGTGCCCGTCCGCCGTCGACCGGGGCAACTCTTGCCTCCGGTGCGGCGGGGACGGGCACCACGTTGGGGCATGTGCAGCACCGGCTGCACACTGCCCGTTGTGTGCCGATGCGGGGCTTCCCGCCCGCCACAGAGTTGGCGGGAATGGGTGCCCCGTGGTCCCTCCCCGTCGCGGGGGAGGGAGGAGGAAGAGGAAGAAGGGGAAGGGGGCCTCACCCCCGTCCCCGGTTATTGTGGAGGTGGATTCTTCCCCGCGGGGGGATCCTCCCTTTGAGGAGGATCCTCCCGCCGAGGGAATCATGGAGGTGGACTCCGCCGGGGCTCTGCCGGCTCGCGGCTCCTTGGCGGAGTCGGTGGAGGTGGTGGCTGTGCCCGCCCTCGGGCCGTCGGGGGTTCCGTCCCCTGGCGGGTCGACGGCGGGTGCAAAGGAACCTGCCCTCGTGGGGTCTCTTTTTGGGTCCTCTGCGGGGGTGGGGTGTGAGGTGGGTGGAGAGGAGGGTTCTCCTCCTCTCCCCTCTATTGTCGAGGAAGTGCCCGCGTCCGCCCTCGGGCCGCCGGGGGCTCTACCCCCTGGCGGTTCGACGGCGGACGTGGAGGCTTTTGTCCCCGTGGGGCCCCCGGATCTCGGGTCCCCCATGGAGGTCGTGGAGGAGGGGGGACGAGGGGAGAATTCTCCTCTCCCCGTCAATAAAGCCAGAGGTAAGGTGAAGAAGGGGGGGAAAAAGGGATCCCGAAAAAAGGTCCCCCCCCCTGGAATCGTCATTCCACCGGGGGAGTCCTGTGACTCTCCTGGTGGTTCGGTGGAGGGTGGGATGGAGGCGGGGGGTCCTATGGAGGACCCAAAACTTTCCCGCCTCCATCCCACCGTTGATCTCTGCCGCTTAGATCTCCTCATAGAGGAGAGTTTTAATAGGTGTTGTGCGGCAGGGTCGGCAGGGTTGGAGGAAGAGGCTCTCAGGGCTATGTTTGAGAATCAGAATCTCATCGCCCTTCGAGATCGCTATAGAAGTAATGTGGGGGGGGGTAACTAAGTTTCCCCCCCCCTTCGGTGGGGGCCGGTCAGGAGCTGGGGCTCCTGACCGGCCTCAACCCCCACTAACTAGGGGGCGGGGAAGGTCTCGGGGTGCCGGACCTTCCCCAGTATTCATAGAATATCCGTGGCAGGGGGAGGTAGGGGTATCTGCCCTCTCCCCCTGCAGAGGCCGCTTCACGGCCACGCCCGAGGGGGAGCAGGACGAATGCCTGTAGGTGATACCCTGCTCTCCCTCACTAAGGCTTCAGAAGGCACCTCGGTGGAGTTTTAGTGGGTATGCCCGTTAAATAGGGTGATTCCCACATAACCCCAGGGATTCCCCAGAATCCCTGGGGTACCTATAAAAGGTTTCTCCATCGTTAACAAAAAAAAAAAAAAAAAAAAAAAGGTCCAGGTGTTCCGGGTCCGACATGTCGCCCACCTGCGACCGCGCGGTCATTTCGCGCCGCAGCAACCGAAGAGCGAGCGCCGAATCCGATCCCTCCGTCGACAAATTCCGCTGTCGTAATTCGTTAACTAATTCCGCGCGGTTCGCCCGAAAAATCCACTCGTCCGCGGGACCAAGTCGGTTCATACGCTCGACACGCCACTAGCCCGGTATCGTCGCCCTCTTCCCCTCGGCGCCGACGCGGCCTGATCCCCCTCCAGCGCCGCGACAACAATAGGACCGGAACGTCAACACGTCGGTCAACACAACGCGTTTGCCGTCGTTTTTGCCCACCCGAAAGGAATGCGACTTTCACCGCTCGGTCGCGATAATACTCACCGTAATCCCCGATTCACCGCGGACCGCCGTTATCCCCTCTGAATAATACTCCTTAATCTCGTACTGCCCCTCACTCGTCAATCTCGATAGCGCGGTTCTCGGGATACACAAAACCACACGCCCCACAGGCTCAACCCCCAGCGACAGCGATGTCCGATTCGACAGCTCTCTAAGTGACCGAGTGTAACGGTTCTTTCAGGCGGCCCCACGTTGGGCGCCAAATTTTGTCACACCGTCGCGAGATCCGAGCGCGCGCCCGTCCTCGGCGCCGCTACACCGCGACACGGATCAAAAGATACGCCCTGCGGAGGATCGCTCCCCCGCCTCGCGAAGCTCCTCGTGCTTCCGACCACTACCGTACACCAATTCCGTTGGGCGCCAGACGCGTCATAGACGCATCCACTAAACGCAAATCGCGATAACATTTCGTCGCCGGTCGCACGCGAGGGGCCGGCTGCCCTGTGTCGGTAGAGGGGCGGGGCGGTGCCTCCCCGTCCTCGGCGTCCACACTAACGGCGCAACAAGGGTCGTTCTACCGCGACAGACACACCATCCACACCACGCTCGCTAAGCCATCCGGGTACACCCGCTCGCAATCATACCCCGCGAACCAACTACGATATCTCGGGGACGGCGGTGTGATCCGCTCGCGCGGTCGCGCACCCCCGGGGCTCGTATCGCACGCACGAATAACGCTCACGCGAAGCCTCCGGCCGTCGAAACGGGACCCCTCGCCCCCGATGCCGATGGCTCACGCACTAACTTACCCGTCCCTATGGACGGGTCGATACGGCTGATCCACGCGTCGGCACCAGAGCGCGATCGTCCCCCTTCGCGGGCACGTGGCTGTACACCCCTCGCTCGGGAACGAGCAACCTCACCGGTGACGCTGTTCCTTCTCTTCCTCGGGGTCCCTCCTGGCGTTCAGCACTCTATCTCGGCAGCCTTCCGCTCGACACTCTCCGATTACTCGCAACGATTCGGCTTCGGCCTCGCCTCCGTTCGCCTCGGTCGCTCGCACGCAAGAGAGCTCGTCTCGCGGATCGATCTCCCATTGATCCGCGGGTGGCGCGATCGTGCCCATCCCCCCACCTGATTGGCGTGGGGTGGCGCGACCTAGGGGCGCGGGGATTTCAAAACGCGATAGCGGGCCCGCGCCGTTCTCGCGGTTCGCCTCGTCCGGTCGCCTCCGGTCTTTGGAGGGCGATCTCGGTCCACCTCGGCGTCCAACTCCCTGCCTGGGGCTCGCGGGGTGTCCTCCGCTCCTCTCGGCGGCGGCCTCCCGCGTCGCCGGTCCATGTGCCGGGCGCGACGCTCGTCTCCGCCGCTCCTTCCGGTGGTTTCCTCCAGCGCGCGCCTCTCCGCGGCCTGGCCTAGTCGCATTACCTCCCCGGCCCCTGGTCGTGGCGCCTCCGGCCTCCGGTCCCTCGGGGCTGATTCCTCCGGTGGGTCCTCTCCAGGTGAAGCGCCCGGGGTCGTCGGGTGAGGTGCCATACAAAGTAACACGCTTAATTAACATTCATTCTCCATTCGCTACAACGGTCCCGGGGAGGTCGGTTCGCTCGGTAGCCCTCGGCGCGGACGCGAGGCCGTGCTCCTGTGACGGTGGCGGGACGCGGCTACTCCACGCGGAGCGGCAACGTCACAATATATATATATAGAAAGTTCTATCATTAAGTGGTAGAACTATTTTTAGTGAGAGTTTAAGGATATAAAACTATTTTTTCTTAAATACTACCATATAATATTAATATTTTTTTATTGTACAGATATTTGAGCAAAGATCAAATGGATTTCCAGGAGTCGTAGGAGCAATTGATGGTTGTCACATTCCGTGCAAACAACCAAAAGATAATGCTCACGATTATTACAACAGAAAAGGTTTTCATTCAATTATATTACAAGGTATTATTTTTACAAAATATAAGATGTACACATATTTAATTAAAGAATTAATTTTTATAATACATTTGTAATTAACTATTTTTTATTACAGGCATTTGTGATCATAATACTAAGTTTATTGATTGTTTCATTGGTTTACCTGGAAGAATGCATGATGCACGCGTATTTAGAAACAGTCCAATTTATCAACATTTAATAAATGAAAGAAATCCATTATTATTACCTGAAGAACACATAATTGGAGATTCTGCGTATCCATTAATGATGAATGTAATGACACCATTTAGAGATACAGGGCATTTAACAAATGCTCAATCACGATACAATACTAAACTCAGTTCAATTCGGTCAGTAATTGAGCGAACTTTTGGACGTCTAAAAGGAAAATTTCGACGCTTGAAGTATATGGATATTACAGATTTTAATCTGGGAAAAAAAATGATTGCAGCAGCTTGTGTATTGCATAATTTTATACAAGACAATATAGATTATAACGACATTGATGACGAAGTTGAAGAAATAGAAAGAGCACAAAATAATGCTGAAAATGTAGAAAACGAAGAACGTTCACAGATGATTGCCATTCAAAAGCGCGAAAATATTATGCGTGTGTTATCACACCAATAATATTAATGTAAATCTTTTATCTTTTATTTTTTACGATTCTGACAGAGTGTAGAATACAAACTGCTAATTTTAAAATAAGTGTACAAAGTAATACTTTATTTATGTATGTATAAATAGGAAAACAATAAATAAAAATATAAAAATATTTATTACAAAATATATCTATTTTTTATATTAACAGATATACATATTAATTTATTCATTTTTAACATAAAATATTTTATATTCATTTATAATATAAAACATCACATATCTTTCTTTTGAACAAAAAGCATTTAACTTTTTAATGAACTGCTAAACAAAAAACATTTTTGGCTATATTCTTTGGTTTCATCTATATACTATATATAAGGTGCTAAATTTTAAACATATCTGGAAATCAAAATAAGATAATTAGAAGATTTTCTTTAAGTTGTTTATTTTAAGTTAGATTGTTTAATTTGTATTGTCCCCATCAAAATTCCTCTCAAAGCAGCTTGTGTACTGCATAATTTTATACAAAATAATATAGATATGACATTGGAGCTTTAATTTGATAGTTGGTTTGTTTGAAATTTAGCACCTGTAAATAAAAAAATATCTTATACAGAGCCAAATAATGAGCAAAATAATGAGCTA
Source organism: Crematogaster levior (assembly GCA_901521435.1). Taxonomy (NCBI): domain Eukaryota; kingdom Metazoa; phylum Arthropoda; class Insecta; order Hymenoptera; family Formicidae; genus Crematogaster; species Crematogaster levior. The sequence continues at coordinate 183,888 of CABEGB010001129.1, forward strand.
CAAAAAAATATCACATTTTCGTGTAAAGAACTCTCCTTCATAAAGAAATAACAGAAATAAGGAAAACATTAGAAAAAATTTTTAGACTCTATTTTTTCGAGGCTCTTAATTCTTCAATAAAATCTTTTAATAGTTGGTTCCTCTTCTCTTGAATCTCATTATTTTTTTCGAAAGTTTTCCTTAATTCTATTATTTCTTTTGTACGTTCCATTTCTTTTTCCTCATCTTTACGACGGCGTTTATACATAACTCTGCTTCTAACAGCACCATCTTTCATTGAATATGGTTTGTACATTGATGGTGTATCTTTGTTATATTTGTCCTTTTCGGATGAATCTTCATCACTCCGCAATGAATCATTTGCACCATAGGGAGCATTGTCTTTAATGGAATAATTAAGTTCGCGTTTCGATTTATTGTACATTTCTGTTTCTTTAATTGAATAATCTTCTGTACTTTGTGGGTCATCCAGATTTGAAAAATTATGTTTGTACATATCTACTTCAGACAAATTTATATTTTGTGGCTGTGTGTCATTCAAGTCATCTTCTTCTATCGATATTGAATCATAAGGATCATATAAAGATTTTGAGTCTCTTGAAGATATTGAGTCTGTTGAAGGTGATTTGAGAGTTGAAGATAGTCTCTGATCCCTTAAAGATCTATAATTTTGTAGCGGCATAATATGTTTTTTACAGGAAGGATTTGAATCTTTTGATAATTTATTGTAAGGTATTTTCTGCACAGATGACACACTGACCAACTCACAATCAGACAATGCTGTCCGATTCTCATCCAACTGTTTAGCCACTTTTTTGGGATGCTGAAAAATTGTTAAAACTATATTTTATTTTTTACAATTGTTTTATAATATGAATTCAATAATATCTTAGGCTACTTATCCTTTATAAAAAAATTATATAATTTAAATTTTAATTTAGTAAAAAAGTATCTTTACATTAATATACTTTCTTACCGGTTCAAATGTTGATTGAATAGATGACAATGTCGGTCCAAAATTTATCGTTTTGTCATGAAAGAAAATATTTTCCATTATTTCATAATAATCCCAGGTTATCCTTCCTCGACCACTTAATTTTTGATTATTCTTAATTGTTCGATACGTTTTCTTCATATTCCTCAGTTTTCTATCCAAAATATCTTCTGTCATATTTAGATAATTGTGTTTTTTAAATTCATTTGCTATTTCAGTCCATAGGCATTTCTTCTTTACTTTGGGATCTCTAAATCTTTCTTTACGCTTTTCGTATAAATGTAATAAAAGTGTTGTGTTTTTATTATTCCAGAAAAAGTTTTCTTTGTTCACATCTGTAAGTAAAGAAATATAATTTTAGTAATTGTTTTAGTTATTATAAAAAAATGTAAAGACGGAAAACGTAGAACTATCTTGTGGTTGGTCGATTTGCTTTGATTTACAAAATATATTATAAATTAAGCAATGAAGTAAGAAAAATGAAGACAGAATAAAAAATTGAAAACCTTGAAACAAAAAAAGATGCATTTATAATAATAGAAAATGGTACATTACCCATCATTTCATTTTCTACAACAACCAAATCTGCAGGCTCTTCGCTGACTTGTGTATCATTAAATAACACTTCTCGAAAAGTTGGATCTGTATAAAGCAAATTTAAAAATAAAAACTAATTTATATATTATTGTATTATTTGATATTTCTAATAGTATTGAAAATTCAATACCACAATATATTACAATATACATTATAAAAATGGAGAGGTTAGAGTATTAGGTAAAATTGTAAGATTAGAAAAAATTATAAGTAATTTTATCATTTCAAACTTACCTGATTCAAGACGAGTATGAAATTCTGCATTTTCTATAACTCGGTAGTACTTTTTCTTATATTCATATATTTTTTCAAAAGATTCTCCTTTCTCACTAGAATTCGCCATGTTTCTACGTAACATTTTCCGCTTTGGTATCAGGGAGCATACGTAAAAATCGCTACTTAACATGGCGTCCGCTCCCTCAACTTGTTGAGATGTAGCGACTGAGCGGAGCGTCATTCAGCGGAAAAACTAGTAACGTTGCCCAACTGTTGAGTCCACTGAATGCAGCCAATGTTTTCTCTTTTCGTCTCATTTTCTAATGCTTAGCCTCTCGCTCACACTTACTCAATAGACGCGCCTGCACATAACGAGGCTTTCACGTCTGCCCATATTTGGAATTCGTGCGTCTCTCTTTTATGGGCCTCGATCCTCTCATTGGGAAGATACGGAGTTAGCAATATAGGAGTATTACATATATGTGTTCTAGTTGGAAAACACCCATTGATAGAAACCGACATCTTGTTTCTTCATCGGTTGTTCGCAGACGACGACGATGGCTGCGTTCAAGCAGCAGAGCAGATCAGTGAGCGATCAGTGATTATTGGTCCTTTCTATTAGATCCCGAAATCTAGACCAATCATGTTGACGCATTAAAAAGAATTACTCAACAGTTGTACAACAGTTGCGTCTGCTGAACGCGACCGATGTCAACGTGTGATACATAATGGCTGCGTTCAGCAGCAGAGCAGATCAGTGAGCGATCAGTGATTATTGGTCCTTTCTGTTAGATCCCGAAATTTAGACCAATTACGTTGACGCATTAAAAAGAATTACTCAACTGTTGAGTCTGCTGAACACACCCATAATGACATTTACGTGTGATTTTGCTTACATTTAATAACAATTTATATATTAGGACCTTGAATAAGTTCTCGCTGTTTTCCAACAGATGGTGTTACCAGAAACTGCGTGCGTGTAGTTTAAGATGGTAACGCATCTATAGGGAAGTACTATAAGCAAGCTTGAAATTCAGTGTATGTCATTGCACCGAAGTGTAAACAACTTTTTTTTTCATAGTGTTAAACATGTCGAGTTTCGTGCCAAAAAAAAAGTATTTGAGGGAAATTTTACTGCACTACTTTATTTTAAAAAAAATCTGCAGTTGAAGCACACAGAATTCTTGTTGAGACTTACGGCAACCATGCTCTGTCGGAAACAACATGCAGAGATTGGTTTAGACGCTTCAAAAATAATGATTTTGATGTTGAAGATAAAGAACGCTCTGGCGCATCGAAAAAGTTTGAAGAATTGGAGGCATTACTTCATGAAGACTCATGTCAAACGCTAACTGAACTTGCAGAATCATTAGGAGTGTTTTTTCCTGTTTTTTTTTTAAATAACGTATTAATTTTCACGAAGAAACAGCGAGAACTGATTCAAAGTACTAATGTCATGATCAAAGTACTTACGTCATGTTTATAATATTATTACATATCACGTGATAAATATATTGATGACGGTATTATTATATTAACTTCACTAACTTAACCAAAGTTGGAAACAAAATGTCGCTGAATCACATAACTCAACTAGCCAATCAGACGGTTTGGGTCAATGTCGCCTCTCTTATTATACAGGGTGATCCGAAATAACCTTCCATCTGTAAAATGACGTATTCCTGACGCAATTCTAAGACGATTTTTCCTTTATCAAAATTTGATTTGAAGCATAGTTTTCGAGTTATAAGCAAAAATAGTTAGGAAATCACGCGTCGAGTACAGAAGGCAGGCAGGAGCGGCGCACCGCAAGCGTAACGCGGGTTCAGTTGACCGTCCGACGGGTGATTACCGCGTGAGTCGCTATTTTAATCTTATGACATAAAATTATGCTGTAAATAAAATTTTGATAAAGAAGAAAGTGTCTTAGAATTATGTCAGGAATACGTGTTCCTTAAAATAAATTTACTTTAATAACTTTAACAAAAAGTTGTTCCGATTCGCCGGCCGTTGAACGCTGCAATCAGCTGATTGCTACACGCGATGCTTGTGGATGTCTTCGGTCTGGATGCATTTCGGCGTATCTTCTTGCAGCAAAGTTCTGCTGCCCGTGACACTCGCCAAGTGCCATTAGCATGTCGTAGTATTCTTGACTTGTATAAGCTGCCATATCTTCTTCGCGCTTATTGATAATCGCAGGCTTATTGATCGCATTATCGATCGTGCATCTAATTTATACGATCTTCGCGGGTGGTCGATGCCCCCTCCTCGCCTCCCGCGACCAATCGCGAATTTGTTACCAATTAGCGCGCGACGTCCAGTTATTCTTCCAGATGTTTTAACTGGGAGAACCTACGTCAAATTTTTAACAGAAAATCTACCAGATTTTCTCGAAAATGTGCCATTATGTGAAAGAAACGAGATTGTCTTTCAACAAGACGGTGCTGGGCCACACAACGCCAGGATCGTTACAAATTATTTAAACGAGCATTTTCCCAGACGCTGGATGGGTCGGTACGGCCCGATACGTTGGCCCGCAAGATCGCCGGATCTCAACCCTCTGGATTTCTTCTTATGGGGATATTGTAAAGAAATAATTTATAAAACACTTCCCGAAGATATCGAAGATTTAGAAACAAGATTACGATTTGCCATTTGGGATATCGACGAAGAAGTAATGCAGAACGTCGAAAGAAATTTATTAAAACGCATGAGAGCTTGCATTAGGATGGATGGCGGGCATTTCGAGCATCTGCTCTAAAATTTTTTTTATTCAATCCGCTCTTTTCAGAGCGACCAATACGTTTTAACGTTGGAACATTTCTTTTGAGCAAAATAAAAATAAATTTTCCCAAATTCCCAAATGTAATTTATTAATTACATTATTCTTGCAATTGACTGAAACCTTCGCATCGTGAATGCAATAGTTTCGAAAACGTAATAACGTATAACATGCTTTTAAAAATAATAATTATTTATTATAATTAAAAATAGTTAATTGTAATAAATAATTAATTTTTTTAAGTACGTCATTATACGTTTCATGTTTTCACCGCATTCGCAATGCGAAGGTTTAAAGGCCGTGGCACATAGAAAAAGTTAAGCAGAAAGCAGTAGAATTTAAGCGAATCGACCAATCACCGTCGTTCGTCTCATCTCGTGTCGATCACGCGCCACGCGCAAGTCGCAGCGCTAGTCAACTGTCAACATAACCCTGGTGGTCGCGCAGTTTCCGCGGTCCGTCGCTTCGCGTCGAGTTATGTGCTATTTGCATTCGCGTTTCTTTTAAAGTAATTTTTGGTATCGGTGAATCGATAGTGAGTCAGTAAATCAGTGAATTTGTTATCGCGTAATCTGTATTGTGTTAATCGAGTGAGAGTAATTTGTGAGAGTAATTTACAAAAAGTTTTGATGTGTCTCTACAACTTAAGCATAACGGTGCAGCAGTTAACACGTAGCATGAGGATTTACTACGCTGCTACAAGGTGAGTGAGCAGGTGAGTGAGTGAGTAAATGAGTGACTGAATGATCGAGTGCATAAGTGTTTGCGTAAAAGAGACAAGGAGAGCGAGAAAAAAAGTGTATGCGTACGTGCATGCACGTGTATGAGTGTCTCTCCCTCCTTCCCTCTCTCTCTCTCTCTCTTTACGCACACGCATTACAAGCATCGCGTGTAGCAATCAGCTGATTGCAGCGTTCAACGGCCGGCGAATCGGAACAACTTTTTGTTAAAGTTATTAAAGTAAATTTATTTTAAGGAACACGTATTCCTGACATAATTCTAAGACACTTTCTTCTTTATCAAAATTTTATTTACAGCATAATTTTATGTCATAAGATTAAAATAGCGACTCACGCGGTAATCACCCGTCGGACGGTCAACTGAACCCGCGTTACGCTTGCGGTGCGCCGCTCCTGCCTGCCTTCTGTACTCGACGCGTGATTTCCTAACTATTTTTGCTTATAACTCGAAAACTATGCTTCAAATCAAATTTTGATAAAGGAAAAATCGTCTTAGAATTGCGTCAGGAATACGTCATTTTACAGATGGAAGGTTATTTCGGATCACCCTGTATAGGCCTCTAGTCGTACGTTGCATGGCTTGTGACGACTGTGATTACGGTCTAATAGACCTTAAGGCCGGTATTCATAGTCGGATCTTATATTTAAGATCGTCTTAAGTTTATCTTTAGATGCTGTACGAATCAGTTCATTGGCTACGGAGTATCTGAAGATGAACTTAAGACGGTCTTAATTATAAGATCTGACTATAAATACCAGCCTAAGACTTATTATTCCTAAAGCCTATATCAGATTACGGACTACAAAGACTGACACACAGACTTCTATATATTACTCTAGGTTGCATTCCAAAACGTCTTATTTGAGGAAAATTTTACTCAATTTCTATAGTATATGTGACGTGAGCTATAGAGTATTGAATAAAATTTTCCTCAAATAAGACGTTTTGGAATGCAACCCTAGACTGCTAGCTTTGAAGACGAGAAGTGAAGCCAATGGCCAAAGAGAGGGGATGGCAGCCATTTGTCTGGAGTCCAAAACCGATATGACCAAACTATAGCACTTTTTAAAATCTGTCTGAAAATTTTCAATAGAATATTTAAAAATATTACTTGCACATTATATATTTTTAATATAAATATATAAATAATTATATATACATATGTAATATTTACATGTATAACATTTTTAATTCTGAAAATATTAATAGTATCCCAGTCAGCACAAGCTCTAAAATCGACGAAGAAAATCTTTAAGATGTTTCTTTAAGATATTTAAAGAAATCTTAAAGTTATCCTATGCGATGATTTGAGAGCTTCTGGTGACTGGGATGTAACAGTTACAGAAAAATGAAATACATTTATAGCAAATTTTACATCGATATAATATAATTATTGCAAGATTAGAAAAATTAGTATGTAGGGCGGGATTAGAGGTTTAATAATTTCTGTATTTATAATATTTCCATCTGAAAAAGAATAAAGTGAAATCATAAATTTTCCAAGAGCTATAGAAGATGAACTTTACAAAATGAACCGGTTCCTAATAAAATGTACAAAGTATATTTATTGCGATAATTAATATTTATTATTACATCCCAGACAGCACATGATATCATTCGAATATACTTACAAGGAAGGTGTCGGAAGTGTCCCCCTCCGATTTTGATGAGCTTCTAATATGTTGTTCTCTAGATCAAAATAGGGGACACGTTTTTTTTTATACGTTCCCATACGGCCTTTTAGGGGGTGAAACACTCCTTTGAAAAAAATCGGTTTTTCTCTTTCGGAGCGAATATCTTCGAAACTAAAAAAGATAGAACAAAAATTCAAACTGGGTATTAAATGGCTTGATGAGTACTATAAAACAACGTAAAAAAATTTTTTTATTTTTGTTTTATTTTTCAAAAAGCCTTACTCCTTTAACTTTTTTTTCAAAATTTTGAATTTTTGTTTTTACCAAATTAAAGGTTATTTTTTTACGAATTCATCCATGTATATTAAAGTTATGTTGCGTAATATCATTTTCGAGAATTAATTACAAACGCCTCCGTACATACGCTATTTGTGTCGGTCCATGCGCTCGATTTTTCGCGCAACGCGTTTTCCTGTAATCAAAAGATGACGAATACACTTGGACATATCCATATATAATCACGAAAGTTTTCATCACATATAGCTTGAGCACTTATATAAAACTTAAAACAAGTTTAAAGGTCTGTAAGACGAATAATTTTATCGTTGGAGGAAATAAAATGCCGTCGCTTTGCGAGCATCAGTTTAATACGTAACATCGTACATTTTATCGTGTACCCTTAATTAAATTGTATGAAATATTAACTGCGGTTTTATATAAGACGGATTGACATATTACAATTACGCCTTACTGCAAACACTCACTTCTTCCACGCGATCTTTTTATTTTTATCATTATTTTCTTAAATCATATATATTTTATGTTCAATTTCATGTATGCTTTTTATTACTTAATTAATTTTATAAGTACAATTAAGAAACTATAACATAATTACAATTAATGAAATTACATATAACAATTGTGTAATGTAAACTGTTCGCGAGCGAACTAAGGGCTCCGCTATGCCCTCATCGCGCTGCATTGCATCGCCTATGTTGCATGGCCTGTGCAACATGGGTGGTGCAATGCAGCAATAACATACGTGGAGAATAGCGGCAGTGATGTGTGTTACATCGCACACATCACTGTCGATGTGCTCCATGTGCGCCACGCACGGGACTTACGTCCCGCTATCGATACAGTATCGAACTTAGCCGCGCTCACGCGGAGCGCGCAAGCAGCGAAACGGCGGCGCTGCCGCCGTCTGAAATTCAAAAGCCCTGAGTCATCGTCCCCAATTAGTTCTTTTTAATTATATTTATGTATAATTGTGTATCTCGAATTTTCCTGGCTTTTCTGGAGTGTTCTTTTTATGTCGTCATTTCCTTCAAGAGGAAGTGACGACAGGAAGGAACATTCCAGAAAAGCGCAGTATAAAAACGGAAGCAGAGTGGGGACGAGGGCCAGTCTGCTGAGATTCTTTTCGAGGTACGACCCGCACGCTTTAATCACAGTTTCGAGTATTTATATGGACATTTCGCTTGCTTTAAGGACTACGCTTATCCCTTTCGTGTTCGCGATTACAGAGTCGCTTGCTCTGCCGCGTAATACGCGCCTTGTTGGAGTCGCTTGCTCCACGAGAGTCAGCTCGGTACGCAATCGCCGCGTTCGGACTTTTCGCGCGCGTCTTGCATCGGACTCGCGTTGTCCGTGCAGTGCCCAGTGCCGTGCGCTGAAACGTGTACGCCTGGTACACAATAAACCTGTAAATATCTCTTGTAAATACTTTATTCTATTGACTGTGTTTTCAACTGTGGAAATATACTTTGTTGCGTGTAAAAACTTGCGTGATTTACTGTGTGTGTGCGTGTTCGTCCACCTCTCGCCTCACTGATCCGTTCAGTCTCAAACATAAACAATTGTGTACAATATAATATTACAATAAAGTTAATAATAATATAAATATTTAATATAAGTATTTAATATTTATATTATTAAGGGTCAAATTTATAACACATATGATGGTTATGAAAGAAATGTTGTATACAAAGAGACTTTTTGCACCATGCGCAAGTAATTATAGCAATGCCACCGTAAACATCGCATGTCGGTTTAACATTCTTCTTAAAGAGTCAAGTTTTCTGAAGTGGGCCACTAAAAATCCAACCATCGATTTTTAATCGGGTTTTTGGCTAATTTTGTTTATTCATATGATACAAAAATACGTATTTTTTATTTTTGCGAAATTCAACTTTTTAACAATGTTATAAACAATTGAATTTTTACATGCTTTTTTGTTTAAATAGCGATTATTCAGCGAGTTTTAAATAAAACTTTACCAAAATTTAATGGTAAGTACAACATTAGCAAAAGAACATAATAGTGTAATCGATCGATTAAAAATATGTAATTTATTTATAATAAATTAATTTTGCAATAAACAATTTGATATTTAAGCAACTTCTGGATGAGATAAACAATTTTTTTTTTTTTATTTAAAAGCTTTAACATTAAGCTTCTGATACCTGCAAAAAAATTTTGGTAATATTCATAAGAAACAAAGTTATGAGATTTGAAACATCGTCGCGTAGGTACTGCAGGCGCGCTCGCGCCACGCGTATTTGCGCCTCGCTGGCGAGCTTTCGTCTACTACTATTTTTCTACTCTTATGATTCCGGAATAAATAAAACTTATGAATATACGCATATATTATTTATTATTTACAAACTTTTAATACAATACTATTAGTATAGTTAGAAAAAAATTTACATTCTAAACTGTTCATAGAGAATGGTTTGAAGCAATGATATTGCCTAGTTCCTTTAATCGTTTTAGAAGTAGAAAAACGTGATTCTAATTCTTTTTTATGCTTTTCATATTCGTCCATGGAACTAAAATCAAAATTAATTTTTTTGAAAAAATCACGAGCCCATTCATAAAGTTTTTCTGTCGTTACGATAGTCTTATTTTGTAAGCTCGCACGGTACGCGCTCCTCTTCACGCATCCACCAATACCATCACAGGCGCCCTTCCCGTGTGCCGTAGCAAAGAAGTGCCACTCAGCTTTGATGTCAAAATCTTTTTCATGATGTAATAAATTTAATAAATTGAATCGATTTTTATATTGCGATCCCGCGCCATCAGAAAAATAAAAAATTTTTTTCACGTTTTGGGCGTTAAATTTAGATTTTAAAAATTTGATCATTTTCGAATTATAAAGATGAACTCCAACGGCATCATGATTTTCATACTCGGAAAAAACTACGTAATTTATATTGTTAATAGTATTATTTTTTTTAAAATAAATAACATAAACGTGTAAAGTAGCTTGATCCTTACTCCAATGCTGAGATTGGATTGCATCTTGCACGTGGAAGGAATAGTTTTCGGAGAAGTCTAACGTAACGAGAAATTCGCCATCAGCTAGTAAGTTTTTTATATGTTCTAAATAAGATGTTTGAGCTTTAGCAAGGAAATCGTGTTTCAAAATGTCTGGTAAATCAGCTGCAAGATTTTTCGTAAAAATATCAGTACTTTCTGTTTGTGTGAGCAATTGACACCTGAAATACAACATATACATTTTTAAGGGACAAATAAATATGAATACTTGTAAATATAAATACCTGTCAGTTGTCAGCCATTGATTGTAAGAAATTTTTTTGATCTTGTATTCTCGCAAAGATCGTTTCAAATCTTTTATAATCTGCATCGTTCCAGGACAATTACTGCAGTTTCCCAAAAAACATTCGGCTGATGGAGTATCACAAATAATTTTCTCCAAATAATCGTGATAATTTGTTTTGAAGTCATACTTTTTGTGAGCGAATTCTTCTTTGAGTCCTCGAATTTTCAACCGAATATTACCGTGTATTTTACACACGCAAACATTATGCGTACCTTTAGCTCCTACGGTAATACACTGTTGTGGTCTTAGAGCTTTAAATCCTGATAATGATATTTTCACGTCTGGATATTTACTTAGAAAATTAGTATGTAAATTTTTTAAATCTCCCAATAGTAGGCGTTTCTAAAAAGAATATTTAAAAAAATTATTTCTATTTGAAAATTACATAAACGTATTTTTATAATATCGCGAATTTAATTAAAATTATTATTATTATTATTGCAGCTTACCGTTTCATGTTTCCGTTTTCCATTAACGACGATTGACTTGACATCTTTTATTCCCGGCATAACTCGACTGACGTCATCTGAAAGGAAAAATGCTTCGACTTTTTCGATTAGATCGGCACTCAAAGCTCGGCCTTTCTTTTTGTCAGGACGAGCCGAATATCCCTGATCAGCACGCAAATGTTTTGCAATAGAGGCCATGCGTCTGCTTATGCAAAATTGTTTTGCCGTTTTTCTAATCGACCAATCCATTGGGGCTGTTGTCAAAAGCATAATTTTTTCATTCCGAGTTGCTGCTCGAGACAAAGCCACTTTGATGTCACTGATCCACTTATTTAAATCAACACCACTACAATCATTCGATCTGCTACTATTAATTGACTTAATAAGCTTATCATCGTCATCTGACAAATTTAACTGTAATTTTTTCGAAGGTGGTGCAGTCATTATTTCTTGAAATGCAGCCGCAAGCTTCACTCTTTTCATTTTATTATCTATCGCTTGGCATACATAATCTTTATCTTTTGACGATCCTGATTCCACTTCTTCCAGTTCTACTTCCTCTTCTTCTTCTTCCTTTTCTTCTAACACTACTTCTAACCGAACAGACTTTTTATTTAACTTATTTTGGTAAAGCTGTGATCTACACACAGCACAAACGTACAAACCGTAAAACTCACTGAAACAGGTGTCGTAGTTTTCAGAAATAAAACGTAAATTTTTGTAAATACAACTATGATTTTTCTTTTTGAAAGGATTGCAGCAACTACGTGGTGGTGCCATGATAAAAGCAATTACACTTATGCAGATAAACAACAAGCAAATACACAAGTCTAACGAAACGTGGCTGTTTAGGCCGGTACAGAGGCTGTATGCTAGTTTGTCTGCAGTCCTCGATTCGCATTTGTTTGTTATGGTAGATATTTGTTTGCTCAATTCGCATTTTTTTATCGAGGTAGGCATTTGTTTGTAGACACGCGGCATGTTTAAAATTTTATATTTTATTTCAAATGCTACGAAAAGTATATTAAAATTTGTTTAAAACTTAACTAATAATAAATAATATACCCGTGTATTCATAAGTATTATTTATTCCATAATCATAAGAGTAGAAAAATAGTAGTAGACGAAAGCTCGCCAGCGAGGCGCGAATACGCGTGGCGCGAGCGCGCCTGCAGTACCTAAGCGACGATGTTTCATATCTCATAACTTTGTTTCTTATGAATATTACCAAAATTTTTTTGCAGGTATCAGAAGCTTAATGTTAAAGCTTTTAAATAAAAAAAAAAAAATTGTTTATCTCATCCAGAAGTTGCTTAAATATCAAATTGTTTATTGCAAAATTAATTTATTATAAATAAATTACATATTTTTAATCGATCGATTACACTATTATGTTCTTTTGCTAATGTTGTACTTACCATTAAATTTTGGTACAGTTTTATTTAAAACTCGCTGAATAATCGCTATTTAAACAAAAAAGCATGTAAAAATTCAATTGTTTATAACATTGTTAAAAAGTTGAATTTCGCAAAAATAAAAAATACGTATTTTTGTATCATATGAATAAACAAAATTAGCCAAAAACCCGATTAAAAATCGATGGTTGGATTTTTAGTGGCCCACTTCAGAAAACTTGACTCAAAGCAAAAATCGACTGGCGTTTCAAATTGTGCTGATCTCTCTTCTATATAACCGCTTTTATACCATGCATATTTAAATAAATCTCTAAATCTTGGTGAAAATTGGAAATGTATTAATGATTGTAATTTTAAAATAGCATCTCGTGATTGAAGTTTAACTTCTAAATCTAGAAGCATGACAATGTCTGAAAAGTATTTTATAAAATTTTTCCGTAAACGAAAACCGTATACATCTAATGGTTGTCTTTGACCTGTTGTCCCTGCTGGTATAGTTAGAAAAATAGAATCTTCTGCAGATTCTGGTTTACTTCTTTCATATGTTATAGTTTCTTAATTGTACTTATAAAATTAATTAAGTAATAAAAAGCTTACATGAAATTGAACATAAAATATATATGATTTAAGAAAATAATGATAAAAATAAAAGGAAGGAGTGAGTGTTTGCAGTAAGGCGTAATTGTAATATGTCAATCCGTCTTATATAAAACCGCAGTTAATATTTCATACAATTTAATTAAGGGTACACGATAAAATGTACGATGTTACGTATTAAACTGATGCTCGCAAAGCGACGGCATTTTATTTCCTCCAACGATAAAATTATTCGCCTTACAGACCTTTAAACTTGTTTTAAGTTTTATATAAGTGCTCAAGCTATATGTGATGAAAACTTTCGTGATTATATATGGATATGTCCTCCAAGTGTATTCGTCATCTTTTGATTACAGGAAAACGCGTTGCGCGAAGAATCGAGCGCATGAACCAACACAAATAGCGTATGTACGGAGGCGTTTGTAATTAATTCTCGAAAATGATATTACGCAACATAACTTTAATATACATGGATGAATTCGTAAAAAAATAACCTTTAATTTGGTAAAAATAAAAATTCAAAATTTTGAAAAAAAAGTTAAAGGAGTAAGGCTTTTTGAAAAATAAAACAAAAATAAAAAAATTTTTTACGTTGTTTTATAGTACTCATCAAGCCATTTAATACCCAGTTTGAATTTTTGTTCTATCTTTTTTAGTTTCGAAGATATTCGTTCCAAAAGAGAAAAACCGATTTTTTTCAAAAGGGTGTTTCACCCCCTAAAAGGCCGTATGGGAACGTATAAAAAAAAACGTGTCCCCTATTTTGATCTAGAGAACAACATATTAGAAGCTCATCAAAATCGGAGGGGGACACTTCCGACACCTTCCTTGTTAGTTCATTACATGTTGGAAATATAAGTTAGTGGTATGCGTAATTTTGTATCAAAATATCTTTATTGCACACAAAACTAACGAGTGGTTCGGTCACACAGTGTACAACAACTACACACATTGCAACGGATGCACTTACAACGGGGCACGCCACACCGTCAGAAAACAGAACTAAAGAACTAAAAAACTCTACATGTGTCTCACTTTCCAGTTGGCAACATTGCATTTTCAACATTACAGGACGTATATAATATACTGGTGATATTCGCAGAATCACTCACAGTATATCACGAATCATATATCTATAGGATCTACTGCATCCAATTATCTAACAATATATGGAATAGTATATTCCTGAAATATACTGAGCTCATCCGTAATATTCTATACATTTTTCGAATATTATAAGTATATACGAACAGTAAAACCCACTGCAGATTTAATGAAATACTTAGTTCTGATTGCTGCTTTTATAGAATATTAGTGGATTCAGCAAGAAAACAAGCACCGATTGCGGTAGGTTTAATATAGCGTGTGATTTGTGGATAAAAGAAGACAAGAGAACTAGTGTAATAGAGTGCAAAAAGTTCATATGTAATGGACACACGTGTCACGTAGCTGCCTCGTCATCTGTTTGGCGCATCATCTCATTTGCACAGTAGCATTCTGGTAGTGGAGGACCAGTGAAGATAAAGGGAGATACAAAATTTTATAATATGTAAGTTATTATTTGCGTTAGAAATTGTATTGGAGTAGAAGATAATGCTTTGTGTATATTTTGATATATATATTTATTGGGTATGATTACTTTTATCAGTAATACTGAAGGAGAAGCATATTTTTATTGCACTTATTTATTTATCTTGCTTCAACTTTGCAATATTGTGTATTTTTGCCCTTTCAACACGAATATGTAAGTAGAAATTGTTGCTCTGCACTGCAAAGTGAAATATTAATTGTTAAAGTTGACTGGTAAAACAGTTTAGGAAACCTGTTATTAATGGAAAGAGATATTTGTTTGCTCGATTGTTTGCTTGATTGATTTCAAATGCAATCATGCAAATGCAATTACGTTATCAACATCTCTTATATATTTATTTTTCCAGGTATAATAAGACAAGTTCATGGTACTGCAACCGATGAGCAAATTACAGCTCCAACAAAAGTATGCCCATGCAAAAGAGTGCTTAAAGAAACTTCAAGATAATAATTGGAATACAGAGGAGCATGCCACACCTGCCACACATGATAATATTAGGTACTTGAATAAGTTTCTACCGTTTTTTGTTCAAATTTATATAACTTAGTAAAATAGAAGAATAAACAATATATCATTCAAAGTATTTTCCGTCGTTAGCTATAACATTTTGCCACTTTTCAGGCAACAAATGAATTCCACGATAAAAAAAATGTTCCTCTTTTGAGCTGATCCACTCATCGAGCCAATTTTTAATATCCTCACAAGAAGTGAAATGCTGTTCCGAAAGATCATGTTGCATCGATTGAAACAAATGGTAGTCCTATGGTGCAAAGTCCGGTGAATATGGATGAGGTAACACATTCCATCCGAGCAGTTCTAATGTTTCCTTAACCGATCTCGCTACATGCAGTCGAGCATTGTCATGTTGAAAAATGACTGTCATGTCTTTTGGCATATTCTCGACGTTTTTCTTTCAATGATCGACTCAAATAGACTATTTGTTCTCGATAGCGATCAGCAGTGATGGTTTCATTCGGTTTCAGCTCGTAGTATATCATACCTTTTTGATCCCACCAAATACTCAGCATGACCTTTCTTCCATGAATATTCCGTTTGCCGTTAATTTTGATAGCTGACCAGGCTTCACCCATGATTTTCTTCTTTTTGGATTATCGTAATGAATCCATTTTTTATCGCCAGTAACGATTCGATGCAAAAATGACTTTCTTTTCTGTCTTTGAAGCAACAATTCGCACATGGTTAAACGTTTTTCAACGTCTCTGTCTTTCAAAACATGTGACACCCAGTAGTCTTATTTACGAATAAATCCTATCACTTTTAAGCGTCTGTTTATAGTCGATTCATCAACATTTAATGATTTTGACAATTCCTTAAGCGTTTGATGTGGATCTTCAAACTTTTTTGGTGCACCAGAGCGTTCTTTGTCTTTCACGTCGTAGTCACCATCTTTAAATTGTTAAAACTATTTTCTACAACTTCTTTCGGATAGAGCATTATCACCATAAGCAAACGACTATTAATTGTTCCACAAGCAAACGACAACTTTTAGCTGCACTTTTCTTTAAAATGATGGAGGAAATAATGGAGTAAGATTTTCCGCAAATGCTGTTTTGTCGGTACAAAATTTGACATTTTCAATACAGTAGAAAAATTCGTTGTTTGCAATCAAATGGCAATACTGAATATTAAATCATGATTGTAGTACTTCTATATGGATGTATTACCATTTTAAAGTACATACACACAGTACTAATCATTTATCAATAAACGGCGGAAACTTATTTAAGTACTGTTTCGAATTAGACGGTAGACAGCTGATCGATCACGTGCGCACAGCTGATCTTTCACGTGTTAGCAGACTGCTGTTTACCGGTCAAAACGACACGAGAGGTGAGAGAGCGAGAAGTCCGTGATTGCCTGCGCGCTCTGTCTAACCATTTTTTTGACACGTCTTGTCTCGCGACGGTTCGTTAGAATCCGCGCTCTCTGTTCTCCGTCATTTGACTCTCTCAGCGACAATCGTGACACGTGGAACACCGCAGTTCATTTCTTTCTTCTCAAAACTGTCTCAACACCACGTCGTGTGACTCTCATCGTTCGTGGATTTCGGTGTAACTTTCTCGCCGATCAAGGCAGAGTAGTGGGTCGGACCAGACGTGTCACTCTCGGTTTCGTAACAATTCTGCAATAGTTACGCGATCACCATCTCTAGCGGAACGCTCCTTCCGATCGAGCTTCAAAACTTTAGTTATTCGCTGTGTTAAGTGTATCGGCGGCGTGCGGGCACCTTAATCAAAACGATCGCGTGGCCCCGAGGTTTGTGTTTTCCGAGGGCATATTTTCAGCCGAAGATCGAGCTAATTGTCGCGATATAACACTCAGTGCAATAATCATTGCCGGAAAGAATCGGTTCGCAGCCGTTCTAAACAGCTCATTTGAATTGACCTCCGAACCGTCAAGAACACCGCAACCGTACGTCGACCGGCCTGTGCTTCGGTAAAAATAAATATCTTGTGTTTCCCTTCCGTCATTTAACCTTGAACATTGTTTTTTTTTATTTTCTCGATCACCTTTCTTCTCACCATCCTACAGGGGATTTCAAGATACCCGTAACGCACACCGCGTGCTCAGCGCTGGGCAGAACCGGCTTTTAAAATTCGCGTTCCGCGTCGCAGTATCGCGGGTGAATTCTCAACAAAGTTGATGGTCCTTCGAGCCGGATCGTGCGTGTGCGTGTAGGATCTCGTGCGTGAGTGACTTCTCCGATCGGTACCGTACATCACCATGGCCGATCTCATCGAGAGACAAACTGTGCAACGTTCTATTGAACGAACGATTGAAAATTTCCGGAAGATTGGCAAGGCGAACCTAACTCCTGCTAAAGTCCGTCACCGCATCTCAATCCTGAAGGATACATGGCGTAACTACCAGGATGGACACGCTCTTCTGCTGAAGGCTGTGCCTGCCGCTTCGCGCAGCACCATGGAGTATTTTCGTGATAATCAGCTGGAGGTCGTCGAGGACATCTTTCAAACTACCGGGGACTACCTGGCGGAGTGTCTGGAAAATCTGGAGCCGGTCGTGAGCGCAAATCATTCTCTTGACAGTAGCGGATTTCGTTCGGACGCATCCGCGTTATCCTTATCAAATCTTCCGCCGATAAAACTTCCGCCGTTCGACGGAAATTTCTCTGATTGGGAGACGTTCCGGGATCGCTTTAACACTCTCATCATTAAGAATCGCGCGTTAACGGACTTCGCTCGCATGCATTATCTCGTTTCATCGTTAAAAGGTCGCGCGTTTGATTCAATTAGCACTCTGGCGGTAACCGCGGATAATTTTTCAATTGCATGGGAGACGTTGACTCAACGCTTTGAAAACAAACGACGTCTCCTCTCTTCCCATTTTTCGACATTGCTAGGGTTGTCAGCTGTCACAAAGGAATCTGCCTCAGCTCTTCAAGCGTTGTTCGATCAGATTAATAACACCGTATCGTCCATGAAAAATTTGGGTCGCTCGTCGAGTGATCTGTGGAACGACTTCCTTGTACATTTGAGTGTCCAAAAAATCGATGCGGCTTCTCGGAAAACCTGGACGCTCAAAGCCAGCGACTCTGATCGGCCTCCAACGTTTGAGGAGTTGAGCAGATTTATGTCGCATAGAATCCGCGCGCTCGAGGAGTGTTCCTCATCGTCAATCGGGAAAGATTCAAAACCGTCAGGGTCCTCTCGCGTGACTGTGGCAACCGCGTCCGCTACCGCGCTATCGGCTTGTCCGCTGTGTAAAGCTCGTCACTACATCAATGCATGCACGAAGTTCACGGCTCAGAACCCGAATCAGAGGCGGGAAACTGTCAAGCGGTTAAAACGATGTTTTAATTGTCTAAGTGCGTCGCACTCGGTCCAAGACTGCAAAAGCAAGTACTCTTGTCGCTCTTGCAATAAACGGCATCACTCCACCCTGCACCTCGATTCGGATTCTGAGTCCAACCCCGCGACTTCGAACGCGAAAGAATCACCGTCTCCAAATCCTTCAACGTCTGTTGAGGTAAACGCATTATTAACGTCTGCGTTTCCGCGTTCGCGATCGCAGGTCCTCCTGGCCACCGCGCGAGTTCAAGTGAATGTTGCCGGCCGTGCAATCGTCGTGCGCGCCTTGCTCGATCAAGGCTCCGAGGCCACATTCATTTCGGCAACATTGGCTCACACCTTGCGTGTAAAGCGCATTTGCATGCCAGTGTCCATTTCGGCGGTGGGAGGAACTCAAGTCGGCACAGTTCGGCAAGCCGCAAATATCGAGATCTCTCCTCTATCCTCTTCGGCTCCTTCGCTGTCTACGACAGCGCTCATTCTTCCATCACTCACTTCTTACGCCCCGAAGCGCCTGGTCGATCAATCGGCGCTGTCTCACTTCTCGAAATTGGACTGGGCTGACGCTGATCCGACGAGCTCAGACCCTATCCAGCTTTTAATTGGAGCTGATCTGTACAGCGAGGTCATTCTAGATGGTGTCCGAAAAGGAGAACCGGGATCCCCCATCGCTCAGAAATCAATTTTCGGTTGGATCATTTCAGGTCCTCTTCCGTTGACTACGGATCAATCCTCGTTGCACATTACGGTGCATCATTGCACCCCACTCAAACCGCTCTCGGATGACATTCAGAAATTCTGGGAGACGGAGGAACTCCCTATGTCTACAATTATCTCGCCTCTTGACGAGCAATGCGAAACTCACTTTCGCGAAACGCATTCTCGCACTGCAGGCGGACGATATGTCGTGCGTCTACCCTTTAAAAGGCCTCCTCCCATCGATATCGGGCAATCGCTGCGATCCGCCGATCGTATGTTGCAGACACTGCTTCGCCGATTCGAATCGCAGCTTCTTCTTAAAACCGAATATCACGCTTTCATGCGCGAATACGAGGAGCTCGGTCACATGCATCGTGTTCCGGAGCCGTTTCCGTCGCCGATGCAATGCGTTTATATTCCACACCATCCGGTAATTCGTGCCGAGAGCACTACAACTCGCTTACGCGTTGTTTTTAATGCTTCGTGCATTTCGTCAAACGGATCAACATTAAATGATCATTTGCTTGCCGGTCCAAAGTTGCAAACGGACCTTCCGTCAATCATTTTGCAATGGCGTCAGTTCCGCTTCGTCTACACTGCGGACATTGCCAAAATGTACAGGCAGATTCTCATAGATCCCCGGGACTTCAACTACCAACGAATCCGATGGCAACCCGAATCCTTTAATAATCCGTGTGACTATCAGTTATTAACCGTCACGTACGGCATGACATGCGCGCCGTATCTCGCTTTGCGCGTCCTGCAATGCTTAGCTGACGATGACGGTGCTCGCTTCCCGCTCGCTGCTCCAATCCTCCGAACTCAAGTCTACGTCGATGACGTATTATTCGGCGACCACGATCTCGAAGCGCTTCGCTCCAAACGCGATCAGCTCGTCTCTCTTCTGCAGTGCGGCCACTTCGAATTGCGGAAATGGGCCAGTAATGCTGCTGTTTTGCTCGAGGACATCGATCCTTCGAATCACGGGCTCGCGTGTAGCAAAAATCTCGCGACTGACGACCAAGTGAAAGTTCTCGGTATCGTGTGGATCCCAGCGCTCGATCAATTTAAGTTTAAAGTCGCACGAGCTACCACAACTCCCAGCAGCAAACGAGCCATTCTGTCTGTCATCGCCAAGTTGTACGATCCTCTCGGATGGGTCACGCCCGTTACAGTCTCTGCCAAAATCATCATGCAGCAATTGTGGCGTGCACATATTGATTGGGATGATCCAATCCCGGCTGCCATCTTCGTTCGGTGGCAAAAGTTCTATGCGACGCTTCCGCGATTGAACAACGTTTCTCTCGACCGATGGACGGGAGCACAACCCGATTCCAAATTCGAACTGCATGGTTTCGCAGATGCATCCACGCACGCCTATGCCGCCGTCGTTTATCTGAAAACCACGACGTCAGCCGGCAAGGTCACGATATCACTCATGGCCGGAAAATCAAAAGTCGCTCCGCTTACCCCTCTCACAATTCCGCGCCTCGAACTATCGGCCGCGCTTCTCCTATCGCGACTAATTCTCTTCGTTAAAAATTCGTTCGGGCTTAGCTCCATGACCTGCACAAGCTGGACGGACTCGACCATCGTGTTGACCTGGCTTTGGTCTCATCCATCGCGATGGACCACCTTCGTGGCAAATCGCGTTGCGAAAATACAATCCGCTTTACCGGATACCGCTTGGCGTCACGTGCCGACGACGTGCAATCCTGCGGATTGTGCATCGCGCGGCCTCCATGGGGGCGAACTACTTGAGCACTCCCTATGGTGGAATGGGTCCCCCTGGCTGCGGTCACCATCTTCTGAATGGCCCACTGAGCCATCTCCGCTTCTCACGGCCCCTCCTGGCGAGGCAAAGGTCCAAGCTTTCCATGTCGTCACCCCGTTGGATCACTGGAATCTCGCCTCGCGATACTCATCGTGGCCAAGATTGGTACGCATCACGGCATACCTGTTCCGTTTTATCAACATGTGTCGTTGCATTACTAAATTTACTACCGATGTTCCAGCAGGAGCTCGAATCCTCTCCGGCGCGGAATGTTCGTTCGCCATGAAGGTGTGGTATAGGCGCGTTCAATTGGAAGTCTTCCCCGAAGAAATGCGCGCTCTGCAAACCAGTCGCCAAATAGCGCCCAAAAGCCCCATCGCTACATCCCTTCGTGGATGACGATGGCGTTTTACGGGTTGGGGGGCGCCTTCGAAACGCCCCGTTGCCATACGATGCTCGTCACCCCGTTTTATTAGCTCCGCACTCGGTTGTGCGACTGATCGTGTCGCATCGCCATGACCAATCGTTGCACGGTGGAATTCAATTGACCCTCAGCATATTACGTAAGGAATTCTGGATTCTTCGCGCCCGTAACTTGGTCAAATCAGTTATTCATGCATGTCTCCCATGTGTCCGAGAAAACGCTTCGGTTCCCAGTCAATTAATGGGCCCTCTTCCGTCGATTCGAGTGGCCCCACCCCCGAGATGTTTTGCTCATTGTGGCGTTGATTACGCCGGACCCATTCAGGTTCGAGCATCTGCCGGACGAGGAATCAAATCCTTCAAAGCGTACATCGCGCTCTTCATCTGCTTATCGACTCGAGCCATCCACCTCGAGCTTGTCGGAGATTATTCCACAGACGCGTTCCTTCGAGCATTTAATCGTTTTTGTTCCCGACGAGGACTTTCTCAATCCATGTATTCCGACAACGGAACTACATTCACAGGCGCTGACCGTGAGCTCACATCCGCCTACCGACAAGCACTTCGGGATCCGGCCTTCTTGAATCGCACTGCCATCGATAAGATTAATTGGCAATTCATTCCACCCTCGGCACCGCACTTCGGCGGATTATGGGAAGCCGGCGTCAAGAGTGTAAAACACCACCTCCGCCGCGTTCTCGGCAGTCACACTCTGTCGTTTGAAAATCTAACGACACTCCTGTGTCAGATCGAGGCGTGCCTCAATTCTCGTCCGATTGCGCCGCAATCAGATTCGTTCGACGATTATCAATTCCTGACGCCTGGCCATTTTCTTATCGGTTCGTCCCTCGCTGTTCCCCCTGAACCCTCTCTGCTCGAGCTCAAGGAAAATCGCTTGTCACACTGGCAAGTAATCCGCCAAATGACTGAACGGTTTTGGAAGCTGTGGTCCGATGACTACGTCAATACGCTCCAGCAACGCATCAAGTGGCGCAAGGTCCAGCCTGACATATCGGTTGGAAAACTTGTGCTCTTGCGCAATCCTCTTCTCCCTCCGTGCAAATGGGAGCTCGGACGTATCACGCAACTACATTCAGGGCCTGATGGCCTCACTCGAGTGGTCACCGTTAAAACCGCGACCTCCGAGTACGTTCGTCCGATCGGGAAACTGTGTCTCCTCCCGATCGAGCCCACTGCGTCTGCTTCGGAGTAGTCAGACTTTTCTCTCTGCTCCTGTCTCCTTCCCATAAAATTCCATCCCTCATCCGCTCCCCCCTTTTTTTTTCCTCTCTTCGTCTAAAGTGACGCTATATTCACTTACCGCCGTTTCGCGGACGGATCGAGGGCCTGCGTTCGCGATCGCGTGTCGCGCTCCGCGTATCTGCGCTTTGCCCTTTTAATTTTATAGTCTCTTTTTTTTGCGTGAAAGCGCTTTGCCTTTTTTGTCAAGACAGGCGTTCCGTTCCTGTCATTCTCCGTACTGCGTTCAGAGTCTTACCTCTCTCATCTCTCGTGCTATTCACATGCATCTATTACATTTCTGTCGCGACATTCCGCTTTCTCGCCGGTAATTTCTTTTGAAACGACGTTTCAAGGCGGGCGGTATGTTTCGAATTAGACGGTAGACAGCTGATCGATCACGTGCGCACAGCTGATCTTTCACGTGTTAGCAGACTGCTGTTTACCGGTCAAAACGACACGAGAGGTGAGAGAGCGGGAAGTCCGTGATTGCCTGCGCGCTCTGTTTAACCATTTTTTTGACACGTCTTGTCTCGCGACGGTTCGTTAGAATCCGCGCTCTCTGTTCTCCGTCATTTGACTCTCTAGCGACAATCGTGACACGTGGAACACCGCAGTTCATTTCTTTCTTCTCAAAACTGTCTCAACACCACGTCGTGTGACTCTCATCGTTCGTGGATTTCGGTGTAACTTTCTCGCCGATCAAGGCAGAGTAGTGGGTCGGACCAGACGTGTCACTCTCGGTTTCGTAACAATTCTGCAATAGTTACGCGATCACCATCTCTAGCGGAACGCTCCTTCCGATCGAGCTTCAAAACTTTAGTTATTCGCTGTGTTAAGTGTATCGGCGGCGTGCGGGCACCTTAATCAAAACGATCGCGTGGCCCCGAGGTTTGTGTTTTCCGAGGGCATATTTTCAGCCGAAGATCGAGCTAATTGTCGCGATATAACACTCAGTGCAATAATCATTGCCGGAAAGAATCGGTTCGCAGCCGTTCTAAACAGCTCATTTGAATTGACCTCCGAACCGTCAAGAACACCGCAACCGTACGTCGACCGGCCTGTGCTTCGGTAAAAATAAATATCTTGTGTTTCCCTTCCGTCATTTAACCTTGAACATTGTTTTTTTTTATTTTCTCGATCACCTTTCTTCTCACCATCCTACAGGGGATTTCAAGATACCCGTAACGCACACCGCGTGCTCAGCGCTGGGCAGAACCGGCTTTTAAAATTCGCGTTCCGCGTCGCAGTATCGCGGGTGAATTCTCAACAAGTACCTAATAGAGAAAATTAAATTATTTATTATAGCAAGATATAATACTTATTTATAACACTAAATGTAATTTTTTTTTATTTTTATTCTTTATATAATCTATATACATTATTGATTATATAAATTTGATTGAATGTCTCGCAACTATTTGAATTACTAACATTTAGTTTTTTTTCTAAGATTTCTTTATTTTTGTTTTCAAAGTTATCTATTTTGTTTATATTCTGATTAGAATTTTATGTTATTATACAAAATACAAGTAGAATATTAATTCTCTTGTATTTGTAGATGAAAGTTTTATTTTTTTATTTTGTACTGCAATAAGAAAATAAATAAAAACAATAGAGAAGCTTGTGTATTTTATTACATTCTAAAATTATAAAAAATAATATGATTATACTGTTCAGTAATTGTTACATTAAAAACAATTAACATAATAAATACTTTAATATAGGTTACATATATATATTATCTGAACTTTCTATTATCAATAAAAGTACTGTAACAAATAGTTTATAAATGTCCTTATTAACTGTAAGCTTTTAGAAATACTTTTATTGATAAAAGAAAGTTCAGTATATGTACATACACGCATGATCAAAAAGGTTGTCTGATCTTTTTTGTGAGTTTAGGAACATATCTGTGTTGTCCAATGGGAGAATTTTTCTTTAAATAAAAGTATTCTCTCATTGAACAAGACAGATAGGTTACTAAACTTACCAAAAAAATCCAGACAACCTTTTCGATCACGAGTGTACCTAAATATATTCCATAAATATTCCAGTGGTACGTACGTATAATTTATTCATAATGTACTGTAGGTATTTTTGTAATATACTAGAAATATTTTACGTGACATTCTCAGTATGTACCGGCGAGGCGGATAGTCGGGACATACGAACATACTTAGTACATACTCACAAGTACATACTCTGATTACGAATTGGTACCGCAAACCGACCTTTTCTGGAAGATATCTTAACTTCTTCTCTAATCACCCGCTCAAATACAAACAAAACATCATTAAGAACCTTGTGGATAGAGCTATTTTACTTTCTGACGAGAGATTCCACCAAAGTAATATTATATTGATCAAAGAAATTCTGCGCAATAATCTTTACCCAAAACTCCTCATAAACCATCATATTAATAAAAGACTCAAGGAGCTATAGCACAGACACAATAATACTCACGACAACATTGCTTTCGATGCGAATAACTGCATTGTCATTCCGTTCTCTAAAGAAGTTGGAAGAAACATTGAACGCATTTTAACGAATGCCAATCTTAAAGTGCTGTACTCTATCGGTAATAGATTGGATGTAATCATAAAGAAGGGCAAGGATAATCTATGTGTTCTTAAACAAACGGAATTAGTCTATGAGATTAATTGCTTGAATTGCAACGCGTGCTACATAGGGCAAACGAAACGACACCTGATTACCCGATTAAAGGAACACCAGAATGATGTCAAAAAACACACAGCGAATCATTCTGTCGTTAGTAAGCATAGATTATCTTATGACCATGAATTCGACTGGGACAATCCTACAATTCTACATAAAGAGACACATACAAGAAAAAGGGAGATTGCGGAAATTTTCATCAAGAGATGCAGTTTCGCAATCAACTCCCAAAGAGACACAGAGAATTTGACTGCGATATACGAGAGACTCCTTAATATTTTATAATTTATATTTTATAATTTATTTTTACTTGACACAACCTTTTCTTATTTATTATTTACATTTTAGACTATTGACCCGAGTTTTCTATTTTATTTAATATTTTATAATTTATACCTTTTACTTTTACTTGACAACCTTCTCTTATTTATTATTTACATTTTAGACTATTGACCCGATTTTTCTATTTTATATATACTGGTTTGTGTCCTTTTTATTTTATTTTATTTATTTATTATAATTTTGTATTGTACGTCACATTGTTGGATTTAATCTTGCTCAGTCCTTTCTTTGCTGTCACCAACAACAGACGACTTTTATATCGAACGAAATCTATATCGATTTATGGTCATCAATATTATAATCTTGTATTTGTTGTTTATTGGACTGCTAATTATGTAAGTTTTTATTTTTATATGTATAAATTTGCGCCTTTCAATGATTGTTCATAGTTCCTTCACATCGTATTTATAGATATATTTGAAAAGGACCTAAACCTCAGGTCGAAACGTAATAAACGTCAATTAATATATCACTTGTGCCGGTTTGGAGTCAGTTATTACTTTTTCTCGTATTCTATTCAGACTGAGTCGCTCGCCGAAACAAATCACAAATATATTTAATATTTATATTGTGTAATTAAAAAAAAAAAAGATTTGAAGCTGGCCTTCTATGTATAAGCTAATGCATCATAAAAGAAGAGATACACGGTGTGTGAGCAATTTAAAAAAAAGAATTTAAAATAATGATTCAATTATGCGTTGATTTTAGTGAATTGCAATACAATATTGAACAGGAATGTCATCGCCGAAAAAATGTATTTGATAAATTTTTTTTTTCAATCTTTTTATTTTTTATTTATAATAATTGTAGTAATAGTGGATAATATTTTTTATTCGCCCTCCTCTGCCTCTTCCTCTTCCACTGGTATTTCCCCGTTGGTTGTACCAACGGGCACGCGCCCGTCCGGCTCCTCGTCTTTGAACTGAAAGTAAATTACAAATAAATATAAAATGTGGAATAAAATACAATATTTGTTTGCGCGCGTTTGTGGATATGTATAATATGTGTATGTGTGCGCCCTGGTAGAAATAATCAATTGATTAATTTCATTATTTTATGCAAAAAATATCAAGATAAGAGTATCGAAAATTGATTACTGAATACAGAATACTGTTTCAATATTTAATTTTTATATAATACATGTTATATATAATTATATGTTATATAATTTATGTATCGTATAATAATATCAACTAATTCATCATGTATTTTACAGAACAACCAAAAGATAGCGAGCAGCTCTTGCTGCAGGTAGAACAGTTGCAGCAGCAGCTGCAACATCAGCAGCAACAGCATCAACAGCAGCTACAGCTGCAACATGAGCAGCATCAACAACAGCTGCAAATGCTGCAGCAGCAGCTGCAAATGCAACAACAGCCACAACAGGCACAGCAGCAGCAACAGCCGCAACAGCCACAGCAGCAACAACAGCCACAGCAGCAGCAACAGCCACAGCAGCAGCAACAGCCGCAGCAGCAGCAGCAGCAGCATGGTATGTCACACATACATATATACGTACATACCCTAGTAGAAATATTTTTTCGAAAATGTTCTGAAATTTATTTAAAATGGGGTTTCTCAATTAATTCTGATTGATTCATTATTTCAACTTAATATTGTCAAAAGTAACAATTTTCAATAAAATTTTATAATATTTAACAACAACATTTAACAACAATATACATTTAATAATATATCTATTAAATAGCATTACATTGAAATTTATAAAGAAAGTAAATTTTAAGTTATTTTGAGATACTTTTTTAGTAATTTTTTAATAATTTTTATTTCAATTTCAATAAACAGTAAAATAAGAGTTATAGAAAAAATATTGAATTAATCTCTAAATAAATTTTAATTTTCCTTATAAAATTTAATATAATATTACAAAATATACTGTTGAAAAAATATTATAAAAATATTAAATATTATGAAATTTATTGAATTTAATTAAATATTGTAGTAGTAGAATTTAATTAAGTATTGTAGAAGTAGTAGTTTTTGTAAATGTTGATGAAATGATGATGAAACGAAGTCGATTGAGAGAAATTTCAAATATGTTTCAGGGAAATTTTCAGTAAATTATTTCTACCAGGGCGCACACATACACATAATATACATATCTACAAACGCGCGCAAACAAATATTGTATTTTATTCCACATTTTATATTTATTTGTAATTTTACTTTCAGTTCAAAGACGAGGAGCCGGACGGGCGCATGCCCGTTGGTACAACCAACGAGGACTTAATACTAGAAGAAGAGGAAGAGGCAGAGGAGGGGGAAGAATAAAAAGTATTATTCATTACTATTATAATTATTATAAATAAAGATTATTATAAATAGATTATTATAAATGGAGAGATTAGAGAGATTATTATAAATAAAGATTGAAAAAAAATATTTATCAAATACATTTTTTTCGGCGATGACATTCCTGTTCAATATTGTTGCAATTCACTAAAATCAACGCATAATTGAATCATTATTTTAAATTCTTTTTTTTAAATTGCTCACACACCGTGTATCTCTTCTTTTATGATGCATTAGCTTATACATAGAAGGCCAGCTTCAAATCTTTTTTTTTTTTAATTACACAATATAAATATTAAATATATTTGTGATTTGTTTCGGCGAGCGACTCAGTCTGAATAGAATTACGAGAAAAAGTAATAACTGACTCCAAACCGGCACAAGTGATATATTAATTGACGTTTATTACGTTTCGACCTGAGGTTTAGGTCCTTTTCAAATATATCTATAAATACGATGTGAAGGAACTATGAACAATCATTGAAAGGCGCAAATTTATACATATAAAAATAAAAACTTACATAATTAGCAGTCCAATAAACAACAAATACAAGATTATAATATTGATGACCATAAATCGATATAGATTTCGTTCGATATAAAAGTCGTCTGTTGTTGGTGACAGCAAAGAAAGGACTGAGCAAGATTAAATCCAACAATGTGACGTACAATACAAAATTATAATAAATAAATAAAATAAAATAAAAAGGACACAAACCAGTATATATAAAATAGAAAAATCGGGTCAATAGTCTAAAATGTAAATAATAAATAAGAGAAGGTTGTCAAGTAAAAGTAAAAGGTATAAATTATAAAATATTAAATAAAATAGAAAACTCGGGTCAATAGTCTAAAATGTAAATAATAAATAAGAAAAGGTTGTGTCAAGTGAAAATAAAATTATAAATTATAAAATATTAAGGAGTCCGTCGTATATCGCAGTCAAATTCTCCGTGTCTCTTTGGGAGTTGATTGCGAAACTGCATCTCTTGATGAAAATTTCCGCAATCTCCCTTTTTCTTGTATGTGTCTCTTTATGTAGAATTGTAGGATTGTCCCAGTCGAATTCATGGTCATAAGATAATCTATGCTTACTAACGACAGAATGATTCGCTGTGTGTTTTTTGACATCATTCTGGTGTTCCTTTAATCGGGTAATCAGGTGTCGTTTCGTTTGCCCTATGTAGCACGCGTTGCAATTCAAGCAATTAATCTCATAGACTAATTCCGTTTGTTTAAGAACACATAGATTATCCTTGCCCTTCTTTATGATTACATCCAATCTATTACCGATAGAGTACAGCACTTTAAGATTGGCATTCGTTAAAATGCGTTCAATGTTTCTTCCAACTTCTTTAGAGAACAGAATGACAATGCAGTTATTCGCATCGAAAGCAATGTTGTCGTGAGTATTATTGTGTCTGTGCTATAGCTCCTTGAGTCTTTTATTAATATGATGGTTTATGAGGAGTTTTGGGTAAAGATTATTGCGCAGAATTTCTTTGATCAATATAATATTACTTTGGTGGAATCTCTCGTCAGAAAGTAAAATAGCTCTATCCACAAGGTTCTTAATGATGTTTTGTTTGTATTTGAGCGGGTGATTAGAGAAGAAGTTAAGATATCTTCCAGAAAAGGTCGGTTTGCGGTACCAATTCGTAATCAGAGTATGTACTTGTGAGTATGTACTAAGTATGTTCGTATGTCCCGACTATCCGCCTCGCCGGTACATACTGAGAATGTCACGTAAAATATTTCTAGTATATTACAAAAATACCTACAGTACATTATGAATAAATTATACGTACGTACCACTGGAATATTTATGGAATATATTTAGGTACACTCGTGATCGAAAAGGTTGTCTGGATTTTTTTGGTAAGTTTAGTAACCTATCTGTCTTGTTCAATAAGTGAATACTTTTATTTAAAGAAAAATTCTCCCATTGGACAACACAGATATGTTCCTAAACTCACAAAAAAGATCAGACAACCTTTTTGATCATGCGTGTATGTACATATACTGAACTTTCTTTTATCAATAAAAGTATTTCTAAAAGCTTACAGTTAATAAGGACATTTATAAACTATTTGTTACAGTACTTTTATTGATAATAGAAAGTTCAGATAATATATATATGTAACCTATATTAAAGTATTTATTATGTTAATTGTTTTTAATGTAACAATTACTGAACAGTATAATCATATTATTTTTTATAATTTTAGAATGTAATAAAATACACAAGCTTCTCTATTGTTTTTATTTATTTTCTTATTGCAGTACAAAATAAAAAAATAAAACTTTCATCTACAAATACAAGAGAATTAATATTCTACTTGTATTTTGTATAATAACATAAAATTCTAATCAGAATATAAACAAAATAAATAACTTTGAAAACAAAAATAAAGAAATCTTAGAAAAAAACTAAATGTTAGTAATTCAAATAGTTGCGAGACATTCAATCAAATTTATATAATCAATAATGTATATAGATTATATAAATAAAAATAAAAAAAAATTACATTTAGTGTTATAAATAAGTATTATATCTTGCTATAATAAATAATTTAATTTTCTCTATTAGGTACTTGTTGAGAATTCACCCGCGATACTGCGACGCGGAACGCGAATTTTAAAAGCCGGTTCTGCCCAGCGCTGAGCACGCGGTGTGCGTTACGGGTATCTTGAAATCCCCTGTAGGATGGTGAGAAGAAAGGTGATCGAGAAAATAAAAAAAAACAATGTTCAAGGTTAAATGACGGAAGGGAAACACAAGATATTTATTTTTACCGAAGCACAGGCCGGTCGACGTACGGTTGCGGTGTTCTTGACGGTTCGGAGGTCAATTCAAATGAGCTGTTTAGAACGGCTGCGAACCGATTCTTTCCGGCAATGATTATTGCACTGAGTGTTATATCGCGACAATTAGCTCGATCTTCGGCTGAAAATATGCCCTCGGAAAACACAAACCTCGGGGCCACGCGATCGTTTTGATTAAGGTGCCCGCACGCCGCCGATACACTTAACACAGCGAATAACTAAAGTTTTGAAGCTCGATCGGAAGGAGCGTTCCGCTAGAGATGGTGATCGCGTAACTATTGCAGAATTGTTACGAAACCGAGAGTGACACGTCTGGTCCGACCCACTACTCTGCCTTGATCGGCGAGAAAGTTACACCGAAATCCACGAACGATGAGAGTCACACGACGTGGTGTTGAGACAGTTTTGAGAAGAAAGAAATGAACTGCGGTGTTCCACGTGTCACGATTGTCGCTAGAGAGTCAAATGACGGAGAACAGAGAGCGCGGATTCTAACGAACCGTCGCGAGACAAGACGTGTCAAAAAAATGGTTAAACAGAGCGCGCAGGCAATCACGGACTTCCCGCTCTCTCACCTCTCGTGTCGTTTTGACCGGTAAACAGCAGTCTGCTAACACGTGAAAGATCAGCTGTGCGCACGTGATCGATCAGCTGTCTACCGTCTAATTCGAAACATACCGCCCGCCTTGAAACGTCGTTTCAAAAGAAATTACCGGCGAGAAAGCGGAATGTCGCGACAGAAATGTAATAGATGCATGTGAATAGCACGAGAGATGAGAGAGGTAAGACTCTGAACGCAGTACGGAGAATGACAGGAACGGAACGCCTGTCTTGACAAAAAAGGCAAAGCGCTTTCACGCAAAAAAAAGAGACTATAAAATTAAAAGGGCAAAGCGCAGATACGCGGAGCGCGACACGCGATCGCGAACGCAGGCCCTCGATCCGTCCGCGAAACGGCGGTAAGTGAATATAGCGTCACTTTAGACGAAGAGAGGAAAAAAAAAGGGGGGAGCGGATGAGGGATGGAATTTTATGGGAAGGAGACAGGAGCAGAGAGAAAAGTCTGACTACTCCGAAGCAGACGCAGTGGGCTCGATCGGGAGGAGACACAGTTTCCCGATCGGACGAACGTACTCGGAGGTCGCGGTTTTAACGGTGACCACTCGAGTGAGGCCATCAGGCCCTGAATGTAGTTGCGTGATACGTCCGAGCTCCCATTTGCACGGAGGGAGAAGAGGATTGCGCAAGAGCACAAGTTTTCCAACCGATATGTCAGGCTGGACCTTGCGCCACTTGATGCGTTGCTGGAGCGTATTGACGTAGTCATCGGACCACAGCTTCCAAAACCGTTCAGTCATTTGGCGGATTACTTGCCAGTGTAACAAGCGATTTTCCTTGAGCTCGAGCAGAGAGGGTTCAGGGGGAACAGCGAGGGACGAACCGATAAGAAAATGGCCAGGCGTCAGGAATTGATAATCGTCGAACGAATCTGATTGCGGCGCAATCGGACGAGAATTGAGGCACGCCTCGATCTGACACAGGAGTGTCGTTAGATTTTCAAACGACAGAGTGTGACTGCCGAGAACGCGGCGGAGGTGGTGTTTTACACTCTTGACGCCGGCTTCCCATAATCCGCCGAAGTGCGGTGCCGAGGGTGGAATGAATTGCCAATTAATCTTATCGATGGCAGTGCGATTCAAGAAGGCCGGATCCCGAAGTGCTTGTCGGTAGGCGGATGTGAGCTCACGGTCAGCGCCTGTGAATGTAGTTCCGTTGTCGGAATACATGGATTGAGAAAGTCCTCGTCGGGAACAAAAACGATTAAATGCTCGAAGGAACGCGTCTGTGGAATAATCTCCGACAAGCTCGAGGTGGATGGCTCGAGTCGATAAGCAGATGAAGAGCGCGATGTACGCTTTGAAGGATTTGATTCCTCGTCCGGCAGATGCTCGAACCTGAATGGGTCCGGCGTAATCAACGCCACAATGAGCAAAACATCTCGGGGGTGGGGCCACTCGAATCGACGGAAGAGGGCCCATTAATTGACTGGGAACCGAAGCGTTTTCTCGGACACATGGGAGACATGCATGAATAACTGATTTGACCAAGTTACGGGCGCGAAGAATCCAGAATTCCTTACGTAATATGCTGAGGGTCAATTGAATTCCACCGTGCAACGATTGGTCATGGCGATGCGACACGATCAGTCGCACAACCGAGTGCGGAGCTAATAAAACGGGGTGACGAGCATCGTATGGCAACGGGGCGTTTCGAAGGCGCCCCCCAACCCGTAAAACGCCATCGTCATCCACGAAGGGATGTAGCGATGGGGCTTTTGGGCGCTATTTGGCGACTGGTTTGCAGAGCGCGCATTTCTTCGGGGAAGACTTCCAATTGAACGCGCCTATACCACACCTTCATGGCGAACGAACATTCCGCGCCGGAGAGGATTCGAGCTCCTGCTGGAACATCGGTAGTAAATTTAGTAATGCAACGACACATGTTGATAAAACGGAACAGGTATGCCGTGATGCGTACCAATCTTGGCCACGATGAGTATCGCGAGGCGAGATTCCAGTGATCCAACGGGGTGACGACATGGAAAGCTTGGACCTTTGCCTCGCCAGGAGGGGCCGTGAGAAGCGGAGATGGCTCAGTGGGCCATTCAGAAGATGGTGACCGCAGCCAGGGGGACCCATTCCACCATAGGGAGTGCTCAAGTAGTTCGCCCCCATGGAGGCCGCGCGATGCACAATCCGCAGGATTGCACGTCGTCGGCACGTGACGCCAAGCGGTATCCGGTAAAGCGGATTGTATTTTCGCAACGCGATTTGCCACGAAGGTGGTCCATCGCGATGGATGAGACCAAAGCCAGGTCAACACGATGGTCGAGTCCGTCCAGCTTGTGCAGGTCATGGAGCTAAGCCCGAACGAATTTTTAACGAAGAGAATTAGTCGCGATAGGAGAAGCGCGGCCGATAGTTCGAGGCGCGGAATTGTGAGAGGGGTAAGCGGAGCGACTTTTGATTTTCCGGCCAGGAGTGATATCGTGACCTTGCCGGCTGACGTCGTGGTTTTCAGATAAACGACGGCGGCATAGGCGTGAGTGGATGCATCTGCGAAACCATGCAGTTCGAATTTGGAATCGGGTTGTGCTCCCGTCCATCGGTCGAGAGAAACGTTGTTCAATCGCGGAAGCGTCGCATAGAACTTTTGCCACCGAACGAAGATGGCAGCCGGGATTGGATCATCCCAATCAATATGTGCACGCCACAATTGCTGCATGATGATTTTGGCAGAGACTGTAACGGGCGTGACCCATCCGAGAGGATCGTACAACTTGGCGATGACAGACAGAATGGCTCGTTTGCTGCTGGGAGTTGTGGTAGCTCGTGCGACTTTAAACTTAAATTGATCGAGCGCTGGGATCCACACGATACCGAGAACTTTCACTTGGTCGTCAGTCGCGAGATTTTTGCTACACGCGAGCCCGTGATTCGAAGGATCGATGTCCTCGAGCAAAACAGCAGCATTACTGGCCCATTTCCGCAATTCGAAGTGGCCGCACTGCAGAAGAGAGACGAGCTGATCGCGTTTGGAGCGAAGCGCTTCGAGATCGTGGTCGCCGAATAATACGTCATCGACGTAGACTTGAGTTCGGAGGATTGGAGCAGCGAGCGGGAAGCGAGCACCGTCATCGTCAGCTAAGCATTGCAGGACGCGCAAAGCGAGATACGGCGCGCATGTCATGCCGTACGTGACGGTTAATAACTGATAGTCACACGGATTATTAAAGGATTCGGGTTGCCATCGGATTCGTTGGTAGTTGAAGTCCCGGGGATCTATGAGAATCGTGCCTGTACATGTTTGGCAATGTCCGCAGTGTAGACGAAGCGGAACTGACGCCATTGCAAAATGATTGACGGAAGGTCCGTTTGCAACTTTGGACCGGCAAGCAAATGATCATTTAATGTTGATCCGTTTGACGAAATGCACGAAGCATTAAAAACAACGCGTAAGCGAGTTGTAGTGCTCTCGGCACGAATTACCGGATGGTGTGGAATATAAACGCATTGCATCGGCGACGGAAACGGCTCCGGAACACGATGCATGTGACCGAGCTCCTCGTATTCGCGCATGAAAGCGTGATATTCGGTTTTAAGAAGAAGCTGCGATTCGAATCGGCGAAGCAGTGTCTGCAACATACGATCGGCGGATCGCAGCGATTGCCCGATATCGATGGGAGGAGGCCTTTTAAAGGGTAGACGCACGACATATCGTCCGCCTGCAGTGCGAGAATGCGTTTCGCGAAAGTGAGTTTCGCATTGCTCGTCAAGAGGCGAGATAATTGTAGACATAGGGAGTTCCTCCGTCTCCCAGAATTTCTGAATGTCATCCGAGAGCGGTTTGAGTGGGGTGCAATGATGCACCGTAATGTGCAACGAGGATTGATCCGTAGTCAACGGAAGAGGACCTGAAATGATCCAACCGAAAATTGATTTCTGAGCGATGGGGGATCCCGGTTCTCCTTTCCGGACACCATCTAGAATGACCTCGCTGTACAGATCAGCTCCAATTAAAAGCTGGATAGGGTCTGAGCTTGTCGGATCAGCGTCAGCCCAGTCCAATTTCGAGAAGTGAGACAGCGCCGATTGATCGACCAGGCGCTTCCCCGGGAACGGGGCGTAAGAAGTGAGTGATGGAAGAATGAGCGCTGTCGTAGACAGCGAAGGAGCCGAAGAGGATAGAGGAGAGATCTCGATATTTGCGGCTTGCCGAACTGTGCCGACTTGAGTTCCTCCCACCGCCGAAATGGACACTGGCATGCAAATGCGCTTTACACGCAAGGTGTGAGCCAATGTTGCCGAAATGAATGTGGCCTCGGAGCCTTGATCGAGCAAGGCGCGCACGACGATTGCACGGCCGGCAACATTCACTTGAACTCGCGCGGTGGCCAGGAGGACCTGCGATCGCGAACGCGGAAACGCAGACGTTAATAATGCGTTTACCTCAACAGACGTTGAAGGATTTGGAGACGGTGATTCTTTCGCGTTCGAAGTCGCGGGGTTGGACTCAGAATCCGAATCGAGGTGCAGGGTGGAGTGATGCCGTTTATTGCAAGAGCGACAAGAGTACTTGCTTTTGCAGTCTTGGACCGAGTGCGACGCACTTAGACAATTAAAACATCGTTTTAACCGCTTGACAGTTTCCCGCCTCTGATTCGGGTTCTGAGCCGTGAACTTCGTGCATGCATTGATGTAGTGACGAGCTTTACACAGCGGACAAGCCGATAGCGCGGTAGCGGACGCGGTTGCCACAGTCACGCGAGAGGACCCTGACGGTTTTGAATCTTTCCCGATTGACGATGAGGAACACTCCTCGAGCGCGCGGATTCTATGCGACATAAATCTGCTCAACTCCTCAAACGTTGGAGGCCGATCAGAGTCGCTGGCTTTGAGCGTCCAGGTTTTCCGAGAAGCCGCATCGATTTTTTGGACACTCAAATGTACAAGGAAGTCGTTCCACAGATCACTCGACGAGCGACCCAAATTTTTCATGGACGATACGGTGTTATTAATCTGATCGAACAACGCTTGAAGAGCTGAGGCAGATTCCTTTGTGACAGCTGACAACCCTAGCAATGTCGAAAAATGGGAAGAGAGGAGACGTCGTTTGTTTTCAAAGCGTTGAGTCAACGTCTCCCATGCAATTGAAAAATTATCCGCGGTTACCGCCAGAGTGCTAATTGAATCAAACGCGCGACCTTTTAACGATGAAACGAGATAATGCATGCGAGCGAAGTCCGTTAACGCGCGATTCTTAATGATGAGAGTGTTAAAGCGATCCCGGAACGTCTCCCAATCAGAGAAATTTCCGTCGAACGGCGGAAGTTTTATCGGCGGAAGATTTGATAAGGATAACGCGGATGCGTCCGAACGAAATCCGCTACTGTCAAGAGAATGATTTGCGCTCACGACCGGCTCCAGATTTTCCAGACACTCCGCCAGGTAGTCCCCGGTAGTTTGAAAGATGTCCTCGACGACCTCCAGCTGATTATCACGAAAATACTCCATGGTGCTGCGCGAAGCGGCAGGCACAGCCTTCAGCAGAAGAGCGTGTCCATCCTGGTAGTTACGCCATGTATCCTTCAGGATTGAGATGCGGTGACGGACTTTAGCAGGAGTTAGGTTCGCCTTGCCAATCTTCCGGAAATTTTCAATCGTTCGTTCAATAGAACGTTGCACAGTTTGTCTCTCGATGAGATCGGCCATGGTGATGTACGGTACCGATCGGAGAAGTCACTCACGCACGAGATCCTACACGCACACGCACGATCCGGCTCGAAGGACCATCAACTTTGTTGAGAATTCACCCGCGATACTGCGACGCGGAACGCGAATTTTAAAAGCCGGTTCTGCCCAGCGCTGAGCACGCGGTGTGCGTTACGGGTATCTTGAAATCCCCTGTAGGATGGTGAGAAGAAAGGTGATCGAGAAAATAAAAAAAAACAATGTTCAAGGTTAAATGACGGAAGGGAAACACAAGATATTTATTTTTACCGAAGCACAGGCCGGTCGACGTACGGTTGCGGTGTTCTTGACGGTTCGGAGGTCAATTCAAATGAGCTGTTTAGAACGGCTGCGAACCGATTCTTTCCGGCAATGATTATTGCACTGAGTGTTATATCGCGACAATTAGCTCGATCTTCGGCTGAAAATATGCCCTCGGAAAACACAAACCTCGGGGCCACGCGATCGTTTTGATTAAGGTGCCCGCACGCCGCCGATACACTTAACACAGCGAATAACTAAAGTTTTGAAGCTCGATCGGAAGGAGCGTTCCGCTAGAGATGGTGATCGCGTAACTATTGCAGAATTGTTACGAAACCGAGAGTGACACGTCTGGTCCGACCCACTACTCTGCCTTGATCGGCGAGAAAGTTACACCGAAATCCACGAACGATGAGAGTCACACGACGTGGTGTTGAGACAGTTTTGAGAAGAAAGAAATGAACTGCGGTGTTCCACGTGTCACGATTGTCGCTGAGAGAGTCAAATGACGGAGAACAGAGAGCGCGGATTCTAACGAACCGTCGCGAGACAAGACGTGTCAAAAAAATGGTTAGACAGAGCGCGCAGGCAATCACGGACTTCTCGCTCTCTCACCTC